>OZ038433.1:1944012-2349012 GCA_964036275.1 Litoditis marina | reverse complement strand
AAACTCGAGTTGTATTCTGAAAAAGATAGATAACGTTTTATTCGTTAGGTACCAGTTTTCTTCATTCCCGGTATGTATTGCGAATCTGCAAAGAAATATATCGATGAAGAACGATCGATCCTAATCCTATTGTCGGCATCAACTCTCATGAAAGCGTTCTCTCTCTCTCTGTGTTTAATTGTTTTTTTTTCTCTTGCATACCTTTGTAAAGCTTGTAAGCCCTCCTAGTTAATGCAGTCTTGAAACCTACTATTTGAGAGAAAAGGGCAACAAGGAGGTAGAAGGGGAGAGATGGAGAAAGGCTCTTTTGCCCCAAAGTACGGGGCAATAGAGGAAAGAAAAGAGAATAAATGGGAAGCGAGGAAAAAAGAGAAAAGAAGAATGTTTTTGGAGGGAGACAGAGACAGAGAGAGCTGATAAAGGCTCCATCTAAGGCAACTGCGGCGTATGCCGCGAGTACACTACTTGTGCATCGTTCATTCAACGATCTAACTTTAACTCAGTTTGATCTGAGTGCATGCGACTATACTTTGTTGGAAAGAGCAAAAATAAATAATAGTACCCGACTCGGAGACAGACTTACCTTCAGAACACTCGTCACCATAAAGTTTCATGTCACTGCCGTTGATCTGCTACGGGATGTCTCCTCTCCTGTAATATACATTATTGTTACCTTTCAGTTTAGGACACTTTCAGTTCGTATACACGGAACACGGCTCGGACATAGTTGTTCATATTCTCTAGCTGCAGTCGTGTGGTTCATTTATCTTTCGTACTGAGACTTCTACAGTATTATCAGGACACTTTCAGTTCGTTTTCTGCACGTAAATGTTATCGAGGTGAATACGAGGTAAATAAGATAAGACGTTACATGTTCAAAATCTCTGCTTATCCAACAGTTAACTGAAAGGCTCGAATGCATACTTCATGAATCCACAAACGATAGAAACTGGGTATAAGTACAAATATAGGACAAAGCTATGTAAACCGAAAGTTTACTTGTTTCAACAACCTAATTCGGAAGTTTTGCGGTTGTGCTATAGAATCGTTATTCGTGTACAGCGCTTCGAAATCGGTTTACTGGTATAGTGGTTCAAGTTAATAGGAGATTTTGTGAAAATGGACTAATTCCAACAGTAAGCTGTAAGCAATCTCGCAACCACTCACTCACCTCACCTTCCGAGAACTCGTAACGTTTTCTTCGTTCTTGACTATCCTACTTCACTGTGTCAGTGCCAAGTTTTCTGAAAATACATCATTGTTGGAAAGTGCACAGTTATATATAGTAAAGTCACGTGAAACATTGAATTATTGCCAGTTATACTACAACTAGAAGTCACGTAAGTGATTGACAGTTACGAAATACCCGGTTGAATAAATAATTCGCCCTACTGTTTCACACGTTCGTGGAGAACAGTATATCTGGTCATTTTTTAGAGAAAACGCTCGGAACGGAGCAACGAGCTATGAATCTAACTCAAAAAGCTTGGTATGGTACAACGAATCAAACTACAAAGAACGGAAGTGGGTGTTTTCGAGAATACTTCAGCCAAAACATATATATAATGTTTTATATGCCAGTCTTTCATCCCCAATACAACCATATTTTCCTTAAACCCGAAGCTAAGTCAAATAAACTCGATGGTTCGTAGAAATAGACCCTTCTCATTACATTTACTAAATTTGAAACAAGAACAACAAAAACTGTAGAGAAAAAGTTATGATACTTCCATCAATCGATTGTGTGCGTCTGTCCTTTTACCGCGTAAACACCTTTTTCGACCGTCCGCGGACCAATCTAACGGCCCGCGGCCCGTCACCAGATTTTCGCGACTGTCCGCGGGCCATTTTCTGGTCCGCGGCCCGGCAAAAAATCGGCCAGTTGCCCGCGGACGGTTCCTTCGAATGCCTGAGTTTTTGCAGGTTTTTATATGTTCTGTATTATATTATTTTTATATTTTAGAAGAATGTTTACACTTTGTTTGCTTCTCAGATGGCTTTCAATAAATATATCCATTCATTTCGGTGGCTTTTTCGAACTATTACGTTGTTGCATCGCCATAAAACCCAGTTTTTGGCCTCTCTTGTTTACGCATAATTTATAATCATTGCATTGACAAATCCTCAATTGCATTCGAACAGAAAGGAGGCCGGTAATACGTTTGTATTTCGTTTAAACTATTAGTAACTAAACTACCTCCTTGTACAGCTGTTTTTCGTAGGAATGTATTCGATTATACTGCTACTCGGGTACTTATTAACATTTAATGGCACCATTAGCTATGAATAATCGTTTGATACTAAATTAATATTTATTCTCTGTTGTTCTCCTGCTCTTCCTCTTATTTTACCGTTGAATTGAAGGTATGACGTTGGCCACCAGTTGCGAAGCGACTGGGTTGAATCCTATGTCCTTCTCCGATCAACACGGAACCGTCGGTTAGTTTAATACTGCGTTTACCGGGTGAATTCTATATGTAACCGGGTTTTTTGGTATCCTAACCGGTTTTTAGTTTTTAGTAGAATTGGCCCGTTTACCGTGCTCTCATTGCCAGACAAGACAATGCGTATTCGTTTGACGTAGTTCAATTAGAAAAATGTAAATGAGTGAATTGGTTGCATACACCGCCAAGGGACTCTAATTTTCTTTATGAAAGCTTGCGATACCCCCCTCTTTTTTTGAGTCGCGACCCCTCCAAAGTAGTTCATAACTGCGATTTTCATTATTTTTTGGTTTTATTTCGGCCAGATTTGTATGAAATTGGCTGGTTTTCAACGGGCGACCCCTACTTTTCATGAAAATCAGTTCGCGACCCTTCATATCATGAGAGGAGATGAGAGGGAGAGGCAGTGTATGATTAGTTGATTCCATAAGTATTGTTAAAACGCGTGGCAATAGGCTAATATCCAAAAGTCAAAAGACCTTACCACTGGGGTGGAAACGCCGAGATGGTCCGGTTAGATTTTTCCCCAAAAAGGAGTCCGTTTTTAGAATTAAACACGGGAAAATGAATAATCTCGCATCAAAAATGGACAGAATTTCTCGTTATGTAGCTCGTTTTTCGATTTTTTTGGCTATTCGGACAACTATATTGTTGATACCCTGGTCCTTCCTGATGATTAGGGGAAGCTTGGTGATATATGGTGTGTGCTTCAAAGACTGATGACTATTATGTTTGTGTATAATACTGAAAAATAGACAGTGAGCCAACTATTACTTAGCACACTTCATGCTAGGAGTAGTAATTTGTTTGGTGTGACTGCTCTTCAAAGATGAACTCGTTTTTTGATGGAAGGTTTGAAGGACATCAAATTTCATATTTTGGTCACAAATTAACAAATTCGACAGGTGTTTGCTTGCATTGAAAGAGACCTGCGTAGGTTGATAATAATCACCCATACTTGAAGTAACCCCCATTTTCAGTGCTGGAACGGTTGCGATATCAGAGGGAAACTGGTCGATTCTGTGACGTCGCAATTCTCGTTAAAGACAGACAATTCGCAGCACATCGCAATATTCTGGCGTCATGTAGCCCCTATTTCGACTCAATATTCAAGGCAACCAAAGTAACTAAGGAACAGGTGAGAAACTACTCTTCTAATTCATAGGAAAAATAATAGTGTATTGCATATGATTATATGACTAGACAGGTTAACATAAAGTCCTTTTGGTAGTTTTCTCGTATGCAAATACTGATTCAACGAATTCAACGAAATGATCAAACACGTTTGGGGCGTGTATGTAAATGGAGATGGTACGAATAAGAGTTACATCTAAATAGAGTTGGACAAGTCTTGGTGTCAACTATGTTTACACTTTTGTTCACAAACTAACTCAGTTCCTGGTTCGCTATGGGTGATATCATCCATAATCTTACAGGTTATGGTGAATTGCCCTTCTCCTCCCGCATTTGAGCTATTGCTCAACTACATGTACAGCGGATGTGTGGTTATTGATCGATCCTGCGTTTCCGAGTTGCTTCGCTTGGCCAATAATTTTCTGGTTAGTCGGTTAGCCACATAACGTTTGCAAAATGTATTTTTAACTGCTTATTTTCTAGGAATTTAGCTGTTTTTTTAAGTCAAAGTACAAAATTTGACGTATTTCAAGTTTCATTTGTGTATTTACTATTTACAGGTTACTAAACTCAAAAATTACTGTGCTGAATATTTGGATCGGTATTTGGATGCTGCGAATTGTCTTTCGGTCAAGGTCCTGGCATCTAAATTCAACCTGCCCTCAGTACTAAAGGTATTTTGATTAACTTATTGGGTTCCGTATTTGTATAAAAAGGTAAAGGAGTGGTTATTCCGGGAAATTGGAACTATTTCCACTTCAAAAGTGTAGTATATATCGTTGATGACCTACACACCTACAAATGTTCCCACTCCCAAAAACGGGTTAATTCATAGATACTTGATTAGTTTTTTATGTGTGCTCTATTTCGATCTGTTATTTCTGTAAAGGTGTCCGAATAGCCGGAACGATTCCGAAAACAAGGTCGTATTCAGTTTTTCAGAGCCTAGCGGGAGAATTCGCCTATTTTAATACAAACTACAAAATCATTAAATGCCACTAATCCAAAAATTGGGTTCCTCCGTCTTTATGTCGAAAGTTACTTACCATACCCTAAGTGCTCAGCGTTTTGAGAAAAACCCCCCTGTTTTTGGTCCGAAGATTTGGGCAAAACCCCCCCCCCCCCCCCCCCCTCAAAAATTGTCTGATTTAGCGATTTTCTAAATTAAGGGCAAAACCCCCTTATAATGGCTGAGGGGGAGGGCAAAACCCCCCTGTTTGAAAAAGTCACAACTCTGAGGCATTTAGGGTATGTTACTTACTGTTATTTGGCTGTCAGTTTTTTTTCAAAAACAAAATATGCAGAGCTAGAATCTACAGTGATATGATAATTTTGTTTTAGGCAGCCTCAGACTACTTCGACGTGAACATCAATCGTTGTCTTCTCGAGTCGGTCGATATTCTACAGTATCCCATTCAACAGTTGAACAAAGTTATCACGGATCCAAAGTATCAGGATGTCATTAGCCCCGATGTTCATCTAAAGTTAGTTTTTTTTTTACATTTCAACGAACTATTTATATAAGTTATATATGTGATACAGAAATAAATATTAGCTATTGAAGTTCATGAAGTAATTCGTGTTTCTTGTTCCCAGAATTCCAGATTAATCAGCCGCTTTCTTTCTTACATTTGAACTAACAAAATGTCTATTTATTTATCTTTTTCGATACAGAAATAAATATTAGCTATCAAAGTACAGGGAGTAATTTGCATATGTGGGATGGTCCTGGTTACGGGTCTCAACAGTTAATGATCCCTCCTGCGAAAAAAACTCGAAAAGTTATGGGTCCCTCCCCAATTCAGTGGCGCCAGAATGACAAAAATGGGTATTTTGTCAACTAGTTATAGGTCCCCTCTTCTCCAGTCTGTTAAATAGTTAAGGGTCCCCCGGTCAGCGGACCGTGGCGCGTGGCATCCCACCTATGGTAATTTGTGTTGTTTTGCAGATTAATCAGCCGTTGGGTGGGTGAGAATTTGGACTCTCGCGAGGCGTCTTTTCGATTGCTACTATCCTCGTGTCCGGTGGCACAGGTAAACAAGTTTCGCTCACAACTCACAAGAAAGTTTATCCCATAAACAATAACAAAAAAGTGTTTCCCGCATTTCATAATGGTGAGTTTTGGTAACTGAAATATGATCGTTTTCTAATAAGAATGGTGGTATATTCACTCTTTATGTTTTTCTCGTGGTACATACAGTTCCACTTCATTTTCAAGTCCTCGGCATGAAGTATGTTTTCAATCATTTCATGTGTTTTAGGTGTCGGATAGCACACTGGAGTTTCTTCTCGACTACTCACCACTATTCTCGAAGAGTCAATCTAGCAGGTTCCTGCTACTTCACACCATGTAAGTAGTGTATCAGTCTAGTAATACTATTTGCATAAATTATAATGTATTGTTCCATACACAGACTTTGTCGGCACTTCTGGAATTGCGTCTATCGCGTCACTCAAGGGGCTCCTTTTTTTATAATGCGTTCAATTCGCTTTAAACTAGCTCTTTCTCTTTTCAGACTCAGGAATTTAATATTTGATTGATTCACTTATTACAAGTAGAAGTTCTTGAACATATTCCGATTTCCAACTTCTCACAAAAAAAACTTACGTTTACGTTGAAGATGAGATCCCTACTCAAGTGGTGATTCCTTACTATATATTTCAGGCAAGAGAACGGCATTTCCCTGGACAAATATCAGCCGCAGCTGAGTTCTCTCTCGCAGCAGATCGGAGGGGAACAGCTCATGGAACAAACACACTATCTGGAGGACGACGAGAATGACTCGGGGTTAGTTGGTCAGACTACAAACTACAAGTTTGGGGATTTACTCTTTTTCATGATTAAAGTGATTTCAAAGTTACATGCATATGCGACAGAATCTTATTAGAGCTACCGTACGTTCTGCTATTACTACGCGAAGGCACTTCAGACGAGAATAAGTTTGAATACAAATATGACTTCACAGCCAAACTTCGATTCGGGTCAGTTATTCTTTCTTTGAGATAAGAATCGTTGGTTTTTAGTTTTTGTCGATGACAGTCAGTTTGGTTTTTGGATTTATTCCATGTTCTTTCTAGTGGCGAGGGAATGGAAGATGAGGAATATGACGAATCTCCTGTGGATGGGCAACCGAGCACCAGTCAAGTGGTCAGTTGGGTTGGGAGAGACAGTGCATTTCGAATTTCGACGTTGAAATGGAGATAGCAACACCTAATAACCAGACGTTTTCTTTTGATTTGGTATTCATCCACTTTGGATACTGTGTTGGGTCAAGAAATACGAGATGAATTTGATACTTTTTAATTCCATATTTTTGTCGTATGTTATGTTTCCAGTTAGAAACCACGTACGATGAGGATGGAGTAGAGAAGCCGCGACTAAAATTGAAGATAAACCTCGGAGGAGCGGCGGTGGGCGAGAGACGCAGGTATTCATAAAAGTTGACCGTTCAGTTTTTGGTTTAGTACATTGGGAAGTAGTATTGCGAAGCGATTTTTTTCACAGACTGGAGGTTATTATTATGACCAGTAAATGAACTCGTTTTCGTTTGTTTCGGTGTTTGTGTTACTTTACCTATCGTATGTGTGATGCGGAAGACGAAGAACTATGAAAGATTTTGCCTGTAAAAGATAATCAGATATTGACTTGAATTGATTTATTGCAACGGAACATACACATCTCAAATATGATGAAAAAAAGGCTAGATCTGATTCAATTGCCATTTGTTTCGATGTTAATCTTTCGTGTTCTGTTCCCACCAATCAGTCACTTCATTCCAGAAGTGCAAAGCATTCCGACAAGAACAAACTGTACCGAAAAGCCATTGGGAACATGGCCAAACGGAGGGGCAGACCACCCAAGGAGCGCGTCGAGAATGAAAGTGAATAATTTTTTCCTTTTAAACTTTATGAAGGAGGGTGCTTGTTCGCATCTTGACTATGAAGTTGGCAATGTTATCCGCTCACGCTCACCAGTTGAATGCTTGTATGCTTGACGGAAACTTGGAAACTGACTACTATTTAGCTTTCTATGCCTGATGGAGGTTGTATAAATCTCTCCCTCTCTGTAATGGTAATGGAATTCAGCTCAGTTATGGTTCATATAAAGGAAGACCGAAAAGTGCACTTTTTAAGTTTATGCTCTCAGCGAACTATTGTGGAATAATCTCACAAATCATCAATGCCATTTTCACAGTTCACGTGCTGTTATCTGAATGTAATAGAGAATGATTTATTATACACTTTTGTTCTACGTCTACAAAATACTTAACGAAGTATTTTGTCATTATGTGTGTTTTAGAATCCAGCTGAAATATAGTTATGAGAAATTGAAATAATGTGGTCAGTGAAAGTCTTTATGACAACAAATATTTTTTGTTTCAATCAAATACAACCCTAGTTCATGTGTTTCAGTCCTGCCAATGGTGGATGACGATGACATAGATGGAGTCTACGCGACGTCTTCATTAGAAGGCGCCGTCGTATCGTATACGGACGAGGATTTCCTCGACCCAGAAGACGTGGAAGAGGGAGAAGAGAACTCGGTTAGCTTAGCCACTAAGTATTACCCTTCCCTAATGAGCCAGTTCCACATTCTTTGAATGTAGATGAATGCATGTTTTGTTCACTGGCGTCCTGGTTGAGATGTTAGCTACTACAGACAACCTGAATCTGCAGACCGTTGTTTTCTATAATATTACCGCTTCCGTTGCGAGGTTGAATAAAATACAAAAATCTTCTTGGTGCACTAAGATTAAAATGGTTTAGTATCCAATAAGTAACCATATTTCAGATTGAGAATGGACCTTATCGTTGTGGTTTCTGCCGTTTCGCCTGTTTACTGGATGAGGTGAGCTACTGTTATCAATCAACTCTTTGAATCCGATATGCGAGAGAACTGGTAATCGTAACTTCGTAACCATGGTTCTGTTCTATACGAAGTGTGCTACAGAATTACCAGTTAAGTTATATATGGTTGCTTTAGGAATACGGAAAAGTATCAGTATCCTTTGAACCGTCAAATACAGTCTTTCACATTTCTATGAAAAATCGTTAAACTGTAGTGTTTCAGAATTGATTTTCCGATTTTTGTATAATATCTCTGGCCCCAGGATGAAGGATTAATGTATTCTATTTAGGATTTGGAGAAGCATCGTGCTCGTGCCCATAACCGGAACACGCTGTATATGTGTCAATTGTGCGATTTCGAGGCAAATTGGAGCAAACAATTCTACGAACACTGCAGGCAACATCATTGGGTGAGCGATTGACAAATACGCTTTGTTTAGAGTTTTCAATCATATTGACCATTGTGTTTAGTTGTGAGGGATTTGAATTCAGAACGGTTCATGGCGTCATAGTTTTTTAATGAATAATGAAATGCATGATTTTTAATGAGCACAACAATACGTTTCCAGTTGCGGGATGAACGAGGCATTAACTTTTTAGTATGAGTTTTTCTAGCGAAACCGAACTTCATTAATTCACATTGGTTTTTTTTTCAGAGACAAGCTCCGTATCACTGTGACCAATGTGATTTTGTGGCAACGGAAAGGATTCAGGATCTACTGGCCCATAGACTCACGCATAGTACGTTTAGATGCATTAGAGTTTTGTCGATTCTCCGAGCAGGGCGAAAGGCAATTGGTGCTGAAAATCTGTGAATTTCATACAAGCTTTTCTTGTTGTCCGTATATTTTGCGGTATGGCGATCTTTCGTTAGTCACATCACACGTAGGATGAGCTCTATTGATTGTTATTGGAGCGTGATAGGTCTTTTGCCGAAATAACAAAATTTAAATTCTACAAGTTGGAAAATAGCAAAATATTCAATGTTACTTCTAATTTCCTATCTATCGATGGAGCTTGAAAATTAATTTTTTAAATAGGTACTAGTTCTGAGCACAATGTGTTCTGTGGTGCTAGATATTAGGTCATTCTTACATTTCCAGCGGAGGAACGTTTCTTCAAGTGTCTCGACTGTGGGTTCAGGGCCCGAACCAGAACTCAACTATGGGCTCACGAGAGAATGCATAGCACGTTAGTTATATATCAGCGTTATTGCTATGCACTGTGCTCTGGGCTCCTTGTGCGTAGTATTGAGCTTTTTGTTAACTTTTTTTATTTTTAGGTGCTGATATTCAAATAACTGATATATTTTAGTTATTTGAAATTGCAAACCTTGCAATTTTCCGTCAGTTTGTAACTTTTATCTATTTTCAAGATTGGATGAGCGTCCGATGCACTGTGAGGAATGTGGGCGTGGCTTCAACCAAGAGGCGGCTCTTCAGATGCATCAAGCATCACACGATGAACAAAGGTGAGTACCGTATTCAGTACAAACTCATGAATTTTCAGACATTCAACGATTTACAGTTTCCCACTCGTTTTTGATTCTTACTCGTACAAATTGGCCTTTTGATTGGAATCCGTGATTTCACAGGCGATGACATTGAACTTGGTGGTTTCAGGGCTTTGATTTGTGAAGACTGTGGATTCGCGACGAATAATTCTGACCATCTGACTGTACATAGACGACAACATACTGGAGACGTGTTCTACTGTCACATAGGTAGGGCACAGACACAATGTTGGGAAAACAACCCTTTATTCAATGAAAGGCGGTTCTTTTCAGCTCGAAAGTAACCGAATGATTCCAATAAGCTCCCGAATTGATTTGAAAGTTGTACCGCTTATTTTTTTTTCCGGGGTTAGTATAGTACGAGAGTTATTTATCATCTTTGTTTCAACTCTTACCCAAGTACTCTGTTAGTAGTTATTACATTCCAGACTTTGACTTTGATACACATTTTTCAGAGGGCTGTGACTATGTTTCCCCGAAGAAGAGTCAATTGGCTGCTCATCTACGCACTCACATGGCCGTTCGATCTCATATGTGCAAGGTATACAATCATTCTGCTTATTCTCCGTTTTCGCATTAGTTTATCGCACAGAATTTCGAAAAAGAAATTACAGTATTGTTTTGCTCGCTTTCTGATTGGACATTGCTTGAGCCCAACCAGCTGGAGCAGTTGTTTCGTTTCAACTTTTTATGGATTTGAATAATGGAACATTGCTGTTTCTATCATGGCGCCCGTAGCTACGATCAACAAACATTCCGGGTAATTCTTTTGTTCCAGATGTGTGGGCGTGGCTTCATCGAGAAGTCTCATTTGGTACGTCACGAGAGAATTCACCTCGAGGACAAACCATTCAAATGCGACATGTGCGAATACGCTTCCAGCCGAAGAGATAAGCTGAAGGTACGACTGGCTTTCGTATCCGAGTAGGAGTAGGATGTAACGTATAACTTCTTGGATTTATATAAACTTTCAGAATATAAAATGTTTCGAAAGAACTAGCCTAGCCAACACGTAATTGGTGTTGTGGCAGGCGAACTAGAAGCTCTTAGAAGTTTTATCAATCTAATTAGTATAAATGTACTCACATCGGGTATCGGCAAATGTATCAATACATTGAATACGAAAATGCTATATAATAATAATGGCACATAAAGCGAAATTCCATCGTTGTCAATTATCGCTGAATTTACTTGGCGGAAACCTGGAATTGGGGCTGTTTTATTTTAACCGCTCTGATAGTTGTTAAGTATATACATAATTCTCAGGAACACATTCTGAAACATCACAACGGGAACTCGGCTGGCTCGAAGAGTCATCGACGTCGGTATAGAAGAGCGAGACAGCTGGCTGTTCTCACCGCTCAGGTAATGATAATAACTTTTTCAGCGGTGCATTGCTCATTTCATAGAAATGCAAAATCACATTATCAACCTCAGATTGGGTGTCCGATGAGGGTGGTGATAGGCATGGTTGAGCTTGGTTACCAGTTCGACAGAACAGCTCGGCTTTTTTGACAATCATGTACGAGAATCTATTAGGGGTATGAACTGTTACTGAGAAAGAGAACTACGTGTTGAAGAAGATAAGAAGCCAACAATCGTGGTTGTGCGTTGTTGTACTAAATGACACTGACGTTTATATGAAGGTCAAACATTCAACATGACGTGGTATGATGTACTGGTATGTCGAACGTGTTCAGCTTTCCAGAACCTGTTCTATGAGCATATTTAGTTATTGTTATCATTTGGTTTAATTCATTCATGTTGTTCAGGCTAAGCTGGCGCCACCGGACACGATGTTCCGCCCGATTCCCCAGAGCGAGACGGTATCTCAGTGGGCCGAGACTCAGGCCACCTATCAGGTACTTTACTTGTAGATGAGTAAAACATGATTTACTTACACAGATTTTATCAGCTCAAGCTAAAGATTTTTGTGAATGTTGGCGGCAAACAATGTTTTTCGAATCTCCTTCTGTGATTTGTCGTATTGCTTCACGAGTTTTGTTACAACTTAAGTTATGACAAGTTAGGCTTGAACCTTTATATAATTTGATATGTAGGACCTGGCCATTTAAAAAATGGTAAGAAAGTGTAAATTTAACCATACAAAGTTTTATATTTTCCGCATTGTTACTTTCTTTGTTCTAGAACAGAACAAGGAGGTCACTTTTACGATTGTTTAAGTTTAAGCAGACGAGTCTTGAATCTTTATTGTTTACTATTTGCAGCAGCCGTACGCGGACATGTCCCTCCAGCAGCAGCACCAAGACCAACAGCAGGGTACCGGCCCCATAGTGGGCGCCCCCTACTCGCCCCAACGGGCCTTCTCGGTCACCCACCCGGCTGCCCGCCAATTGGCGTCCCTCTCACCCGGCTCCATGTCTCTGATAAATGTGCATCTGGGAGGTCCCGATCAGCTGTTGGTGGATAAGCCGACGCTCGGTGAAACGATTACCACGCCGCAGCTGATTACGCCGGAACCTAGGTTAGTATTTTTTTGGTGTTATTTTTACATTCTATGAAGGTGGCTGCTGCCGTGCATATATGCTTTATTTGTATATTTATATCGATAGAGAAAGAACGTTACACTCGCTCAATAGAAAATGAGAGAAATTTGTTATAGATTACGGTGCTTTTTTAGGAGATACGATAGCAACAATATTTTGATAAAATTCTACCTCCCTCCAACAATCTAGCCTCGTAATCTTCTATAAATTTTATTCATTACATTACGGATTTGTGAAATTCATGATTTTGCATCAGAAATAGGCAAATTCATCCGATCAAGGTCGGAGAGGAATTAGTTTTTGAATTTTTTCGGCTATTTAGACAACTTCTCATAGGTATGTATGTTTTCAGATCACCCACCCATTCGCATCAGGATTTGTTCCTCTCGAACAGCGGGCCGGGAACGGACAACCTGAATCGACCGATGAGTCTACCCCCTTACTCGCAGCAGCAACAACAGACTTCCACTGCACAGCCAACACAGTCACAACAAACCATGCAATGGTGGTAATTACACACCACTAAAGTTGACTATATTACAAAAAATACATCTGTTTTTCGATATAAAAACAGAAGACAATGTTTTGAATCATGCATATTAAAATTTCCCTGGTATGTGGTATTGGCGGTCGTTTTCTGAATGTCCTTGAACATTTGGGCAACTTTACTCGAGTGTGGTTATAACTTGGATCGGATAGGGTCGATTTGGTATGGAGAAGTTTAAGACTAGCAGTTACGCATGTGAGGCCGTGTTCATATTTTTCACTTGCGTACGCCCGACTTTTGGTGAAGAAAACGTATCGATCGATTTACGTCGACTCAAAACTCCTGTTAAACGTATGAACCAGGCCGGAACTAAATAACCTTAGTAAGAAAGTTATGAACTTCTTACGAACCAATATTTTTGAAATCATTTCGCCGATGTTACTTCATTTTGCCTCAGCAATAGAGTTCTTTTCAGTTTTCACCCCCATGCGGCTTGTGAATGTCATTTTGTTTAGGTTTCTCACAGCTTTGTATATAGTTGACGTTTTGAAAATGCTTCAACATCGCTCAGATGTTAGTTTTCCTATGTGAGGCAATAATTACGTATTGCACAGTTTTGTGAAGTTTGTCAATATCTAGCGATTTTTGTACGTTTGTAAATATTTCATTTTTGTAATACTATCAATAATAATAATAAATATCTTTAATTCTAAACTTGAAGAACATTCAACTATTAACCTGCCGGAAACGTCAAGATGGGTTAGAAGACAGTTTAGTTGTGTGTTATGAAGTTTGCAATGATGAGTTCTATAGCTCACCGGGTCTTTTGGAAACCTAACCGCTTCCCGGTTGGTAACCTGAAATAAGAATCCAGTCTCCTCTTTTTCTAACTCGAAATGGGTTTTTCACCGTTGGTTTTACTGAAGCCGAAATTAAGTTTAGGTTAGGAGGTAACTTGAAAAAATGGTTACCAAAAACCTGATCCGATATCGAATTGCCGGTTCCGGTACCGTTGAAGTGTGCTGACGTTCGCGTTTCGCAACAATGCTGAATACTATCAGTGGTTAGATGTGGCCTATTTGCTGGCTGCATATAGGGTTCGCTCAAGAAAAATCCGGTCGATACTGGACCTCGCCGTCTGAAACCGTGTGTTTGTAGTTTGATCCCGTATTATTTCAGTCGCTTTCCAAAAACCATGCCGTGCAGGCAGATCAAACTACAAGGAAGTGAATCCGGCTTCCGCGTGGGCTACGTTACCTGTCGATATGGCTTGTTCACTTGTAGCATACAATACAGCACGTAGAAAAGCACGTGAAGATACTTAATCGTAGAATACAATCAAGAGAGAAGGGAGAAAGGCAGTGACAGGGGAAAACAGAGAAAAAGAAAAAACAAAAGAGATGGACGGAAACGAGCGATGAAGCGAGACAGACAGACAGAGTGAGAGAGGGGGGTGGGAGAGCAGATAGTTCAATAGATAGATGAAATAAGAGAGAAAAAAAAGAGAGAATGGGAGAGAGGGGTGAGATGAGGGAAAAAAGAAACAGAGAGAGTTGTAGACAAATGCAGAGAGCAGGAGTTAGCAAAGGAGAAGAGAGGAAAAATTAGAGAGATGGTGTGAGAAAGAGATGATGAGAGCGTTGCGACCAACGCAGGGTCCTGGGAAGTGGCTCCGCCATGATGTGAAATGACATTGTGACTCTGCTACTGACCGACCGCACTTTTATATATGCGCAGAAAATTAAACTATTTCCGGAAAGTGTCCCTTCACCGGAATATTTCCCGTCTCCAGAAAAAAAATTCTGACTTAGAAGTCCTACAAACCTAAACTTTCCTGAAAAGTTCATTTGGACTATCTATCAAAAAGGACGAACCTTTGAGAACATGTACTTTCCGTAAAATATCGAGAAGACGAAAAGGTTGAATGAAAACCTGTATTGAAAATCCAGAAACCAAATCAAAAATCGCTTGAGATATTGGCCAATACTTTTCAAACTTTAAACTGAAAAATGATATTCATCGAGCCATATTATTCACAAAAAGACTTGGAGATAAAATGAACTCATAAAATTTGAAATTGGCTTTTTTTTAAAGCTGAAGTTCGATATTTTATTACTACAAGTTTAGGTCGAAACACGAAACTGACCAGTCTGTGGTTTCCTAATGCTTATCAAAAATGAAACTCCAATACACTTGAAAAACCATGATTTGATTGAAATGTATTCAAATCTAGAGTATAGTGGGTGCCAAATTTATAAATTTCTGTCTCTCACCGGAATCGAACATGCGAGCAAAATATTCTCAGCAGGGCGCTAACCACTGAGCTGTGCACATAAACGGCAAGCTTTGGAATGGAAGTCATGTGTGCGTACACAGCGGAAAGTGAGATATAAAGTACCCTCCCGCCTTTCGGTTGGCGACGACTATAGCTGATTCAACACTCCATCATTTGATGATTATTACATAGTAGGTAGTGCAGTAATTACATAGTGCGCTTTAGGTGAGATCACCTAAATCTCAACAAGGTCCGTCGCTCTTACTCTGAAATTCTAATCCAACTTTTTCCAGAAGGTTTCTCTGAAGCCACGCTGTTAACAAATTGTTTCCCAACTAGAATAGAATAGAATAGAATGTTTATTCGCGATTGAACACGTGTCTTTCCACATTGGTATATGTGGCATTACAAACTATGATTGTAGATTTAGGAGAAAGAATAACATGTAGAGTATTGTTTACTCTGTTACGCGCTCATTGTATAATACGCATTGTTGCAGTACTGCACAATTGAAACGATGATTGTACCAGGAAGTTTGATAAAGTTGAACTCGAAAGACTCGAAGTTTCCCGAGACGAGAAAACTTTGAAATTTGAATTGGAAAACAAGATTTCGCCCAGACTCGAAACTAACTATGAAATCGCTTAACAACGACGACGTCTTACGGATACGGTGGACGAACTCAAAACTGCGGATTACCATTAATCTCTCCAAAACCTCCCACAATATAGTAGAAGTCACTTGCAGAGTCACGTGAAACATGTTAAGCACAGCAGAACTCAGAAACGTGCAATGACAAAGTGCACGATTCCTAATTATAATGCTCTCTTTACGTGGCTATTCAGTTTACTTCTAGTATACATATCTCGTCCTCTGTCCACAATAATCGTACTCTATGAGAATTCATCAAGGACAATTTGAAAAGAACAAGCGCGCATAGGTTGGGGAGGGCAGAATGGAAAGATGATTCAGGTACCCCGGGTACATAAACATTAAGATGCACGCGCCAAAACCGACTGAAACATGTAAACCGCATACAGATTAGGTTTGTTAGTTTGAATACAAAACTATTTATATACATATGAACAGATATATATATATATATATATATATATATATATATATATATATATATATATATATATATATATATATATATATATATATATATATATATATATATATATATATATATATATATATATATATATATATATATATATATATATATTATATCTGTTCTTCTTGCGCCGCTCTTTCATAATGAATTTTCTTTCTGCCCCCCCCCCCCCTTTCAGTGGCCTTCGTTGGTTGGTCGATCCATAAAATTGATAAAGTTGTCGTTTGAAAAAAAAGGCGGAGGTATACTGTATATTTCACTTTGTGCTGCGTAATAACTGATATATACAATTCGTCAGCAGCGTTTTCATAAGAGCAGTTGGTATGGTGGTTAGTCGTGGGCCCCGTTCGAGTCTCACATGATGCGGATATTTTGTAAATTTGGCACACACCATAGATCTTCCGTGAGTCTTGTTTTGATTTTGTTTCCAATTCTCTTCAAGTTTTCCCGGTTTCTGCTCGCCTGGCCCAAGATGTTAATAGAAAATGTGAGTTGTCGCTTAATGACTTTTGAGTCGGCCACTTAAAGTGTCATTTCCCCCTTCGGGCAGCGAAAACTCTAAAAGTTTCAGAAACTGAGGAACGTGTTTTTTATTTGTTTAATGATATTTTTCGTACAATTCTATATTTACTTGTTATTTTGTTCGCATAACACAGAAGTAATATATTCACAACCCGTGTTGTGACACTCAATGTGTGAAAGAATCCCAGATTTGCAGGGAATACCAAATGAGTTCCACCAAAAACCATTGGAAACCCAAACGAAAACACTTTTGAGTATATTGGTGGTTCGTTCTTGAGTTTTTTTCACATATGGAACGTTTTAACCCGAAAGTCACATAGCTAATTTTGGTCGAAATGCAAAAGTGGTGGCGTGTGTGTGGACTGAGTTCTCGCTTCCTATTGGCCTATTAGGGTTGTTAAAGTCGAACTCAAAACTGACTCTACTCGAGAAAACTCGGAATTTTCCCGAAACTGGATAACTTGAAATATTGAACTCAATTAACAAACAACCCTACTTCTATCCCCGTAGGACTGTGCATTCTTCCTAATGTAGCCTTTCCATGTGCAATATTGGCTTGCATAATCACACGTTTTGAGCAATGAGCCAGGTATTTTCAATGCATTGCCAATTGAATTTTGTGGGTGGCGTCGTAAATCAGCTACCACTCTTTTTTATTTCGTCATTTTTGAAAAAAAGGAGGCTTGTTTTTAATGGTCAACCAAAACATAGGGTCAACTCAAGTAGAACAGTCTCCATAGACTAGATCTTTTTAACGTCATGTTATAGAATTATCTACGAAAAAGTGTTACAACTTCGAATAGTCCATTTTTGGAACACAAATCGTGGTCAAAACTGTCCTTTTTGAGGTTTTTCTTTTGATTGCCAAACGTGTTTCAATGCTTTGGGCTAATGAAAAGGCAACACTAATGAAATTTGTTTTGCGGGCCATTCGCTCTAGACTGAAATTTCCGTGGAACAGCATCTAGTTTGAACTTACTACTTTCACGAAACATCGCATTGTTTTAAATGGAAACGTTTGATCTATACTGCGTTAACTTACGTTAAGTTGACAGGCTATTATTTTTTTGAGGTCGTTATTTTCTCTGCAAACCATCTTTTGAACCAACTTTATAGACCGGAGAGCAACATGGTTTCTCGTAAAGCTGCTGTATCCTACTTTTGCTTGGACGCGTTGCGTGTCGCGCGGCATTGTCATGTGAATGTCACGTGGACTGATAGAATTAGTTAACGAGTAATTTGTGCTCTCTGATCTCAATACAGTTGAAAGCAGCCCCGAACAAAACCGCTGCTCAAGTTGTGTTCCAGTCTCCTTTATTATCAATATGTGTCCGTAGTTTGAACTCGTGACTTTTCGGTCGGAACTCGTAATCTACGGCGCATAACTAGATCAAACTACAGCTCTGATTTTCCCACTCGCCTATATAGTCGTCACCAACGGAAAGGCGGGAGGGTACTGTATATCTCACTTTCCGCTGTGTACGCACACACGTCTTCGCTTCCCAAAGCTTGTCGTTCATGTACACTAATAGCTCAGTGGTTAGCGCCCCGCTACGAAACTTTTGCCCCCAGGTTCGATTCCGGCGAGATACAGAAATTTATAAATTTGGAACTCACGATGAATGTGATTTTTCTGTGATCTTTCTATCACGAAAAATGAGCAATAAACTACGTTGCCTTTTTCGAGTCATGAAATGAATCGTGTCTTTTGAACTCCGTCCCAACTTCACCGAGACTCTGAACTTCCGTTAGATTGGCTTGTCTCGTCTCCTCTAGTTTCTGATTACTTTCTTTTTCTTCTCGGAGCAGACAAACTTTCAACCAACGTTCCTGGAGAAAGCCTATTTCGCTTCACGAAGCATCGAAATCAACATTGAGTTTCATAATGTTTATTTGCTATTGATTCACTCTCAGGATAACATCAATTTTATCATTTCAACCTCAATTTTATCATTTCCAAATCTCCATCTCGCTCCTCGTAGCCCTCTCTCCTCCTCTCACTTTCTCTTTCTCTTCTTCCTCTCTTCCTCTCTCTTTCTCTCTCCCCCTCTATCCCTTTCTCTCTCTTTCCTCCTCGCTCTCTATCTATCTCTGCCCCCCTCTTTCTCTGTCCCTCCTCTCTTCCTCTCTCCCTCTCTTTCTCTCTTCCTCTACCACCTCTCTCTCTGTTCCCCCTCTCTCCCTCCTCCTTCCCTCTCTCTCCCTCTCAGTTCCTCTCTCTCTTCCCTCCACACCTTTCAGTCTGATTGCTTTCCATTGTGCGATGCTGTTATGTTCCACATCATTTATTCTGAGAACCAGTGTTTGTTCCATTTTTCTTTTCAATTGTTGCAATTTACTCTATTTCAGAAGAAAAGTATATGCCAGTGCAATGCTACTCCTGCTTGCCGCTCTAATTTCGGTAGCAGACTGTGGAAGTAAGTTTTAAAGACTATAGCGCTCCTCTTTTTGTTATTCTTTCTAGTATCTTTTTCTTCTTCTTTCTTCAGGAAAAAAAGATGTGGGAAACCTATATATTCTCTCTCTTCTCTCTCTCTCTCTCCCCTCTTCATTTCTCCATTGCGTATCAAAATCTTCCCTCCTTTCAGAAGAGGCGCTCACAGATGAGCGAGGGGAATTCCTCCCCCATGTCCGGTTGGCCAAAGATCTCATGGACAGAAGGAGGTAGTTATAGATTGGCGGAAACATTTGGCTCATTTTCATTTTACATTTTACAAACTATATTGACACCTTAGACTATAATGATGGTGTACTACCGTGCGTTATTGGCGATGACCATAGTTGAGTTGAAGTTTGATGTGTTGACACAGAATAACTATCGAGATCACACTACAAACACATATTTTCATTGTAATGAAAAGTCTGGCAAGCTGCCAGATCAGTCGTCTGCAATATAGGGTACGCTCAGGCCAGCATGGCTGACTACTATCGATGGGTGAAACGAACTATATCGAGATACGACTGCAAATCGGCAAGATCAAACTACAATTACATACTTTTATCAGGTATGACCCCCGCGTGCGTCCCTCCCTGAACCACTCTCGCTACACTCAGGTCTCACTGTCAATGAGTCTCTACCAAATACTGGCTATTGTGAGTTCCACTAACAGTAAACAGAGAATATGAAGTAGCCAGAATCATAGTTGTAGTTTGGAATCGATGCACACCATATAACAGGTGTTTCCACCGACATACAACGGAATCAAACCTCATACACAGCGAAATAACTCGCACCGTATCGACTTGCTCCGGAAATAGCAAACTCTATAGTACTGTGAACTTACGTGTTGTTACCTTACACCGGTTTCACTAGTGTTTGTAATGTTAAAACATCATTCAACGACTCTAAAAGGATTTTAAAAGTGTGCCATATTAAACAATCCAAAAATGAGACAGTTCTGTTTTCTAGAAAAATTTGATAACAAACGAGCTAAATGTTTCTTCCTCTAGAACGAGAAGCAACAGAGTGTTGATTTGAATCTCTGGGTCATCCAAAAATGGACGGACGAGTTACTCGGTTGGAACCCTTATTTGTACGGGATGATCAACACAACCATATTACCGTTTGAAGCAGTATGGTTGCCGGACACTTACATTTATAATAGGTTGGTTTATAAAAGATTAACTTGAGTTATAGTTTATATCAGGTTGACTTGAATAATAAGAAGAACTCAATCTATCAACTATACTATAGTAATGTAGTATCAAAAATACATCCTTGACCTGAGATGCAGACATCAAAAACATTAATGTCTAGAAACTATGTCCGATTTAGATAAGACGGGATTGTGATATCTTCAATGCCAATTCAAATTTACGCCCGAAATGTTTACATCTTAAAGTTTTGCAGATAACACAGATTTATCGGAGTTCCTTATGTGTTTGAACTCTTTTAATTTTGTGTGTTTTACTTTTTATCTTTGCCAGTACATTACTTTAACATGCATTATGTTCATACTCGTTCAATGCGTTTTTGGGTACATTTTGAATAATTGCGAGAAATGGGAAACGGAGCATAACATGGATAAATTAGATTGCTAGTCGATCATATTGGCTAGTCAAAATGAAGAAAGAAGCAACACTCGAGGGTGAACAAAATTTATCGGTCGTCTCGTTCTGAGTTTTTGATCCAACTGAAGAAGATATGAAGAACACTACATAACACACAAAAAGCTCAGAGGTCAAGATGAACATCTATAGGAGGTGTCAAATTTAAAAATGTCTGTCTCTCGCCGGAGTCGAACCTGCGAGCAATTTTCATAGCGGGGCGCTAGCACCTGCTCTATTAGAGCCACAACCGCTAAGCTTCGGAATCGGAAACATGTGTGCGTATTAGGGTGGTTAAGGAATTGAATTGAATTGGAATTGGAATTGAAAAGAATTGAAAACCAATTCCGAAGAATTAAACTGAATTGGTTTTTGAGTGAATCCAATTCCTAAGAATTGGATTCACTCGAATTGGTTTTGTTGAGAGAAAATCGGAGTTGAATTGAATTGGTTTTGGACAGCTAGAAAAAAATGGAATTGAATTGAATTGGTTTTTTCTTGAGAATTGTAAAAAGAATTGGAATTGGTCCGGAATTGATCTAGAATTGAAATTTCAAACGTGTGGAAAATCACAGTTTCTTGTCTTGTTCTATCTTGTTCAAATGTAAGAACTGTTTTACGAAGTTTTTGTAGAAAAAATGCTCTAAGAATTGAAATTGGAATTGATTTTTTGAGATTTGGTCGGAATTGGTCGGAATTGGAATTGGAATTGAATTGGTTTTTTTAAAAACATTGAAAGAATTGGAATTGAAATTTCGAGATTTTGAAGAATCGATTGGAATTGGAATTGAATTGAATTGATTTTTTGAAATGATGAAAGAATTGGAATTGAAATTTCGGAATTTCCCGAGAATTAGAATTGAATTAAATTGATTTTCGGAATTGATTAACCACTCTAGTGCGTACACAGCGGAAAGTGAGATATACAGTACCCTGTACCTACCCTCCCGCCTTTCCGTTGGCGACGACTATAACGGTATGTTATGAAAGGACATTCTATGCATGGTTGGCAGCGTAGCAATCCCCACAAAAGTTCATGAAATCACCTCATGAGATATTAGCACGAGTTTCTCATGAGATTCTATTGATTGCTCTGCTACAACATTAAGAGTTGACGAGTAGCTCATGAGGTATCTCATGAGAAACTCATATGAACTTCTCATGAGACAGGAGGTATTGCTATGCCGCCTGGTTTTTCTCGTGATGCGGCAAGTTTTTGAGAGGCCTCCCAAAAGTTCAAACACCAACTGTAAATGTACCTGGCGGCGTAGCAAACCCTCACAAATTTCATGAGATACCTTATGAGCTATTAGCATGGGCTTCTCATGAGATTCTTTGTTTACTATGCTACAATTTGAGAGTTCACGAGTAGCTCATGAGGTATCTCATGAGAAACTCATATGAACTTCTCGCCTGGAAGCAGACATCAAGTCCATTACAACCGATGAACCAATCAATACATATAGTACGTGTTCATTCTAAAATATTGTCTGACAACGGAGAGCTGACAGTTTTTGTTTTGGAAGGTTACAATTCGTTCTAGAATAGAAAAAGAGGTATCTTTACTTACATTGTTTCATGGTCAGGTGTTGCATGAACCTCTTTCAGTATCGTGATGAATCGAGAGGAGAACGAGCGGTACATCAACGTGGTGGTGACCACCAACTACTGGGAGGGGAAACGGGGTGCACAGATAAAATTCATGTACCCGGCCCTCTATCGAACCAGTTGCCAACTGGATATACGGTATGTGATATGACGTTTAGAATAAATTAGAAGAACATGATACGGTTTTGATATGAAAACATCGGCAAACTATAGTTTTGTATAAATAAAAACCAAAGAGTGGGAACAAACTTACGTTCAAATCTCCGCTGGCGATAGTTACTGACATCTTCGAACCCACAATTCACCTGACCTTTCAAAATTCAGCAGAAAATTTGGTCAAACGCCACTCTTGGCCACTTTTTCAAACGCCACTTTTGGCTCAAATCCATGTTCATTGCTCAGATTCTTTCCGTACGACCAGCAGTCGTGTAAACTGATCGTGAGTTCTTGGACATCTTCCAAGAGTGACATCGACTATGTACCCGAGTTTCCCACTGTCAACATGGACAACTTCATCGAGAACGAAGAATGGAGCATCGTCAGTTTCGCCATCGAAAGGGTCGAGGTGCGTATCCCAAGATCACGTGTAAGTCACGTGAACTGTTCAACAAGTCACGATTCTTAGCGTTTTGTGATGTGATTCACGTTTTTAAAGTATCAGACGTTTCACCTGTTAATTTCCCATACTAGTTAGCTTTTAGTTTTGGAAAGTAGCTGCGGGTGTGCTGAAGCGCTTCGGCAAATCGTAACTTATTAATTAACAACGCACTTTTATCGTCACTTTAGTTATGCAATTCTATGAA
The DNA here is from genome assembly GCA_964036275.1 of Litoditis marina. Taxonomy (NCBI): domain Eukaryota; kingdom Metazoa; phylum Nematoda; class Chromadorea; order Rhabditida; family Rhabditidae; genus Litoditis; species Litoditis marina. The sequence goes on along the minus strand of OZ038433.1, from coordinate 2,325,704 downwards.
AACAAATGCCATTTGCATATTGTATACTACTGTATGTTTCTAGGAGAAGTTTGTGTGCTGTCCGGAGCCGTGGGTGCTTCTGCATGCGTCGTTGGTGGTCCGTCGGAAGCCTCTCTACTACATCGTCAACCTCGTCATTCCCACCTCCGTCATAACACTCGTCGCCGTCACCGGATTCTTCACCGCCGCTTCTACTAGCTCGGAGAGGTGGGTATTGAGCTCAATTCTCACTAGATTGAAGGTTAGAATAGAATAGAATAGATTAATTCGCGATTCAACACGTGACTTTTCATTGTTAGATGTGGCAATCCGTTCAAAGAAATAAAAGAAGGAAAGTTTAGATGATGAAAAGGGCTGATTCTAGACAACAAATGGGGGACCTGAAGAAGAGACAGAATCCGGTTTGATGAAGCAAACACTTGTTATCGATTCAAATTGAGTACTCGAAGCGCGAGATCACGGGCAAACTTATTCTGACGGTGCAGAGCTAAAAAAGGCATGCTGATAGATGACCACAGCTTAATGCCTTAATCATACTCTCTGAAAAACAAAAATGTTTGTGAAACAAATAAGAGTTCTACACTCACACTGCAATAAGCTACGTTATTTTTTGTTTGAATGACGGAATTGACAGTCCATTTCCAGGTTTCACTCAAATTCAAAAGTTTCAGGCGTGAGAAATTGTCGCTGGGAATAGATTCCCTGCTGGCCATGTCGATTCTGATGATGATGGTATCCGAGCAAATGCCAACTACCAGTGAATACGTGCCGCTATTCGGTGAGCACCTTACTAGACTGCTAGTGAATTGTACAGTCAAGTGAGACATGTTAAACACAGCAGAACCCAGAAACGTGCCTTTACAAAGTGCAGGATTCCTCATTAGAATGCTAAATTCACGTGACTATTCAATTGACTTCTAGTATAAACTTCTATGGCTTTGGTTGGATTGTCAAGCCGTTAAGCCATTGAACACAGTGAAAAACAGAAAAAAAAGGGGAAGAAAAATAGGAAGAGAGAAAAAGATCTGACCAATAAATGCTCTTGTGATCATGGACTACTGTTACTCTTGAAGATACAGTAAGGCAGGAAAGGGAAAAACAGTATCCGTCTCAATTGAAACCAGAAGAACTCACACAAGTTCACGGATTGAGTAATGCTCTGCGACGTGTTTTTACGTTCCAAAATTGCGCCAACTTTACTGTCCTCCTCCACAGGCATCTTCTATCTGGCGATCATCATGGTCATATTCATCGGGACACTGTTGACCGCCTTCATTCTCAATGTTCATCTACAGAAAATGTACTCGAAGCCTGTGTCGCCGCTCATCTCTTTCATTTTCTTCGCAAAGGTTAGCGCGAACCAAGTTTAATTCAAGTTTGGATCCAGCGAAAATAACTTCAAAAACTCATCCACACTCTCAATACTCTTAATCGAACCGACCTTCGGATATCTCTTGCACTACAGAAAAATTTCTCGCGGGCCATTCAACGCTATGCTTGAACGTTATGGTTCTCAAATAGATTGCTCAAGAAAAATAGTTTTTTTTTCCACATCGCAGATCGTCCTAACATCTCTGACAAATATCAGTTTCAGATCGCTCGATGGCTACGAATGACGGCTCCCACAACACTGGTGGAACTATGGGAGGAAACCGGGGTTCACTTCGGGAGAGGGGCCAAGAGGAGAACGGTATGGCTCTCAGACATCAACCTCCCTGTTGACAAGCTATTTTTGAGTCACGACGAGAGAGTGTGCAGGTCATAGAGATGCAGACTGTCTTCACCTGTTGGATGCCTTATTGGCCTCCACGCTATCGCTTTCGCAGCTGGCCAACCACATGAGTTTGGCACCAGTTTATGAGTGTAGGTCAAGAAAACGCAAGCTTCCTGATCTCTAAAAGCGAAATCTTTTGTAAGTTTTTAAAATCAACCACATTTCTCATAGAGAAACCGTTCTAACTAGACTAGGAAAAATGAGAACCGCATTCTGGTATATAAAAAATGATTGTGTCAATGAAACTCAACGTTTCTACAGAAGGCAAAGAAAGCTCCTCCAAAGCCACCCCGCAAAGGAATCCATTCGCTGACGTCGGCCTTCGTTCCACCGCCCCCGCCACCAGCACCGACCATCACGCAGACACTTACGTGAGATATACATTTTTCACGTTATAATAACCACTTGAACGTTCACGTGAGATTTAAGTCTCCTTACGTCTGTAAACATACCGACATTTCTACGTTAAAAATACTCGCCAATACCATTTTGTATCGACTGCAAGGCTGCTATAGGATTTGTCTGTCCAACCGTTATGAACACAATACTAGCGAATTTGTAAGGGGCGGGGTTTGGCAAAGGGCCAGCCAGTGTGCGTATCATTGATCTACACACTCTCTCGCCTGTTGGCAAGTAATTAACGACCGCTCGCCCCGCATCGCTCAATCAATCAAACTTTCTGCTGTCTTTATGGGGAAAATGGCGACTATAGCATGACATCACTGTGACGCAGATAATCTCGGAGTCTTTGCGTTTTATCGGGCTGTTTTTGTAGTTTTAGGCGAACCTGATCCGGTGTAGACATGAAGTTCCGTAGCTGCGCACCAAACTACAACTAAAGTTCGGAAACAACTTTTCAAATATAAAGAACGAAATACGAATAGTAAACGAACAATGAACATAATTTTTAGTGTAATGAGCGACGCGGAGCGGCGGGAGAATATTCGAGCCACGTGGAAGCGGGTTGGAAGAATGGTCATGGCTAAAAATCAACCAACTATGAATGGAATTAACCTGCAGGGTAGGTGTAATAGTCGTTGGTTCAAAACGTGGAAAACCGTGCAAAATGAGAAATACATTTGAAAGTTTGTGTGTTTTGACGTATTTCGCGTTTTGCGTAACTCTAATTGGGGTTACCAGAATTGTCAACCTGCCAAGACTCGAAAACGTCTTATTGTTTACAACTTTGTATTCCCTTTATTTATATAAAATTATCGTTCTTCTTACGTTCAGGTCCAGGAAAGGATTCCCTGATGGTGCCGGTGACGCCTCCTCTAATTTCGACAGAGTCCAATCCTCTGATGCATTGTATCTCTGCACTCTCTGCCACCGAAACAACTCTTCTGGAGAGCAAGCTGAGAAGAAGGTATACTGTTGGTCAATTGCACAGTAAAATTTACACAGAGAACGAATTAACTTTCACAATCTTTTCAAATTGCCCGGCCTTATATGGTCTGTTTCATTCTGACTGAGAGTACTCCGGTTCGATAGCATTCAGAGCGTTTTGATTTTGTAAATGTTATCGGAGAGTTCAGCAGTTTTCGCTCATATTGTGATTTCCTATTACAAACAGTTTTTGTATATCTGTTATTCAGTTGCACAGTCACGTGAAACATGTTAAACACAGCATAATTCAGAAACGTGCAATGAAGAAGTGCACGATGCCTCATTAGTACGCTTACTTCACGTGACTATTCAATTTACCTCTAGTGTAGTCTACATCATTCCTATTGAGACTGTTACAGTACAGATTAAAACATTTCAATAACTGTTCTCGAATGCAAACTTTGTTGAAAATATTTCTAGACTCTTTGTAATAGGGAACCAGAATCGTCTTCGATAAATGTTAACCTTCCCGATAAGATTTACGTAATTGAAAGTTGTCAACTATTGCTTTTCAGATATTCGCTGGAATGGGAGTTTCTGGCGACAGTGTTGGACCGCGTCCTTCTCATTCTGTTCTCCCTTTTGGTTGTCTTCGTCACTCTGGTCATGATATTGGTTGGGGAGGCCATGCACCTTTCCTATGAAATGCAGGAGGTCGCCAACAACGAACTTTGATTGTGAATACCATTTGGAAACTGAAATCAAGTTGTTATGTTTCTGTTCCAGACTATTTACAATTTGTTATGAGACTCCTATGAAATTCCCACCAACGAACTTCAATTCGGAACAATTTTTCAATATGTTTGAGAGTATTCACACTTTTGAGGTAGATAATAGGTGATGTTCCTTTTCAAGACTTTTGTGATACAAAACTCATTCTTCTGAACTTTTTTCTTTTGTTCTCCATCCCTAGTTGTGAACTCCATTCAGAACCCTAAATATGATTTTTTTCCTGTACAAAAAAGTGGTCATTCACAGAAATAGTATTTTCAAGTCTTCGCTACAACTGCAACTCACTGAACACTGATATTACAGAACAGTTCGTTATTTAGTTGAAAATGTTATGTAGGTATCTTTCTTGGTTCTTTTGAGTCATTCTTGACTTTTTTCTGTTTCGTAGTAGAACGCATTTTAAATTCTACTTTTTTTCCGTAAATCCTCTTTTGAGAGTAGATTTGTAGAACAACAACAGTCGACTTCGCATTCCTTTGTCGTTGGATGTGAATGAATTGTGATTGATTGTGTTGTTGCATTTGATCAGCTGAGGATACAAACATCTATACGAGCCGCCGCCAGTTACACATGTTATACTAGCAAATATTATATCTACTACTAATTTAATTGCTTATAATACTATAAGTAAATCCCCATGATTATTATTATTCGATTATAATACTTACGAACCTTATATCTATCTAGGATAAGTAAACCTTATGTTTTTTTCTTTTCGTTTTCCTAAACCCTAAAGGTAATAATACTTTGTTCATGGTAAGATTAAAACCATTCATGTTGGTTTATTTTGTCAGCGTGAAGTTATATAGTTTACGCCGCAGTGATGTATTATACAGACTATCAATTTTGTTGTGGACAGTTAGAGAGAGACAAGATTGATTATATACAACTAAGGGAAAACGTTGTCGAATTTAATTCATCAACAATTGTCAGATTTAGTCTTAATGCTCGGTGTCTTAATGCGACTTTTGTTAAGCTTCGTCTGCGAAGTTTTCGTGGTGGGACACTGTATCCCGTGGAGCATAATATGCATTTTTTTTAAATATTTTTTTGCATAATATTATACCACTGCATGTTTTTGTGATCAGAGCACTATTTTGCTGCGTATCACACAAATTTGAACGAGAATCATAGCGTTCCAAAGTGGAGACTCGACTTTTTTATTTGCTGAAGTAAAAATATGGAGATTGAGTCAATCGATAATGGCCATACTGAATCTGCAGACAAATTCCCATATCGAATCAACCTATTTCTTTTTTCTGAGCTTAGCTTGGGGTTTGTTTGGGTTAGAGTACCGCGGGAAGACTTAACTGCGAGGAGGGTCAAACTTCATTTTTCCCGATACATTCTATATTGAATCAATCAATAACTACCCTGTTGAATCAATAGATAATTGCCCTACATAGGCAATCGTGCGGAGCTGCCGCGCTCAAAAATCGCAACTGCCGCGCACTTTTTTGCGGAACTGCCGCGCAACCACCGCGGCACCACCGGCATGGGCGCGGCACCTCCGATTTTCATCCGCGGCAGTCCCGAAACTAAGTCGTCCCACTTTTGAAATTACCTTATTGAATACTGAATCGATCGACAATTGCCTGTTCGATCAATCGATATTTGCCATATTGAATGCTGAGTCGATCGGTAATTGTCCTGTTTGATCAATCGATAATTGCCATATTGTTCTTATGCATTGTGCCCCCTCTTTCTTTCTTTGACTTCGACTCGCGCAATGCTGAAAAACTCTTTTGTTCTTCCGCCCCCTATCTATATCGCTTCTGAAAGGGGAATGAAACATTCCACATTGTCTAGTCTCGGGTTCTACTTTCCCTCATTTTCTCTTTCTCGTTCTCTTTCTCTCTCTCTTTCTCTTTCTCTCCCTGTCTACATTTCTTTCTGTTTCTCTCCGTCTTCGCTGTGTCTGCTTGTAGTACTTTTTTCCTGTTGTCTCTCTCTCTCTCTCTCTCTTTCTTTCTTTCTCTCTCTCAATCTCTCTCTTCCTCTCTCCCTTCCTCTCACTTCCCCATCCTAATTGCCAGCCTATTATTCTTTCACAGGTTGTCTCTATTCCTGTCCCATTGCTAATTCATTCCTCCCCATTGTGACCCAATGCCAATAGATGTTCAGACACTACCACCCATTCACATGTATACTCCGAATAAATCTGAGCTAGAGTTATAACTCACCTACATTTCACCTTTGTGACCGTACTCAAATAGCCTTGTAAGTAATATGAGCAAGTTTTCAATAGCAAATATCTGGCTTAGTTTTGTTCTTTTGTGTTTTTCTTCTTTTCATAGGTACCCTCTGCTGTTTCAAAAACGGGGGGACCATCTGCTAAATCGAGGTTTTTTTCATCGGAAAGTTGCTCGGCTACTTGAGCTTACGAAATACAAGCACTTTCCAAGAAAGCCGTTCATAAGCTGCGCATCAAAACACTCTGATTCAAAAACACTAGCGATAGTCAGCATAGTTCTAATACTTCATGATGATTCATTTCGATACATATTTTCGCTTTTTCCGAACCAAGCCAATACGGTATATGTTGCCCGGTCCCACTGTGTTCGTAGTTTGATTCCGGTACTTTTCGGTCCAAGCGTGAATCATGCCATGCGTCGTGACCAAACTACAACGATTGTTCGGTCAATCCCTTCAATCTGACCACGTTCTCCTCACGTTACCTAAAAAGTCCTCCTTCTACCGAAACTTGCGTTCGTCGAAACGTGTGTTACGTGACCCTTCAATCTTCCATGATTCTCATACGTAAAATGACGCATGCGCAAGCTATCTACCCGAAAATGACGCATGCGCAAGCTATCTACCCGAACAAGAAAGATACCATTCATATACGACCTGTCCACTTCAAAAATGTACCGTTCTTTTCTGTTCCAGAACAAGTTTGGGAATACAAAGCGAGTTTTTCGTATTGAAAAATTACACTTTTTCCAGAACACAGAAAAAACCACATTATAACTTTTCGAAACGTTCAGATCTTATATGTCAATGTGATCAGAGTACGTATGCTAGAAGATCCCGGCACCTTCATCCCATCCTGCGTCTCCACAAACATACGCTATTTATCTGCTCTTACATCCCACCGGAATGTAAGAAACGAGAAATAGTGAGGCAGAGCGAGAGACGCAGGATAGGATGAAGGGGCCGGGATCTTTCAGCATACGTACTCAGTTGAAGGGAAAGCCTCAACCATAAACATGGGCTCCCGCTGCGCTTCCCCGTTTACCGCCTGTTCTCGGCTGTTTTCGATACAGCATCGGCAACACTTTGAGGAAATGCGTGTTATGACCAAGATAGATACTAGTTTTTCGTTTTTCTTCAGTCGTCCTTCTTTTTGTGATGATCTCGTAACTATTCATTCCTCTGTATTCCGCCCACAACTCTTTCCTTTTCTTTCTCTTTCTTTTTCCTTCTTCATTATTTTCCCTCCGCTGATTCTCCTTCTCTCTTATTCCTCTTTCCGCTTTTCACTCTCTCTTCATTCCTCTCTCATGAAGCACCCTCTCTCCACACTACTATTTTATCTGTGGTCTCCAAATTCAGCATCTCCTTTTATTTCGTCCATTCATCTTCGATTTCAAGTGCTCAGCACCCCATAATTCGTGATGAATGCACCCCAGAGGCGCAAACGACCACCACACGCAATTCACGTCAATCAACACCAGCCAGTTCATAGGAGGTTATCGCCTGAACGCCATCTCAGTTGTGTCTAGTAAAACTACTAAATAGTATTCTTGCAATGTACTCCTAACGAACAATCGCCGAACTCTAGTTGTAGTCTGAGTACGAATTCTAGAAGTTGCCGGTCTCTTCATCTCATCCTGCGTCTCTCGCTCTTCCTCACTATTTCTCGTCTCTTACATCCCGGCGGGATGTAAGAGCAGAGAAATAGCGTATGTTCGAGGAGACGCCGGATGGGATGAAGGGGCCGGGATCGTATAGCGCACGTAGTCTGATCTGCCTACAGCCGAATTCAGGATAATACACACTAGGATCAAACTACAAACATAACAGTATGCCACAGAAGTTCGGTTTAATTCTTTTAGAGCTCATATATCAAACGTAACGACCTTTGCGAGAAGACGAAACCTTAATTTTCAAATTCTCCAAATTTTCCTTAACTTAAACAGGTTTTATATTTGGTTTGCTTGCGGGGCAAATTTGGTGTAAGTTGCCCTGCCCCGCTGTGTTTATAGTTTGATCCTGTTGCTCTTTGGTCGAAATTTGTGAATAACCGCGTGTTCCGAGATCAAAAAATCAAACTACAATTATGATTTCTTCACTCCCAACAAAGAAGTTCCGTCATCACTACACATACAAAGACAACACTGAACTAGATTTGTTCATGTATATGGTATATCCAAAGTTGGTAATTTGATACCTGAAATCACTCCGGTTAGTAACTCGTACGCTACGTCTAAGAGGTGTGTAGTTGCTATAAATATGAGAGTGATACGCTGGTTCAACAACAATTTTAAACCTATTTCCGTTTCCTGAGGTTTCCAATATGCTGTTGAAGTGTAGTACTACTTCGGTTTATTGTAGTTCGGTCTCACGTTATTGATCAGTATACACGTGTTTAACTATCGAACTGTCTATTAAATGAATATGTAGATTGTGAATAACGTGTAAATATTGTAGTTTGGTGTTTACATGAAAATGTATTTATTTTCGAAGTTGTACCACATTATACTTGACGGAGATTTGCTGTTGAAACGTACCTATTTATATTGGGGGGTTGAGCAAATTGCATATTCTGAGGGGCATTCAGGCATGAATTTATAGGTACGCAAATTATACATTCAACCCCACACATATTACGAGCCCTCAGTCCACTACTTATTTTCATCGGTTTTTATCCCATTCTCTCTCTGATTCTCTGATTCTCTCTCTCTCTCTCTCTTTCTCTCTCTCTCCCTCTCTCTCTCTCTCTCTCTCTCTCTCTCTCTCTCTGTCTCTCTCTGTTTATCTTTCTGTCTTTCTCTTTCTCTCCCTCACTTTTTACTTTACGTTTTATCTTCTCCTTTGTGTCCATTTGAACACTTCGTTCATTCAGGTTTCAGCTCGTGCATATTCTCTTTTTTTATTCCTTCTCTACCACTTTTTTCTCTCTGTTTACCATCTCTTTTCCTACCGACCATCTCCTTCCACTCCACTGTCCTCTAGTCTCTCTCATTTTCCCTCTCCCTTTTTCCCTCTCTCTTTTCTCACTCTCCTCTTCTCTCCCTCTTTTTTTCTTGCTCCGTATTGTCTTCTCAGATTGGTTTCTCTAATTTACCTATACCGCTCTAATTGACATCATCAATCATTTTTGATAATTGCGGGCATCCAGCCGGTATTCTCTGTTTCTCTCTCTATCTATCTTTGCTTACCCTCTCTCCCCTCCCTCTCTTTTTCTCTCATGCTACTCCCCCCCCCCCCACCCTCTCTCTCTCCCTCTCCCCCCCCCCCCTCTCACCCTTTCTCTCTCTCTATCTCTCTCTCTCTCTCTCTCTCTCTCTCTCTCTCTCTCTCTCTCTCTCTCTCTCTCTCTATCTCTCTCTCTTTCTCTCTATCTCTCTTTCTTCCTTTCTCCTTTCCTCTTCCTTTCCCACTCTCTCTATATCTCTATGTCTCTTTCTCTCTCTATCCCTCTCTCCTTATTTCTGTAATTCTTTCCCTCTAGCAGGTGATCTTAGGTCGTCCACCGTCTCTAATCCCCCCTAATTATTATATTCGGACCATATTTCTCTAACATATGTGCAGTGTGCGCTCATTCGAGATATTTCTACCATTCAATGAAAATTAAAATGACTTTCATTGTTTCTCTCCCTCTTATTAATCTATCTTTTTTTCTATATCTTTTCGTTTCTTTATCCCCCCCCCCTTTCCCTTCCTTCTCTCTCTCTCCTCTCTCTTCCTCCCTCCATTAATCTCTCTCCCCCCTTTTCTCCTCCCCCCCCCTCCCTCTCTCTCTCCCCCTCTCTCCCTCTCCCTCTCTCTCTCCCCTCTTCACTGAAGGAAGTGTATCGATGTGATTTGTGTGTTTAGTCTCCTATTTCTTGTCACTTATTGACACCCTCTCAATCCCCTTAATACACTCATAATTCCTTCTAAATTTCTGCTTTTCTAATATTTATAAATTTTCTGTTTCTTTTTATTTTCGAGAAACTTGGCTCGCTTGTTTTTATGTTGGTACCTTTTTTTGTGATGTTTCTGTTCATTTTCATTCGTTTCTGTTCCAAAATCCTGAAAAACTCTCTTTTTATCTATATTTTCTCCATTCCTCTCATTCTTCGTCTCTTCCCCCTCCCTCTCTTTCTTTCTCTCTCTATCTGGCTTTCTTTCCCTTCTCTCTTTTCTCGCTTTCATTCTCTCTATTTATCTTCCTCTCTCTATTTCTCTCTTCCCTCCACTCTTATCCTTCTTTTCTCCTCGTACCCCTTCCCCCTCGCTCTCTCCCTCTCTCCTTCCCTCTCTCTCTCCCTCCCTCCCTCTCCTCTCTCTCCCCCTCCTTCTCTCTCTCCCTATCTTCCTCCCTCCCTCCCTCTCCTCTCTCTCCTCCTCCCTCTCTCTCTCCCTATCTTCCTCCCTCCCTCTCTCTCCACCGTATGTTTCTCATTAGTCGCACCTCTTTCTTTCTTCTCCCTTTTCTTCAACAACTACTGATCGAAGTCGAATTCGGCCACTACTTTAATCCTTTCTCATCCCATTTTCTCTCCGTGGGATATGAGACCAAATTGAAAAATTGAAACTTTCGAAAAACTGCTTGTTTCACTAGTAGTAAATGCACGTGAAAGAGCATAGTGAATTGTGTATCATTGCACGCTTGAAACTTATATGTGTTTTTTCTACAAAAAGCACGTTTTCCACGTTTTTTATGAAAAACATCCCAAAAACTTTCATTGACACGCTCCAAGAGTGAGATTGAAACTTAAAATATTCCCAGCGAACTAGTCATAGCCAGCCTTTTTGTAGAGGCCTTGACGAGAGAGTGTGCAGATCAGAGAGACGCAGAGTGTCTTAGCCTGTTTGCGGTGTCATTGATCTATTGCTGTCTCGCTTTTGTAGTTGGCCGTTCGCAGAACATTGGCGTTCATCGTTCTCAGAAAAACTATCCCATCGAAACCAAGTTAAATCAAGGTGGATTACAAACTATACTGTTAGTCAGTTGCACAGTCACGTAAAACTTCTTAAACCCAGTAACTCAATTATGTGCAATGACAAAGTGCACGATGCCTCATTAGAAAGCTAACTTTATGTTACTATTTAGTTTACTTCTAGTATAAAGACACTATAGTTTACTTGACCATTCAGGACCAGCCTACATTAAATTTTTTGAATACCGAAAAAAAGAGTGGTAGCTGATTTACGACGCCACTCACGAAATTCAGCGACTTCTAGTCTATAGTGAAGTGTGAAGACTATACCTATTAATGTATTGCACTCCACCAATTGTCTCCCTCATAACCTATCACTCATCTCTATTTTTCCAGCCCATTTGGCTGGTTTTGTCTCTCACGCTCCTTCGATAACATCATCATTCGTCATGGCTGAAATTGAGGGAAGAACCAGCTTCTCGCCTCATTTTCATACTCTTTTCTCACTTTCTCTCTCTCCCCCTCTCTCTCTCTCTGTCTCTCTCTTTCTCTCTCTCCCCTATCTCGATATCTATCTCTCTATGTCTCATTCAATCTCTCTCCCAGTCTCTCTCTATATCCCCCCCTCTGATTCTCTCTCTTTTTTCATTCGTGTAATTCTATCTCTATCTCTTTCCTCTCTCTCTGTTTCTCTTTCCTGTCAGATCCCTCCCAAACTTATATACGTTCTCTTCCCCCTCTCCTCATGCATTTGTTTATAAATAGTCCATGTCTAATCGCGCCCTCTACTACATTCGATGTTCGCTATCGAAATTTTCTTAGTTTCACTCCCTAATAGAAAATACTAACTTTATTTTTATTACAGTGAGTGAACATGGGAGATTTGGATGAAAACTGAACATTTAGAAAGCTGCAAAGATGACTCTTTGCAAACATAGCCGCTAGGGTTGTTGAAGTCGAACTCGAAACTTAACTGGTCTCATCTACGAGTTGAATCGAACTCACTCGTTTCCTAATCCTCTTCAACTCTATCTTTCCGTTTCTCTCTCCCTTTCTCCCCTCTCCCTTTCTCTCCCTCTTCCTTTCTTTCTCCCTTTCTCTCTCCATTTCTCTCTTCCTTTCTCCCCTCTCCCTCTCTCTCCCTCTGTCGTTCTCTCTGCCGTTCTCTCCCTTCCTTACTCTCTCTCTCTCTCTCTCTCTCTCTCTCTCTCTCTCTTCTCCCTCCTTTCCCACAGCCCCCTTTTTCTCCGAGGGTGGTCCCCTGAGAGGACCTACATCTCTCCCGTTCCCTGTCACACAAAAACTGACATTTCGCCCATTTATTGAGAATTAGTTCGAAATCAGATGTTCAAATGATGTTTTTCAATTTTTTTAAAAATTAATGTTGAAATCAAACTTTCAACTCAACACACGACGGTTTGCTAGTTTTCTTCAACGATTTTTTTTTTCATTTCATGCGCTTCATAATCGATTTGGTCGGTTTTAATCATATTTTTACCCACTTTTATCCAAACTTCGAGAGTTTTGCAAAAACTCGAAATTACTCGAAAACATACAAATTTAGTATTTCAAATGTTCTGAACGAGATGAAATAGTTATAAATGCAGCATATGTGGATTTTCCGGTTGGCGGGCAAATATGAAACTGTTCAACGCTCTGAGACGTGGCTCAGCGTTAACGCCAGGCGTTAACGCCGCGCGTTGAACGTCGACGTGAAAAGTATGAATGCTGCCTAATAGTTACATCTTGTTATATAGTGGGTGTTTTTATTCGACTTGAATTTTGATATCTTTGCTTTCGAATCACAACTGAAATTCATCGGGACCAAACTACAAAAACAACAGATCAGTACAATATGTATCGATGATACCCGGATTGTAAAATATGGCTTTTTTCCTGGTTTCAAGTTTTTCTCCGGTGTCTCTTGGATTGTGTGCTCTCTAACTGTTCTCTGACTATTTTGAGACAGGTGTAGGTGAGCATAGTTGTAGTTTGGTCTGCTTCAGTTTGGTCTGTCTCACGTTAAAGAAGGACGATTACGTGGACCAATCTCGTGTCAACGGTAACTGCAATTGAAAAATGTATTGCAGATCAAAGGACTGAACTGTTGCGATTGGATCACATAATCGTCCTTCTTCAAGTTTTGCGAACTGTGAATCAAACATCAGTAGGAACAAATTACAACACAGCAGAATAGCAGAACAAGCGAGTTGTTCCCGTTTTTTCTCGAATAATACATTGCTTTGCTTGGTAATAGACTAACTCTGATTAGATTTCTAGTTTTCCCATCAAAAGGTTTTATGACCGTCTCGTGTGAACTATATTAATTGCAAATCTCGATTTGTTTGCGTAACTTGGAATTAAGTTGTGGGAGTGGTAATTTTGTATCGATTTACGTGTACAACCTACTCAAATAATAAGTCACTAGGGAGTAAAGTTAACAAGTTAGTTGTATAGTATTTCGAAATGCTAAATTTGCAGGCATTTGCTCTGCATTAATAACAAATTGCGATTCTCTCCTTTTTCTTAACAACCACCCATAACCGTTTGGTAATTAGTAACGCATAGTCTATCCCATAATTTTTCTGAGTTGGGCTTTGAAAGGCGTTCACACTTGTTTTAGACGGTACTTCTACTTTAACATTTTTCCGCTAACTCAAATGTGTGAATACTTTTAGGTCACGAAAACTGTACTCAAAGATAACTATTGACTGAATTTCGCTCAAAAGTCATCGTTCAAATAGAAATGACCGCTAAATTTGTGAAAACTAAAAAAGTTTTCGATATATTAACAATTATGATTAATGGAAATGAAATTTGCCGCCAGCGCAGCTGAATATGAAATTACTTTCCCATTCCAACACTGTTTTCGGATGTTAAAAGGAAAACGTCTCTCAATGTCAACATTTTTCGCAACTTTTATCAACGATGCGTAGATAACTGAAACGTTTTACTAACTGTACTAAAAACAAATATATATCTCAAACTTGTCGTCACCACAGTCATTTTTACGTGAAAACACATCAGAGGCGGTATGCATGAACATCCCTAGCCGGGATGTGAGCCCGCCGGGATGTAACCCGGGCCCGTCTCGGGTTGGGATAACTGGTATGCAAAGGCATCCCGGCCGGGTTGGGTTAGATCCCGGCGGGATGAGGTCGGGATAGGCGATTTTCATGTAAACAATGCACTTTTGTTAGCTTCTAGGTGTTCAACAAAGTAGCAAATGATGTTCCTTTTGATTATAAAAAACACATTAAGTGATGCGTATAGTATTACTCTACTATTTTATTAAAAACAACATTGATAGCCGATGTTTTTGTGCTTTACAAATAATTGAATGTTTTACGAAATTTTACTAATTGGAGGTACAAAAACCGTATTAGAGTTAATAGAGTAGACTTTTGAAGTGATAAAGAGACATTTTTGATAAATAATACTATTTTTCAAACCTCGTCCATATAAACCAAATTTTATGTTTACGGAAACTACTTGGCTTACTAATCTCATAAATAAGCATTTGACATATATAACGTTCGAAAAAATAGGTCAATTACAAGAAAAACCATGTTATTTGGCTCGAACCCGACCTCTTGAGCTCGGGATGATATTTGCATCTCGCCCGGGATATGAGCCCGGGCGGGATGCTTAGTGCATACCGGGGTGGCCATCCCGGGACAAATCGAGTCCGGGATCACATCCCAACCCGGCCCGGGCCCCCGGGATCTTTCATGCATACGGCCTCTGAAAATGATTAGGTTAATGTGCTAAGTAAGAGTCTTCAATCAGGGTCGAAACGGTTTTGAGTACATGGCTTACTGAGCACATTTACCTGATCATACCACATCCAAAAGTCCTAGTGACACATTTATATTTTGTCAAATAAAATAACCCTAACATCAGAAAATATTGATTTTTCCAAGTGAACTGCTGATATTTGTTTCACGTTTCGCGTAACTAACAGATGACTATGTAAAAAAGTTCCACCTTTTATGAGTTGTAGTTTGGACAGGATGCACGGCATAACTTGTGGACTCCGACTAAAAGGCGACGGGATCAAACTACAAACCCAGCTAGATAGGACAACTTGGGGTTTGCCTGGAAAGAGCAGACACTTCATTCCGTGCAATTTCCGTGACAAAAGTGAACCCTTCATTCCGTGCAATTTCTGTGACAAAAGTGAAACCCTTCATTGCGTGCAATTTCCGTGACAAAAGTGAAACCGGCGTCGACATCTTCTGTCCATAATCCATCAAAATTCGCATTGTCAGCGGGCGTTTGATCGCCTTATTCCACTTCGAGGTGCGAATTTGATTTATTGGGAAGAAAGAGAAAGAGAGAGAGAGAGAGAGAAGAGAAAGCTACTTTCTTTTCTATCTCTCTCTCTCTCTCTCTCTCTCTTCAATATATACTCTCTAGCCTGCCCTCTAAGTCTACCAAGTGTTACAGTTGTCTTCCCTTTTACCTTTTTGCTCTACTTTCTCTTTTTTCTACATATCATTTTCAGTGTCTGACCGCTCCTGACTTTACCTCTTTTTCTCTCTTCTCTTCTCTATCTTCCTCTCTCTTCTCTCTCTTCCTCCTCCCTCTCTCTCCCTCCCTCTCTCTCCCTCCCTCTCTCTCCCTCCCTCTCGCTCCCCCTCTCTCATTATCTTTCTCTCCCCCCTCTCTCTCTCCCTCTCTATCTCTCTCTCATTCCTCTCTATCTCTCTCTCCATTCCTCTCTCTCTCTCTCTCTCTCTCTCTCTCTCTCTCTCTCTCTCTCTCTCTCTCTCTCTCTCTCTCTCTCTCTCCCTCTCTCTCTCTCTCTCTCTCTGTCCATTTCCCTCTCTCTCTCGCATGGTCACTCTCTTCATCATAGTATGCTGGTACCTATTCCGACAACTATTCTCCTATAATGACACCGATTACCGCGATCTCCCCTCTCAATTTCAAATTCTCACTTTCCCTCCCATTCTAAATCAGTGCAAACCAATATGCAATATATCACTCAGTTCAGTCTCTTTTGTTCAATAATATATTCATACTATAGAAGTAATTGAATAGTCCCGTAAAGTTAGCATTCTAATGAGAAAACGTGTACTTTGTCATTACACGTTTCTGAGTTCTGCTGTGTTTAAAATATTCCACGTGACTGTGCAATTGACTAACAGTATAGTTGTACTTTTTCGTGTTCTATAATGAAGTGACAATGTCTTAGTTGTAGTTTGATCTAGATACACGCAAAAATTTACTAATTTCGACAGAAAAACAAAAGGATCAAACTACAAACACAAATTCAGGTTTTGGAGCAAACGCACCCACACCAAGTTACTCTAATTCCTAGTTTGAAGAAATGATCACCGGAAACGTGAATTTGACCTCAGTATGCTTCACTTTTCTGATGTGTGAGGATGTTGCCTGCAGCATTTGGCTGATCTTCAAACTGACTATACGCACAGTAAATTTGCTGTTTTCAAAAACAAATAATGTGGACACTATGTACACATTTCTTCAGGAATCTATGAATAGAAACTGCCCAATCTATTCGGTCATAAATTCCATATTAGTTTTGCATGTTGTGCTCATCTTTGGCCATTGTTTCCCCTTTAAAGGAGGGCTCTCTGGAAGAATAGGCCACGCCCCTTTTGCATTGTGCGCGCACACCTCATTGCGCTCCCAAATGCATATGAGCATTGCCTCAAAAGAATCTCATGAATACAAGACATGGTCGCTGTGTTTGGCTTTTATTTTGCCGCTAAGAGCGGAAATGGGGAGAGACGGTACGATAGGTGATATTATGGGAGAGGGGGGGGGGGAGGGAGGGAGAGAGAGAGAGAGGGAGAGAGGGGAGAGAGAGGAAGAGAGAAAGAGAGAGAATGAGAGGGGGGGGGGGGAGAAAGAGAGAGGGAAAGAGAGAGAGGCATAAAAGAGAGTGAGCAGGGAGAATGAAAGAGATGAGGAAGAAAACTGAACAGATTGCATACAGAGTCATACAGAGAGATAGAGTAAGAGAGGGATATGAAGAGAGAGAGAGAAAGAGAAAAAAAAAGAGAGAGAGAGAGATAAGACGCTTCGAACAATGTTCTCTGATCGTTTGTTTGCCTATTCCATATTCGGCTAATTTTGAGGGGCCGAATCTCAAAACTTCTCGCGAAAACTTCATTATAGATAATGGACCAAGGGGGGACGGGGCAATAAATTTATTCATGCAAAAAGGTGGTCCAAAAGTAGGCAGCATGGAAAAACAACAATGAAAACTTACTTTCGTCCAAGTTAATAGAATGAGCTCTTTCTTGCAGGCTGAGAAAACCCTTGCGTTAAGTTTCGATGATTCTTTCGCTCCTCTCTCTCTCTCTCTCTCTCTCTCTCTCTCTCTCTCTCTCTCTCTCTCTCTCTCCTCTCTCTCTCTCTCTCTCTCTCTCTCTGTCTATCTATGTTTCTCTCTGTCTCACTCATTCTCTCTCTCTCTCTGTCTTTCTTTCTTTCTTTCTCTCACTCACTCCCCTCTCTCTCTCATCTCGATCTCTGTCACTTTGTTAGGTTATGCCTATCTGTTTCTCTAACTCTTTTCTCCTTGCTCTTTTTTATCTTAATATCTCTCCTTCTGTCTATCTTTACACACGAATGTATCAAATAGTGCGAAGTAAACATCTAGTTATCAATGTTTTTGATCTCTCCCTTTCCGGCTCTTCTTGAGGTCGTCGTCCATACATACTTCTCCTTCTCTACTATTTATCAAAAACGGTATCCTTTTTTCTTCCCATTATTTCTCTCTCTATCTCCGCCTCCCTATTTTTTCTCTCTCTGTATTTCTCTCTTTCTCTCTCCTCCCCCAGTTTTCTTATTACCCCGTCCCCTCCTTGTGGGCGGAGCCTGCTTTCCCCCCCCTACCTTTCGTAACTCAGCTCGTTTACTACCAAAACATCTATAAATCTGCTTTGTAAGTCAAAACTTACATCTTTACTAGTTATTCATTTTGTAATGGTTCTCTTGTCATACTTCCATGAAAATGATAATTTGTACCAGTTTGTGTGGTAGTTTTTTTTGTTTCTGTTGTGTAAACGATGTTGTAATATAATATTCAACTGAACATACCCAAAAAAAATGTATGAACCATCCAAAATGTCCTTGATACATTAACAATAAATTGTATCACTATAATATTTGTAACTAACTCTTTGATCTATAACTATTTGTAACTTGAGCTAGTCATCGTTTCTTATATCGACAACGCCCACCCATCTACCGTACCCAATTAGTATTCCACATTAGCTATTCGCTGTTCCCAACTGAATATGCGAATATTTTGTGCTTATCGATAATTTATTGAAGAAACTTTCCAGATCATTTGTATGTTTCTTCTCGAATAATATGTTGTTTCTTCTATTTTCTCTACTCGTCTCCTGTCAAACAGGGTTCACGAATGGTGAGTATACTAGAAATACTAGAAGTAAATTGAATAGTCACGTAAAGTTAGCATTCTGATGAGGATCCGTGCACTTTGTCATTGCACGTTCCTGACTTCTGCTGTGTTGCACGTGTGACTGTGCAGTTGCCAAACAGTATCTAGTGTGAATAATCTAAGTTGTAGTTTGATCTTCGAACACAACAGTTTTTGCGAAATACTTTTTATGAAAGCAGACGAATACAACTAGATAGAAAATGCTAGATAATGACAAAAAGACGTATTTTTTCGAGTTTTAAATTTAAGGTATATATATAATTATTTGTATATCCAATTATTCATCATATACTGTTGGTGTATCACGTGTGCGAAAATCGATTAATATTTTTCCAAATCAGTTTTCAATAAAAGCAAACTTGAAAACAAGTTGCAACTTTTTTGGAGGAATTTCTATCGCTTCAGATAACGCAATTTGCTCGCTTTGTTCTGAGCAAATCAAATGAGCCTCTCGTACGTCTAAATTGGCCCAAATAAGTGTCCCGCGAGGGGATAGAACCGGTGACCTCTGTACTGTAGATGGGGTAGCTATCCAATAGACCATCCTCTTACAGAAGTATACGATCTCCGAATCTATGAGGAGGCTGAGAAGGGAACACGACTGACCATGAGTGTGGCCCTTCAACGAAAAATGGAAAAGATAAAGAATTGCTACGGACAATTGGAGACTGATATCATGTGGATGGAGTATAGGTTTGTTGAGAGAACATGAAAAAACACTTAAATTATATGAAAAAGACATAAATTATAGATATTATATGAAAAAAGACATAAATTATGGAAAAGTAACATTTTTTTTCAAATATATGAGTACATCTTTATGTGGAAACGCTTGTACTTGTTTTGAAAGTCCTGAAACTACAGCTCGAAATGCAAGTTTTATGTGTGATTCAGATGGAAAACCTCTGTTTTTTTATATTCAGGAACATGTAAAATTAGATCAGTTCACCATTATGCTGTGATTTAGAGAGAATTCTACAACTCTTGGTTAGTTTCGAGTTTTCATAGAAAATCGTTATTAGATTTTCAAAATGAACTTTTCCCCTTTTTTTATCAGTTCAGTTTCAGGTCATCCTACAATGCCTTCTACACGATTGGACCGATTTCCGAGACTCGAGCGGACAGCGATCTCACCGGGACTCTACATCTGTGAGTCAGCTGTTTTATTCCTATCACAATATTTGAGTATCAGGAGAAAATATGACATAAACAATTGAATTCCTGTGGCAAAACGTGTCCCAAAGGATTGTGGGTTTAAAGCACATGAGTCAAACTACAACATAGATAAGAGATCAAACTACAAATCGAAAAGGTGCACACAACAAAAAAACATAAGAAAACACGGAAATGGGTGTAACATGATGTAGATAAGCTAATTCTTCGAATTTCTATGGTTTAACATGTACTAAGTACATTAATAAAAGTTACAACTGCGTTTGTTTTTATTAGTTCCACACATATTTCCACTCAGATAGTGAATAATACTTCGAAAAGAGAAGATACAAACTTTTTATACTAGTTTAAAAAACAGACGTTCTAGCTTTGGCATGAGGTGATAAGTACAGTTCTTATTTTAAAGGTCAGTCACACTTTTCAAGCGATCCTGAGAAACCGTTGCCACCACACAACAGTCTTAACCTGCGGATACTTCATTTTCTGTGCCTGACATGTTCATAGGACGCCGACTGTAGTCGTCGAATCCAGTGAATCGCCTATTGTGACAGAGTCGAAATTGACTCCACAGCGACTTTTTTGCTGCCCAGTCCAGTTGATTCACGGAAATATCATAGGTTTTGCAGAGACGCAGGCTGTAATACAATCAAATTTGACTATTAGATTCAAGATTTTCAGACAGACTACTGTATCCCCCCATTTCAGTCTGTGTGCCGCCAACCGAATGTACGCTCTGGATTTCCGTGTTCTGATCTCGCATCGAAATCACCATCCGCCCACTTTCGGTAGAGATTCGTACGAATTCTTCGTTCCCGTCACGATTCCAGTCAACTCGGTCATCGGCAAAATGGAGGTATGTACTGTTAGTCAATTGCACAGTCACGTGAAACATGTTAAACACAGCAGAACTCAGAAACGTGCAGTGACAAAGTGCACGATGCCTCATTAAAATGCGAACTTTACGTGACTATTCAATTTACTTCTAGTATAGTTGATGAACATACAGCTTGTAGTTTGAATTCTGAATACTCCTTTGTTCTCGGATTTCATAGAGATCAAACTACAATACACAGTAAACACCTTATCTCGGAAAGAACTAACTCTATATAGTCTTGGTCACTCCTGTGGCAACTTATGGCGGTGAAGAGAATCTTTTGCGTTCATGTGATTCCGTTGGTTCTGCTTTTTGACTGCAGGCGTTATCAGTTTTTCCAAGTTTGGGATCAAACATTTCGCGCACCTCATCTGTCTAAGCGTAGTCATTATCAGGTTTTTTAGATACACTTTCAAAATTTCGTGAGAAATCATTGTTACCTAACCTCCTATTAGGTTTCCTCATAGCAAGTTGTACGGAAAAAAAACGAGACCCACATTCATTTTTTGAACAAATTGAGGTGTAACCGTGGTAACGATTGATTTCATTTGCGTTTCCAGAAAAGAGTAGTAAACAATGCATACTCAATAGGCAAAATAAGGCTCGCCCCATGCAATTTCAATGAAATTGAATGGTTTTTTAATCTTAGGGTTCTATTTATATTTGTTCAAGAATAGGAACAGAAGATATGATCTCATAATACTTGTGTCTGAGTATCATAGGAAAGTTATGAATTTTCAGCGTCTTTGTGCTTGGCAAGATATAAATAGGAGAATCCAAAATGACATGCCTTCCAAGTAATTTTTACGACTTATGTGAAGTTGGTTAAAACTCCTCACTTGCTTATTGATTAAACGAGATTTAGAGCGAATAATAACAGTAATAAGCCTCATCGTAAAAGCATGAGCTTATAGGGGGTGTCAAATGTATACCTGGGACGTACACAGCATAATTTTGGAACAGCAAATATTTGGTCACAGGCGGGGATCGAACCATCGAGCCCGCAACTGATCAGCTCAAAAGCAAAGGTGCTAACCATTAGGCCATCCGACCAACATTTGGATAGCAGAATTGCGCTGCTACTTGAACGCAGTTACTGAGAAAAGAGCGCAAGCAGCTTTCAAGCGAACTTTTTTCGGATATATCTTCCAGTTTCTACTTTTCGTTTGACAAAAAAAACTCGTGACTTTCTTTTTGGTAACGTACTTTTGAAATGGACCTAATTTTCTTCAATACGTTCATAAAAAGATATTTATTTATTAAAAAATCAAAATAGAAAAACATATGTGATCATCTTGGTTCCCCGACGGACCGTCATTCCAGAGATTCGAGAACCTGAAAAACTATATATGAAAACAAGACATCATCATTTCTTCTGGGTCTTTAGCATAATCGTGAATGATATGGGAGCAGCAGAACGCACTCGATATCAAAATATCATGCTGATACTAGTAGTCAATAAGCACCCGACTTTCAATTCTCAACACACAATTTCTTTCACAAAAGACAACTGATGTATAAGGACGGCAGCGCTTTGTGTTTTGCAGAAAATACCTGAGAATAAGGGGTTCCACTCAGGGCGAATTTGGCCGATTTTCGTGAAATTCTCGCAATTTGAAAAATAATTTCGTATTTTTCGGTGAATTTCTATTTTTCAAGGGGAAAGATCGTACCGGCGGTAGGGTCGGTCAACTTTTTGGTCACCCCTGAATAGAGGGATGTGAATGAGTCGGCCACTTATTGGAATGAATTTTTTTATTATTATTGAAAATAATGTCCCGATCCCCACTTTTGAAGAAAAACGGGTGTTTAACATGAACTATCCAACAAAATCACACCCGAAATTGGATGCATAAAATAAACGGTAAGAATATCACGAATTGAAATAACCGAGAACGTACCTGCGCTCTGTTTCAACTCGTTGTTCCACTGAGCCAGTGAACGTATCTCCTTCCTCTCCTTTTGGCGAGCGCAATCATCATAGTTTCAGGCGCAGACTGAAACACAAATACGTACGAAACATTGACCCATGAATAGAAGTAAACACTAAATTACGCAAAAACCGATAAAACGTTGAGAACGGCCTAAATAGGGTTTTTTTTTTCTCGACCGAAAATGTTTGTTACTATTTAAGCTATTTAATGTTCAAATTAAAAAAGCATGAGTAATCAATCGAGAACTCACCTCAAGTCACCAGCAACCTCTCGGCGGACGACCATAACAGAAGAAGGATGGAGGATTTCACATTTCTGGAAGAAAACAAATATTTTCAATATGACCGCGAAAAATGAACACAGTTCCAAAACATACTTCCAAATTCGAAAGGGGACATTTCTAAAGACCATATTTCAGTAAAGTGGTTTGATTGACCAGAATAATTTGAAAATCATGCTCTCATTCTGCCAAAATCAGGAAAATTGGTCCAATTATCGAGCAAAATCACGAATTTTAACGAAATCATTCTGAAAAAACGGGGTCCTTTCTTCAGACAGTCAAAACTAACTGGTGAGTGTTAAGAAACGATAGTACTAGATAAAAAGAAGACAACTGAGAAAGTGTACGATATAAGGAAAAACCAACAAAACTAACGCAGACACAGCGAAATTAAACGAAAGAACTTTAAATCTAATATGAAAATGATGGAAAATAATAGTATTAACAACTCACAAACAGAATAACACGTGACGAGGGAAGAGTGGTGTTCTAGCTGAATCCGACCATCAGTGATCCAACTTTCCATGTCGAGTAGAGTTCCAGTAAAATCTGCAAATTCGCGTATAAAACAAGAGACTATTGAATGGACAGCTAAATACCCTCGATAGTTACGAATGATTTACGCAAATAACGGAGAAGGAGAAGCGCACAATTACCCTCAATAATGAAAAATAAAAACGACAATCGAATGCGAGAGGTTTTTTAAAATGAGAGGTTTTTAAATAATGCAAAGGTTCACAGATACAAATTACTTACATGGTTCGCAAAACACAAATTGCAAAGTAAACCTAACAAGTATAAAACATAGGTTGAAATTAGGAAGAAAATATAATAAAAATACGAAAAACTGCCGCCATTTCCGCCGTTTTCCAGCTGCGGTAAAAATGCCGTCGTCGCCAAAATGTCGTCCGCATTTGACACAGCGCAAGTGACAATTGACCGTAATATAAAATCTATTCCGTAAGCGAAACCTATAGTGCTAATTCCGGCGCCTTTGCCAAGCGGCAAAAACAAGAATGGTTGGAGCGGTTATGAGACTAATTAAAGAAATGCGAAACGATAAGTATAGAAAGTTATCAATATTGCGACAAAGAAAGCAAAAATTTGATTCAGTATTATCAGGGAATTAACAAGAAAAGGTTAAGCTCGCTATAACTAGGACACAAAACTTGTTTCTGGCCGATCTCAGCACATAACATGGTTTTGAATTTCGGAGATCTACAATTCTCGACTGAACTATGCCAACTTGGATTCAAACAAGTTGAGTTTTAAAAAGTTCCTGTGTTTTAGGTGACTGACAACGATGCGGTTATCTATAACTCTGAGCGTCAACTCTCGTTTCCAATGGATCAATCTCTTCTGAACATAAAATCAGACGGAACCCTCACCCTCAAAAAAGGACTCGTGGACGAAATTCCGTATAAAAAGATTAGAATGCAGGTAGGAGATAAGTTATTTATTGTCATTTTAAGGGAAACATGCCCATTTCGAGTTGTAGTTCCATCAAAAACAACACTGAATCAATGACTTTGCTTAAGAGCATAACAAAAATGAACGTCTAGGAGAAATCTAGAGTTTCTCTTGAATTTTCGAGCGAATTTTTTTCATTTTTACTCAGGTCTTGGCAATCGACTACGGTAGTCCACAATTGTACTCCTTGGCTAATTTGACCATCACACCAGTTACAGTATCTGGTGAGTTTTCATTACAGAAGTATAACCAAAAGTGCATTGATTGAATGGATTTTACTTCTTTTTTTTTCGTTTTTTTGTCAATTGTGGGACGCGGTCCAGTATGTACAAATTGGAACGAATACTCGTTTTTTTAAATTGAAATTTTCTGAATAAGTCTTAGAATCGGTTGATTATTTACCATTCATTCATAAACTATTTGAACAAAACACATCAAAACGGCACTTGTCAGGCTTCAGACTCTAGAATGGTCTGTTGAATATTGGGTTGATATATCATTAATATTATCATTCAATACTATCCAGCCTGGAACGGAATCGAATTTTCCAAATGTGCAGTTTATGAATCGATATGTCAACCTTTCTCCACAATTTTTTTCCAAAATCAATCAATAAATGTTCCAGCCGTTCGCGAGCTGCGAGTCAACGTGGCCACCCAAGAATACCAGATATTCGAGTGGGATATTCCCGCACACGGCCACGCGGACAAGTACCGACTGACGATGCGGAAGGGAGACGACATCATTTACGAGGAGGACATCGATGGAAGGAAGACGGTCGCACTCACTAGGGTGGGGGAATCTCTTTCAGTTTCTCTCTCTTTCGCTCTTTTTCTCTTTCTCATTCTCTCTTTCTCTCTTTTTCTCAATCTCATTCTCTCTTCCTTTTTTAGATCGCTCTCCCTCTCTCTCTCTCTCTTCTTCTCATCTCTCTCCTTCTCAATTCTTTATCTCTTCTCATTCATCGTCCTTTTCTCTTCCAGGTTCCAATAGCTGTGGTTGGTTCCTTTTCCTACCAAATAACCGCGATCGACTTCACTGGAGAAACTCCTTCCGACCGCATACCTTTCTATCTTCTCCATAACGGTAATTTTTCACTCTGCTCGAACACGTGCAGTTCACGTGACATACACGTAATGTTGGGTGTTTTCTGACTTATAAACTGACACGTGCTTTTTGGAGACAGTGTAGTTTCTGAAGAAACGCAGGCTCATTTTTTCTGATATGTAGATGAAGTTGCATGTAGCTGATGTGTTATTATTACTGGGGAACTCGGAAATTCGTGATGAGTAAGTATGGATAGACTAATTTAACTCCGAAACGAGTAGGCGACTATTCATAACTGCTGGTCTCTTTCAATGGTACCGTTACGGTATAACCCGGTCTTTCACCATGTATATCTACAGTGACCCACTGTTACAGTCCTCGAATGTGTGGGTCAGTGTTCGTCTGGCGGAGTGCCCATCTGCTACTACGGTGCCTTTAATCGAGTGGAACAGTTCGTCGACAGCTCCGGAGGCCATTGTCTCTGTTTCCCCGGTTTCACCGGAAACACCTGCGACAACATTGGTGAGTTATAGAAAGTGGATATATATTATTTGTACTTTGATCTACATCACACAGCAGAAACTGCGAATTACGACTAGAATTCGGGGGAGAAAACTACAAACACAGCACCCAACTCATGCCGTGCTCAAGAGAAATATTCAATAGTCTGCGTCACATTTCTTTGACTTGACGTAACACGTGACGTTTTATCTGATCATTAGTATGAATTGTGAATCTTTCCATGTGTTCTAACCCTAAATTCGTACGACAGTACAACTCGTACACTTCAATTCGTACAACAACTCGTGCAACAAAACCATTCGTAGTATTGAGTACAACGTGTGATATCTTCGCACATGTCCTAACCCTAAATTCGGCTGAGCTTTCCGTGCTCTTAAGCGCATCATCACCATATCCGTCGTGTTAATGGCCTCCATTGCGCAACCAATGCTCAATCATAACAGTTCCGTGCGGCAATCGTTGCGGGACCCATTTAATGGCTCAGGTCGCGCCCCAAATATGCTAATTCATCCATCTCCGCGCGCCTTTGGCGGCACCGCCCGGAAATTCCCGCCCTTTAAACCCGGCCTTTAACCCCGCGCGGACAAGACCACCCGGTTGACACTTAATTACGCCAAACAGCTCTATTGACACCAATTATGATTTTAAGGAGGGACCATCAGACACAATGGGAAGATGTTGACAAGATAAACACAGATTAGGGCGGGATTACACGCTTTGGTTTTGGAGAGATTAACAACGTTCGAGAAATCTACTAAAAGGAAAGGGGAGGGATTTTTGCTAAGGTTAGATCTAAAAGTTGGCACTATGTTCGAATCACCCCTTTGTAAAAGTCTCTTATTCGATTTATAAAAGTCGTAGATCTGCATTCGTTGGTACATTAGTGAACTGCTATCAAGTTTTGAGTGAAAAGCAAAACTGTAATACGCTTACACTTTGTTTTTCCTCCGCTCAAACTGCACAGTGTTAAATATTTACGGGATAATATACAAAACTCGCTAAAAAAAGTGTTGCTAGAGATATTTTCGAGCTTTTCCACTCATGGTTTATCGCCACTCCTGAGAGGGCCTCCAAAAATTGTGGTCCTTTCCGCTCCACACAGATAGCTAGGTATCGTTCAGGTTAACAGCAGCTCGTCAGCCGCCGGGCAGCTCGTCAGCTGCACTTTCCCGTGATCGGAAGCCTTCCGTTCTAAAAGCGGTTCAAATGCCGTATTTGCCTTTACAGTAGGAACCCGACTGTAGGCGACATTTGCGCATAGGACTAAAGTACAACTTCCCTTTTCACTTCGAAGGTAGCAATCGAAGTTACTGACGGTACTGACTCAAATTTCCCGACAAACAAACGAGGCGAACAGCCAAGATCCCCGGTGCGCCGTATTTAGCACGGGTTACATCAATATCGCACGCGCCAGCTGTCTGATAGCAAGATGCCTCAATAGTGGCGCCGCCGCTTTAAAAGATAAGACACAGTTATAGTTCTCGCCATTCCCACTGAGACCTTGGCAGCGTGCCAATGAAACTTCGAATGAATGTATTTCATACAAATATTGCATATTATGAAAACAGTTTGCATTCACGTACTGTAACAAAGGTTAACTGTCGCTCAGACAAAATTGCAGTGTTTTGCAAAACATTAACATGGTGAAACGCCGCCTGGAAATTTTGTTGGCATGTTGCTGAGGTCTCAGTGGGAATGATTGGAACTATATTTTGAAAGACAATAAGAGCTGTACTTTTATGTTGCTTCTATTATCAATAATATTCCAATATTCCATTCATATAAAACGTCATATAAAGTTTAATTACACCTAAAACCCCATGTTGACACATTCACGCCATCATATTGTAAATTCAGAACACCAGGCAGAAATGCCGCTTTGCCTGTACCTTCTGTATTTGTAGTCCTCTTTTCGTTCTGTAGGAAAGGTGGTTGTAGTTCGTTTTCTCCTATCTCAGTTGCTATTGGCCATGTTGTGTACGCAGATCAAACTACAATTAGGATTAATATGTGTTTTATGTCTTTAATGTAAACTTTGTCCATTTCCAGCCAAATGTCAACCGGAGAAGACAATTGACAGTTACGGAGGACTGGATTGGTTCGAGACAGAGAGCAATCGAACCATTCGGGTGCAATGTGGGTACATTTGAGTACTATATTATGAAAATACAAAACAAATCATGTTTTTACATCACTCAAAAGTCAACTTTGCCGTTTGTACGTAGTCAACTTCAAATAACCCGACGTACAGTATACGAGTATACCCATTACCCAATCCAGAATGAAGTGGGTTGAAACACGTTCTTAGCGCTCTTCGAGAAGCCTCTATATGTAGCGTCGGCCTGGCAGTCTATGTAGTTTGATCTCGAAACACACTTTCTGATACCTAACCCCCCCCCCCCCCTCAGGTCCCTACAACAAACTCGAGGACGGAGAATGGATCGAACGGACGTGCGTCTGGGACAAACACATCAATCGAGCAGTTTGGGGAAGGGGAAAGGAGGAGGGAAAGTGCAAACTACAGGTAAAATCAATATTTCACGGTTTTTGGTGCTGAAATATTAGTAACCTACAGGAGTTTTTCGAACACTTCGGAAAAGTTTGTTGCTGTGTGCGACATAAGAGCTGCCTGCAGGGTAAACTCGGCTGGTAGCAGAAGCTACAAATCAGCTTTTAAATCCAGTAAGGTCTTATAAGTTGCACGTGCACGTATAACAGTCAAGAGATCTAATTTATTAAATTTCATCATAAAACACCTTTAGAACAGTTTTCCCTTTACAAAGTCTTCATAATCACAAGTGTGAATTACAACAAAGGCATTATGCTGTACGTTTATGTAATTTTAGTCAATACTTATTCATCTTATTGTAACGATCTCATTATATAACCAGGGCGAGCAATTTGTCACTAGCACATACCGTTGGCTATAAATGCCAGGTGGCAACCATCTGTACGCAATAAACACCTATTCTCACTCTCAAGTAATGAGACCATTTCTCGAATCAATAGGGACGTTTATAATTATGGTTGGATCAGAAATCGGTATGAGAAAGTGGGGGTTTGGTTCCTATGTTGATAATTTTGAATTTCATTACGTGAAATATTTTGAAATTGTAAGCTCCCGTCGTTTTTGTAACCAACATTGATTTTTCAAATAAAGTGGAGATATCTCGGAAATATCCGATCAACGAAGATTGATAGAGAGATTTGAAGACATATTGAGTACAAAAATAATTTTTTCATCAAATTCTAAAAACTTCAACTTGCAGACCTCGGTTCTGACCCACTTGGCCATGTTGGGAACTTTCGCCTCCAACGCCAACAGCGTTTCCACCATTCATACTGTTGCAAGGTAGAGTATTCTGATGTATAGTTGTTGTCTTTTACCATAATAGAAAGTACTGTAACTCTCACTTTGGGCTATGGATGTTGTGGATGTAAGGAGTAATGTGTGCCATACAGTGCAACTGTGCGTTATTGATACATGAAATGCGCCTTGGTTTAGACCAATTCCATGCAAGTTTTTCAGTAGAAACTTTTCACTCTTCTCGAAAATGAATAGTTTTATATTGAGTTCGAATCATTTGAATTACAGGTTCATCACGGACCTTCTCGCGGTGCCAGCCTTTTCGAACGACACCATTTCGCCGGCTCATTTCGACCAGAAAATAGCGGAAAACGTGGCCCGCGTGGTGGACAACATACTTTATATGGATATCGATTCGCTCCAGGGAAACACCACTGTGGCTAAGGTGGGTGCGCGTCTGAAGTGAGGTATTTCATACGCATATGAGTTGGCCCTCGCCAAACCCCGCTCCCTACCAAGTTGACCGTACACTGTCCACAACGGCTTGACGAAACATTCATCTGTTTGTTCTATATTTTATGTTTCCGGTTTTCAGTGGGAGTTGTGGCTGGCGGTGCGCCAATTGGCGTCTCGTCTGCCGGTGCCGTTCGCCCTCTCATCGCCCGACCATGGCGTCCAGATGAAGAGCATTCACTGGACGCGACACGCAGATGCAATCGATAACGCGCTCGGCACGCGGTGTAGAATCAATGTGGGTTTATGAGCTGTGCCGTGTTCATTTTGAACACTTATCACAATGACAGTGCACTGATACACACGAAACGCTCTAGTACAACGGTAGAAAAATGATGTTGGTATCAAAATTATAGTTTATAAGAAAATTATTTGTTAAAACAAAATTTATTTTGCTAAAATGAGTTTAGTTTGCTCTAGCAAACAATGTTATTGATAACGTTTGGGAACAATGTGGGAAAATTGTTGCCAATAACAAGAATTCCCTCTCACCGTAGAACTACGTACATATGTATTGACAGATCGTCATTGTTAGATGTTAACACTGTTGTAAAATCAGTTGTACGTCCAAGGGTGAAACGCTGTATTCTACCCGCAGCAGCTTTCAGAGCACTACAAGAAAATCCCAACAGGTGACTAAGCACATGGCAAATACTTGAAAACAAAAAAAGTAGTTTAAACCTGCTTCAAAGGGCAACGTTTTGGAATTTATTCATTTTTCAGCTACCAAAAGTCAATCCAGAGCAGACTCTTCGCGCAATTTGTATGACCAACGCCACGCTTTTCGATATTGTAGAGGAGACGTGAGTTTGTTTTTATTCCTCGTTTACAACTAATATCTTCAAAATTATTATACTATTCCGTATTCCGTTACTAATTAACAGAAATAAACTATCGTATTGTATTGTATTGTTAACTCTTTTTTTACTCGAATTTTTTTGTAAAAACTACTTTTTCAGCAACCCGGTACTTTCGCTACACTCTGACAATGCTGAACCGTTCCACTTTTCCAAACTGGTCATTCTGCTGAAGCCAAAAGATCAACTAGAAAACTACACCTGTGTTTTCTACGATGAAATAGGTATGCATTTTTTATTATAATTACTAATTGTAAAAGGTTACGTTGAACACACACGTAAATAGAATTATAGAACTGACTAGTATAAACGAGTTTACGTGTTCCTTTCCTAGTACATTAGTACATCAGCTAATTCGTAACCCGCATTTCTAATTGGCCCAATCGTGCTCTAAATTCGGGTAGTAGGCATACTTCCTGTTGGGATAGGCGACAAGAATTGTAGGGAAGTACTGTATTTTAGGATGATTCCGTAATTTATGGTGGCTGATTTGGAAAAAAAACACAAAACTTTTGATCTTTTATCGAAATAGTTGTTTCCTGTGAAATTTTTGAAGACGTCGAACACAGAAGAAAACGTGGACACCGTAATATTGTGTTTATTCAGAAGGCGGATGGTCTACGCGAGGAGTGCGACTGATCCACTCGTATTATCACGGATTCGTCCGATGTGAGACAAATCATCTGGGAATTTTCTCATTGCTTCCGGTGAGTATTCGGAACAGGATTTCTCTAACTTGAAAATCTGGATAAAACACGCGCAGAAACCATTCTTGTCGATACTTTCTTTTCTGCTAGTTATTGATCAAAACATGTGGTCATTATGCGACAAAGGGGCTTTAGCTTACAACCATTTTGCTCCTAAGTTCGATTCTGCGCTGATGCTGTCATTTTATGATTAGTTTAAGAGCGATACTTTGGAGGCTAGCTAGTGGAATAGTTACCACTCTTTTGCTCTCGGGTTCGAATCCGCCCTGAGGCATTGATTTTATTCTCTCTTTGTAGGAGCGCTACTTCGCAGGCGAGTCGGATCCCCTGCGGGACCTGGGGAATCTGGTGCCAACGGCAACCTCGGTCATCGCCATCATCTGCTCCGTATTTCTACTTTTCATGGCCGCAGTACAGAGGTTGGTAGTGTAGACTAGAAGTAAATTGAATAGTCACGTAAAGTTGGCATTCTAATGAGACATCGTGCATTTTGTTATTGCACGTTTCTGAGTTCTGCTGTGTTTAACATGTTCCAAGTGACTGTGCAATTGACTAACAGCATATCATATGAAGGAGCAATAGTAAAAGAATGAATAAAATTGGTTAGCACAGAAAGGATTACGATATTTTCATGTCATCGCTTTCAACAAATACGCAAATTTCAACTTGAGCATCACGCTAAAACGATACATGTTGTACTTTATTGCTGTGTTTGTAGTCGTGGTTCACGAGTTTTTGCTGTGTGTTCAGATCAAACTATAGCTCAGCCGAAATCTCCAGCAATTCTTGCAGTTTTCCACGACGATTTCCACGACAGTTGACATCTTTCTGATGAAAAAAAATCTAATCCGAAGTCTTTTTCAGAAATCAATCGATTGATTTCGCTCTTTTGATCTACCTGTTCTTCGTATTTCTACTACATATTTCTCACTTGGTGATGATTGTGGCACCTCAGGTACGTGAGAAGAGAGTTTAAAGAGATAGAGAAAGAGAGAGAGATAAATAGAGGATAGGAGAGAGAGACAGACAGACAGACAGACAGAGAGAGAGAGAGAGAGAGAGAGAGAGAGAGAGAGAGAGAGAGAGAGAGAGAGAGAGAGAGAGAGAGAGAGAGAGAGAGAGAGAGAGAAATAACGATGCAGTAATCACACTTCTACAGGTGGGTGACCCCTTCGCCGCTTCTCCATCCATCCATCTCCTCATTCAATTCTGCGTCCTCTCACTGTCTGCCTCTCTCTACCTGGTGCTCTCTTCTCTCCATGACGTCATACTCTCGAAAGAGAGATCAAAAGAAGAGCAGGAGGAACAGTGCTGCAGTCGCGGCTGTACCATCATCTCTCTTTCTTTTTGTGAGTCACACATCTTACAAGTTTTCGGTGATGTATCATTTTTAAAACTGTCACTTTTTTAGTTTTTCGTTTGTACACATTCAGCGGGGCGCGCGGCGGGAGCCGCGCGACCGGCTAGTTCAAGTATTTCACTTGGAAATGATTGAAAATTCTGTCAGTTCTCAAGTTCATGCGCTACTTTATATACTTTTTCACGGAAATCGTTAATTTCCATTAAGCACTTTCTTCGAATTTTGGTTTTCAACAGATTTTACTTTCAGTGTTGCCTTTTGTGCTGACATTTTCCACGTACTACTTTGCCGAAGAATATGACCATGATATTGCAAGGTATGCCTTCTAACGTAGTAAACACACTTTTTGAATATGTTTGAATTCAATTTTAGTCAAAAACTATTTTTTAAAAGATTTGCAAAAACTATGATCTCGGGCGGGCTCGAACCGCCGGCCTTCTGTGTGTTAGACAGATGTGATAACCACTACACCACGAGATCGAGATTTAATGAGGTGGCGCAAGGGAGTTATTTTGCCTGCCGCCTGTTTAAAGAACAGGCAAGGTCGAATACTAAGTGCTTTCAACTTTTCGTCATTCACAAAAGTTTTAGATTTTAATTTAGACCTTGTTCTTCGAATTATTGTCGTTCTATGAGTTTAGTTGTATGCGAATAATAAGGTTTTTAAAGTAAATACAAATTGGGACGTAACATTTCATTGTTTTTTTTTCGCGTTCTCCAAGTTGTATGATCTCCAGTTTGATCGATCGGGTTGACTGGCTGTTTTTGTGCAACTACCTGGCCCCAACCATCTTCTTCATTTCACTGGTGGTCGCCTATGGAATATGGAATGTCTATCTGGGAAATGCGGCCAGGTATTTTCATTCCTACTGAGAGTCCTACAGTATGACTACAGGTTTTCTGTTGTTTTCGGCCATCGTTTCATTTTCCCTTTTACAATGAGTGTTGCCATGCATTTTTGACATCGTTGCAGTTGGTATTAGAAAACAGTTGTTAAAAGGTAGAAAAGTTCATTGTTGTGTACTCTATGAGAGGGTGTTCATATACCTTTAAAATCGGTCAGACCCACTTCGAAAACCAAACCAATTCAATTAAGTAATCTATCTCTTTCTAGGCATTCACAGCCACACATCACAAGAACCTATTATGTTTTGAAAAAAATACCCTGTTTTCAAAGATTCGTAGTTTTAAGAGAGTCAAGGAACTCCAACTTATCGATTTTTATAGATCACGTCATCGTGGGAGCGAGGACAGATTCCTGGCTCTTTCTCCAACCATCCAAGCATCTCTGACTTCTCTATTTATGGTATGCTCTACATACTACAATTAACAAATGCAATGAAGTACGGTTAGGCAATAATATCTGCTAGCTACTTGTTCGTGAAGAACTTCTCAGTTTTCAAATTCATGGATCGTGATCTATAATAAATTCACAATAGAAACAGCACAGAAACCGTAAACTTGTCAAAACATGATTATTCTCGATACTAGGACAAAAGACAACCAAAAAATACTTTCTGTTATGTCGTTTTCTTATCTCAATGTTATCAATTAATTTTGTTAACGTTTATTATTAAATTATTTATTCTCAGGTATTTTTCCTCGGCGCTGCCATAATTCTGTTTCTATTCCGCAATCAATCGATACTTTGTTCGGTCCTCTTCTCTGTCTCTCAAATACTATACTCTTGTGCCGCTTTTGTATTTGCGGCATGTATATTCAGGTTGGCTTCATTAATAATATAAGACGCTGCAATCTAAATTTTTTTCCAAAATCGAGTTTATTCCGAAAAAACAGGACAAATTGGGAAGCAACCGAACGTCTCGAAAAACTCCCAAATTATTTCGATAACAGAGAAATTCAACAAATTTTGTGAATTCTTGTACATGAAATATTTTGCTATCTTGTGAAAAGTTTAGAATTAGAACTGGTCAAATGCCTTGAGCGACAGCACAGTATAGGAGTGCAATCGCCCAAAAGATACATTTATATAGCACACAATTTCAATCATTTATTTTTTGGGAGCACACAATTTCAATCATTTATTTTTTGGGAGCACACAATTTCAATCATTTATTTTTTGGGAGCACACAATTTCAATCATTTATTTTTTGGGAGCACACAATTTCAATCATTTATTTTTTGGGAGCACACAATTTCAATCATTTATTTTTTGGGAGCACACAATTTCAATCATTTATTTTTTGGGAGCACACAATTTCAATCATTTATTTTTTGACATAGTTTCAATCATTTTTTTTGGAATATTCGGTTTGTTTTTCGAAATCCGTGCAAACTGGATTTTTCCCATTTTTGATATTTTTGTCTAGGAGGACACTGAAGAATAAATTCGTTCGAG
Organism: Litoditis marina; assembly: GCA_964036275.1. Taxonomy (NCBI): domain Eukaryota; kingdom Metazoa; phylum Nematoda; class Chromadorea; order Rhabditida; family Rhabditidae; genus Litoditis; species Litoditis marina. Next base: position 2,290,874 of record OZ038433.1, on the reverse strand, counting down.
GAAAAGTCCGAATCGAACAAAAGCATCAGTTTGTACGGAGTCGATGAAATGACCAGTGCTGAATTCCGGGAACGAGAACAGTTGAAAGGCAAAAACTTTGAGTTACAACTACAATGTTCAGAAAATCTTCCATAGTTTACGTGAAACTTTCCCCACGTTCTCGTCATATGAAAGACGCGATTGTTTCTAAGAAATGCGAATGCAGAACACTGATAAACTTGCCGGTTTCTCTATTATCTCTGGACGGCTTCTTCTTCAATATAAATACATCCTTTGGTGATGAATTCTTATGTGAAAACCTATCATATTTGAAACTTGTATATTCGTTCACTTTTGTTAAAAGGACTCTCACCAACAGTTTTCACCAAGTCCAAATAAATCTTGCCGTCATATATGGGGGAGTTCGGCTGTCTGATACTGTCTGGATGCGAGAGAGTGGGCGGAGCCAATGCGTATAGAGATAATGAGAGAGTGTGCGAATGCGGGAGAGCGCGTGGACGACGAGAGCAAAAGTTAACATGTTAACGCCACAGACTGCAGAATTTGACACTTACTAATTCCAAACGTTTTGAATGAAAGGTTATAAGAGTAAAGGTTAGATAGTGTGTATTCATAACAGAATTAAAACATAACTTATATATTAAACTGTGTACTTGCATTCTGATTGGAAAGTAATGAAATTCACCATTCTCAAGAAAGTAATGAAATTCACCATTTTTAACCTACAGATTTTAAGCAAATTCACAATCATGATTCATTTCTATACTTTATGTTTACTAATCGTAATTTTTAGTCGAAGTGATAGTTGAAGTGAATTTGGGTTACTGAAATATGAGTAACCATCAGTGGTACAGAAAAATGACATAAATAAGATTTTGCCACTCACTTCTATCAGTCTTTTATCATCTGAAACTTCTCTATGAATAGTTCAATTGGCAACGTCTTGAACAGAAACTCTTGAACTATTATTTAGATTGTGAAAATTCGGAAAATTAGACGTATTGTCGTGGGTTTTACCGAACTCGAAGTTTTTGCCGTTCGAACTTCTTGTTATGGAATGTTTTCTATTTTCGAAAGAATGTACCGGGATTATTCTCGAGTGTTTGAAAGATCGGAATGAATCACAGTTTTTCTGATTGTACGAAGTATCGACCACGGAATTCTATCGGAAGTTCAGTCGGATTTGACTCAGTTTAGTAGATTTGGAAACTACAGGCCCATAGGCTCCGAATTCGAAAAAAATGTGGAAAATGGGAACACATTGAGTTTTTCCTGAATATTTCATTCTGCACAGTATTAAATAGGGAGGATGTTAGGCGGATGCTCGCATAAACCTTGAAATGTACGGCAACGGTGAGTGCTGTGAACGTTGTTGATACGTTGTGAACGTGTTTGTTAACGTTCATTGAGTGTATGAATCTATGCAAGAACAATGGAAATTGTGCGTTTCCAAAAAATAAATGATTGAAATTGTGTGTTCCCAAAAAATAAATGATTGAAATTGTGTGCTCCCAAAAAATAAATGATTGAAATTGTGTGCTCCCAAAAAATAAATGATTGAAATTTTGTGCTCCCAAAAAATAAATGATTGAAATTGTGTGTTCCCAAAAAATAAATGATTGAAATTGTGTGCTCCCAAAAAATAAATGATTGAAATTGTGTGCTCCCAAAAAATAAATGATTGAAATTGTGTGCTCCCAAAAAATAAATAATTGGAATTGTGTGCTCTTGGCTAACTACACATCTCTCCTCTAAGTGACAAAATGCGTTGCTTTTGAGACATTACCATGTGCAAATAATCTTTCTTTCGTCCACATACAACAAATTTTAGGAACAGTTTATCATCCAGAAAACACCCCAAATAATCAATTTTTCTTGACAAATGAAAGACGTTTCTTTTCTCTTCCCAAATTGTCCTCTTTTCTCGGAATATACTCGATTTTGAAATTTTTTTAGATTGCAGCGTCTTATATGAACAAGGTCCACAAACTGAGAATAGTATCGGATGCTCAAATCACTGTTGTAGTTTGATTTCGAGATACGTCATCATTCACGAACTTCGACCGAAAAGCAAAGGGATCAAACTATAAAAACTGCAATTTACAGTACAGGCCTGCCGCGGAAAAAGCGATCCTATCTAAGTTTATCTCGCAACTGCGATTTCCCACCTATGAAGTTTAAATAGCCTGAATCCCACTTTTCTTTTTGAATCAAGTTTAATAAAAGAAGACAAACTCTCTGGTTTACAACCCTTTTCTCTTCCTTCAGGTCTCGATTCCAAATGGAGAACGAGACCAGCGGCTCGTGTCATTCGCTTGAGCGAAAACGTGACATTTCACGTGCTCTTCTGGATCACGTGAACACGTCAAAACACAGCGAAAACGGAAGTTCCTTGGGCGAGTCCGACATGTACCTCCACATGTCACAGAACCTATACGATCGCCAGCCAATGGTCAGCATTGTCTGATTACGGTATCCTGTTATTCTGCTGTGTTATTTACGACCAATTCTTAATCTAACCGGTTTTTGGTTGCGTTAGATTGAAGGGTAACCGGTTTTTCCGTTCATTTTAGCAACCGGTTACCTACTCTGGTAACCTGGCAAGGGTTACCAAAAAAACCGGTTAGATATAGAATTCACAGTTCTCTTCGTCAGAAAATCATCAGCAAATAACGGGAGAGTTAGATACTTGATGTGATTTTTGAACAAGGACGATAGAGAACGAACCCATTGTCTGCGTCTCACACTATTACACACTCTCTAACTTGCATCAATTTTGCTTCAATTTCCAATTTGCTCTAGTATAAACGGTAGTTGATTACAACACAAAATACATCGACATTCAGTTTTGGTATGATTTTGCACATAAAACTCACTTTCTACATTTCAGTAACAAAAAAGTCTTTCTTTTTTACATTTCATGTTGTAAAGTATTTTAAATGCTATATTTTGACTTTGTATGGTTCTCGATTGAAGACCCACAACTAGCCGGTATTCCTTCTTCCCATTTCATGTTTGGCAGTCTGCCAATTGTTTCCTCCAACTGTGATCTCTCGTTTCTTGTCCTCAAATTGTATTTTTTTTTCAAAAATTTTATGTGCAATTAAAACATTAAACATTATTAATATTATATTCCTAGTTATTAGTAGAAAAACATCAGAGCAGCGAAAATGAAAACACGGGAAGTGAAAGACTTGAGATTGTTGATGAAACATTTTGGAACCATTAAAACGAGGAAAAAGTACCGTTCGACTGAGATTGTTGGTCATGTTAGTAGCAGATCAAACAATGAATGGCACAGAAGCAAAAAGGTATACAGATTATAGACATTTAATGATACCTCACGTGAGCACGCGTTAACATCGTCTCCCGTGCGTGCACGTGCACCATCATAATCTAGAGGGGTAAAACTCAAACTTGAAGACTCAAACTTCAATTATATCTAGCAATCAATCAAGATACCACAGGCAAACAGTGTAAAGCCAATAAATTTCCAATTATATTTTGCTGTAATCAAAGAGAAATTATGCGATTAGTTACCATGATCATAAACAAGGACCGTACTTCCAAACCGGGATACGAGAGAAGAAAAATCAATAAATAGGACACACTTTGAGCAGTGGCTTGAACAGAGAGGAGAGGGCAGTCATTTATGCAAAGTTGGTGAATCAGGCTCAAATGAAACCAAGTGTCACACGGGGAAATTGAACCAGCACCAGTAACCATCCCTTAGTAACCATGTAGATCAGGCCCAAATTCCCTCGGCGTCATCAATCTCAGCAGATGAGGTCATAATTTCTGCTGCAATATGATCAGTGAGAATATTACTAATAAAAAACCTAGTTTGAACACAGTATAGAAAAAAGGGTCATTAACATAAATTTCCTCCAACTCGGTTTAAGAACGCCTAGACATTCATTGGCGCTGCCAAATTCTCAGTGGGAATGACGAGAACAACAAAATCCTTATCATTGCTGTTGTAAGTTTGAATTTGTTCAGAAAAACACACACAATGACCACCATTTGAAATTTTGCATTTCTTGGCTGCTTCCCGCTGTCTTTTAAGTACACATACATGTTTTCGAACCTTGGTTCAGGGGGAGAGACCAAATGTTCGTTGTAGTTTTATCTCGATACATGTTTCACGAGTTTTGATCGAAAGGCAACGAGATCAAACTACAAACACAGAAACCTGCTTCGGAACGGGCAAATACTTTAATGAGTATCCTATTCTAACTAACCGGCTGCTCGGGGACTGGCTTGTGATGTGAGATGCTGGGGAATGGGTGCCCCCACCCCGACGGTGGCACAGGCTGGCGCTATGCTGGCAGCACTCTCCGGCCGCAACACGTGAGCACGTCTGGAATAAACTGATTATTCATTGAAAAGGGCACATGTTAAGGACACGTGAGAAACCGCGAAGATCGAGGGAACTTGCACAAAAACCCCCGATTTCGTGTCGAGTCGAACTCAAAAAATGCCAACACTCGACTCAACTCGAAAACTTGATTTCTGCTTAAACTCGACTAACAATCGGCGTACCTTTCATTCTCCTGTTTGAGCTTGCGCATGAGTGCCTCCTTGTGTCTCCTGATGGTCTCCACCTCGTCCCGAGGGGCCCGCCCCCTTTCCAAGAGGGCCAGATGAGCATCCTTCTCGCCGATGGCCGCCAGCAACGCCTCTTGTCTGAAACACAAGTTGGACGTCGTTTTCCACAGTTGGTAATGGTAAAAAACAACCTAATTTGACTCCTCTGTAGTAGAATTCATATGGTCGGTCTATGTAAGCTGGACCATATGTCGCTCTATAAACCAATAAATATCGGTAAGAACAACAAGGGCTACTGAAAAGAGCCAACTACCTGACAGTCACTTTTTGTCAACAGTTTTTTTTTTACTTTAAAGCTGTTTCTGCTGATCTCACTTCAGCTGCAGCAGCTGCTCCAGATGTTGTCGTCGTTCCGCTTCTATGCCGCGCATCATCTGTTCCCGGTCCACCGTACCCCCACCGGCCTTCCGCATCTCCGACAGCTCGCGGCGAGAGTCCGCCAGCTGAAATCAGTCAATGGTGGAGTGACGTCGTTTGATCCCATTAATCTCGAATTTATACTAAAATCAACGGGATCAAACTACAAACGGAATAGGGTAATATGCACCGTATAGACTTGTTTTGGAAAAATCTGAACCTATACATCGATATATTCGGATAAATTCAACTTCTACTTTATGAATCTCAGGCTCCAAAGTTGTCAGCATTGGCCATTTCTCGTTAAGAAGATTCGAGAAGTAAAGAAAACGTATATCTTTGATTGAACATATTTTCCCCACATTAAAAATTGTGAATTTTACAAATTTGTTGAAACGGCACGAACCTGTGCATTGACTTGTTGTAACAAGTGTTTCTGCTGTGACAGATGGACTTCTCTCTCGGCGGTGATGCTCACAGACTCGCGAAGGGCCTCCTCCAGCTCATCTATTCTGAAAATGAGAGAGTAGAACAGCATACAAAACTATTCTTCGCTTATAATTCCGTATATAAAATACAGTCATACACAGTGATCGGTAAAATTGTTTCAGACCAGCAACGTCGACGAGAAACTGGCTCTCCTAGTTTCTCTTCTACAACTCTGTACACATTCTATAGACTCTCTTCTCCACCTCTTCCCATTGCTCCAATTATAGTACCACATCTAACATGTGTTGGATAAAAATCTATCCAATTCAATCCTAGTATTCCTACCTCTTTTTCATGACAGAATTGGCGGCAGGGGTGTTGGAAGAGGCGAGATTTGTCAAACTTCCGCGGTCGCCGGAACTCTGTAAGACTGTAAGTGAGCACCGTAGCAAAACTGTCACTGCAGACACGAACTGTGAAAAACGTAATATAACAACTTATATTTTTCTATCGACAATTAGAGATAATATAGTAACTTACCCTATAAGTACCTCCCTCAGAGCCAGGTCCGCCCTTCTCCATAGAAACCTGCAAAACGAAGACCATTTCTGGGCTGGACTCTATTTTTCTCATTGGGTCGTTATTACACTTTTGTGTGAATATTATATATTACAATGACTAATTTGGGTTTCTACTACACAAACTATGCGTAAAAGAGATAAGATACCCGAATTTGGTAGGAAAACCAGTGAGACTATTTTATTTTATAGGCCCCTTCTCACCTGCAACTGTTTATACTGGGACGTCAACTGGGTGTTATCCTTCTCCAATTGTCGCACCATTCGAAGTAGCTTTTCCACCTCACCCCGCGCGTTTTCCACCTAAGAAGATGGAACGAGATAAAATCACAGAAACACGAGAGAATTCAAATGAAAAGACTTGAAAATGTGTAAACTGAGTAAGTGGGCTGCAAAACATTTCCACCACTAAACACTACGAGCATCATATCCTCAGCTCGTATGAGCGAGTGGCACATTTTTAGAATGTGAATAAATAAATGAATAAAACTACCGTACCTCTCTCCGCAGCTCGTCCGCTCCCTTGTCTACCATGGCCGACTGCAGTCGTTGATGGGCAGCCGACAACTCGCGAGCAAGGTCTCCAATCTGGAAAACCAACATGAGAAGCTGTCACGAACTAAAAATCATCATGAGCGACAAACCTGGTCTATCTTCGAACATTTAAAGTATTGATATATTTTTGATCTGGATTATTGTATTATTGATTAATCTAGATCCCAGCCAGTTAGAATTGTCGGAAGAGGAGGATTTTCAATCGCTAACCCTGCATGTAGCCGGATGCGTTTTTGAAATACTAAACCAATTTTTAAATATTAAACCAGCCCCCTTGTGACTAAAGAAACCAGTATAATTCAGTCATAAGGAATTTGACATCATAAAACGTTTGAAAAAGTCACCTTCTCGTTCTGGGACTCCAACAAGACATCTCGGTCTGCCAGCTCCTTCTGTAGATTTTCCACGTTCGCTCGCAGTTGACGTAGCTAAAAAACAACTACGTAAAAACAGCTTCCACGGGGCAAGTTTGTACTTACTTTCAAGTCTGTCTCAAAAAAGGAATTTTTCCTAGTCAACCGCAACATAAAATTAGGTTTCGAACTTTTTTGAATGAGAGAAGTTTCCATTTGGTCGATGGTCATCTGTAAACGCCAAGCCAGGCTGAAGCGCAAGTAAAAAAATATCGAAAACGAGGGAATTGAGTGTTTGCTTCAAAACAGGCCTAAACGATTATCCCGCCGGTTGAAAATTGTACACTTGGGCGTGTTTTGAGATCAAACTACAATTCAGCTATGGGAATCTCCCCTTTACCGTACCTCTGCCTGATAGGTCTCCTGCTGCTCCATTCTCTCCTTCTCCGAATTCCTCCTCAACTGATCAATGTGCTCCTGGAGACGCTGTTTCTCGCGGTCACCTGAAAGCGCATTCGTCTGTCAACTACTAAAAATGGTTTGAGTGGTAATTGAATAATTGATCAACTAGACAAACTTTGCGTGAACTGAAACTGGACTGGACCACTATTAACCACCTCTAACATTAACAGGCACAACTTCCGATTCTCACTGTTAATGTCTATTTTACTTCGTGGTTTTGTGTATTCCTGTATAATGTTTACTTGAACGGCTCAAAAAAAACCAACTCAGTAATTTTGTAATGTTGCCCAAGTGTGAAAAGTAAATCAACGAACCGTGCTCAATCTTCTCCTTCATGTCCTTTTCCTTGATGATGTCAGGATGACTGAGAAGGCGAACCTGTGAAATAATCAGTGAAAAAATCTTCAATTCGTTTTAACGATACCATATTCTGTTCTAAATTAGCGAAACAGTGACCGTATTTTGTAAGCTCAAGTAGCCATGTAATTTACATGAGCAAATTTTGGATGGAAAAGTATTAGCTGTTGCTACTCTTGGTGTCTTGGTTCAACATTTCTTTGCACATTTCTGAAGAACTAAATGGTACCATCGAGAAACGAACAAAATACATAAGGACTATCAAAATATGAGCCAGATATTGGCTATTGAAGCTATTGAAAATTTGCTCATGTAAATTTGCTCATTAACGCAAGCCGTTCATAGACTGCTCCTATCACTACACCAAACTCTATGATATAATACTGGCTTTTTCTTTCCTATATCACTGACGTAGGGGCTTAGCCGTATTTTCCAACTTTCTCTACTAGTGGCCTTTTGTTTGCAATACATTTAACTGTAAACTGGAAAGTGAATAGGGAAGGAGTCGAACCTTGGCCTTGTCCAGCTCCTGCTCTTTTTCCCTCAGACTCGTCTCCAGAGCATCGATTCGACCAACCAGCTGACCCATTCGCATATCCGACTGACGCATCTGAATCAATGTCAAAGTTGGTCACGCAACAATTTTTTATTGACAGATAGTCAGTTCAAGTAATTTTTCGTGTCATTTCTACACGCTACACCACAAACACCGTGAAACGAGAAGTTTCAATATGAAATCATCTTATGTATTTTCTATGATCTCAACCGAACTGCACATTTGTAGTAAAAACACTACTGCACAAATGCAGTTTTGTGATATCAATGAAAGTATGTCCCAACAGAAAGAAATAATACAGCATCTAATAAGCAGGATGAAGTAAATTGACACAAAAATTAGATGAATAAAACGATGTCCCAAAAAAAAACTGAGATATGGTACCTGTTCCGACTTGTCATGGGTGGTTCCGCGGGACGAGTTGAGTTCCTTTTCGAGTCTCTCGATTCTCGCTTCTCTCTGTGTCATCTGCTCGTTTTTAGCCTCTAACTTCTGACGTAGTGCCTCCACCTACAATACACATGTATAATTATTACTTTTTCCTTATTATAATGTCATTGCCAACATTGAACTTCGAATAAAATGTATTCCATAGTCGAATTAGTCACATTTCAAGTCTCGAAGTGTGTTTCACTATATCAGAAACTCAGAGCGGATCTAACTAGTGGAGAACTAAAAATTGAGAATGCTTTAAACTGAAAAGCTTTTCAACTATAATTTTGTAAGAATAAAGGAAATGCAGCAACCAGAAAAAACAAAGGCGCCGAATATGTGCCGATTAATCAGTGTTCTGATGCAACCAATATGTAGGGACAAAATGCGTCATACGTCCGAAAACAATAGTCAAACTTACGATCGATCGATTGATCAGAGGCTACTTACTTAAATGTAATTCCGCTATTTTTATGGGCTTTCTCAAACACTCACCAACTTCTGTTAACAACACATAGTAGTCGCTCAGGAGAAAGCGGGTAAATACTCTACATAAAGTTCCGACTGGCTGTGTTTGTAGTTGGATTTCCTCTTATTTCAGTTGTAATTCGAAAACTGTACTCTACAACTCAGATATTGTCACTTATTCTAATCTTCTTTGAGAGAAACCAACAAATAGGACCACCCACATCGCCCTGCAGCAGTGCGCACTGTTGTTCCCGATTGGTCATCTGCTCCTTCAACAGCTGGACGTGCGACTTCAGGTCAGCCGTCTGCAAACAGCGACGTAATTGACAGCCAAAAACACTGTAGACTACAATTTACAATTGTGTAATCTTTGATTATGTGAGAACTCAATGTTAGACGTGGTTTTTTCATAGCTGTGAAGAAACAAATAATGTTTTTCAAGCCTACCGTTTCAGATACGAGAATATCTATAATTTCGCCTAAAAATAGGCAATCCTTCATTATATTGGCGAGACGCTTGCTTTTATTCAGCCACGTTTGGAATGATTCAAACTACAGCTACCTGTTCCTCGGCTGTCCGCATTCTCGTCTGAGTTGCTGCCAGCTCTGACTTCCGGTCATTCAGCTCCAGCTCAGATCGCTCCATTTTCATGCGGAGCGTGACCTGTAAAGGGAAAGGTTTGGAGACGAGAACATACATAAAAAGGTGAACAAATAAAACCTCGGTAAAGTGTGACTATGCTATAAAAGTGATCTCGTTCTTTACAATAAAATTAAAAAGTCATGATTTTGCTTATTTTGGCGAAAAGCCCATTTTTAAATTGTTTCGACTGTTCAAAAAGTAAGCAATGCTATTTCTAGTTTTTTGACGTATTCGGTTCAAGAAATGAAACGTATGAAAAAAGGATTATAGCAATGGTAGCATGAGAAGCTATGAGGCGTGAAGACAAAAAGGCGGCAGAAATAGGTGTTATGAGGCACTTGACTGTGATGAACGAATGCTTCCCCTGAGAGAGCACTTAGAAAAATCAAATAAACAGAGAGAGAGAAGAAGAGAGAGAGAGATAAAGAGAGATAGAGAGAGTTGAGAGAAAGTGGGGAAAGAGAGAGATCGGAAGATAAAGATAGAAAGGTTCGAAGGTGAGGGGAGATACACGTGAGAAAAACGGGATCGAACGAAAGAAAAAAGAAAAAAGTCTAATTTGGACAAAAACCGTTCCAGAGAACTGTTATTTAAATTGTGTTCTCCTCACTTCAATACGAAAAAAACTGACCATGTCGTGATTGGAGACGGACTTGTCGGTGAAGTCGCGCGGCTGCCCGGCCCGCGCCACTCGCATCCGGCGCAGCTCATCCTCCAGCTCAGAGACGCGCGACTGCTGAAACAGAGACGGTCATTAAGGAAATGGAATATTAGTTAAACCAGAGATTAAATACAAATGGATAAATACTGAAAGTACAGGGAAATAACTTTTTCATTGGGTTTTGGGTACTCCTGGGTTCTTTCGCTTTATTTTTATCAACTTTTAGTGGGTATTTCCTTGGTTATTTCCCTGTACTTTCAGTATTTATCCATTTATATTGAATCTCTGGTTTAACTAATATTCCATTTACATTCTATTCTATTAACAAATTGACATGATCGATTTTGGCCGCTCTAAACCATGTCAAACTGATGTAATCGAATAGGTTACAGCCTATAACGTTCGTTATAAACCTAGAAAGCTGGCTACGTCGTCAAGTTTCGTTCCTGAAATGCAAAACAATACAGGTTGACCGTAAAATGCCACCCACCTTCTCTTCAACCCTTCGCAACGCATTTTCGAGTGCAAAACGACCACTTGCATCCTGGAAGCACGAAAACATCAGAGAACACAGACAGAGCAGCAGGTAAACTTTGAAAAACACGATAAAACTCTCATAGAATGCGAGACAATCCACTTTGAGAAGCCGATATGCAACTCACAATCTGTCCCAGCCCGTGTTGATCTTTGGAATTGAGCATGTCCTGCAGCTGCATAATCGTCTCCTCCAGCTCACGGATTCGCATCTCGGAGAACTCGTTCGACGCAGCGCCTACAACAAAATCGAAAAAATATGAATAATAAATTATAACATGGTGGAAAACCAAAAACGGTGTTTGCTACACATAACTAGCACCCATTCGTTCACGAAATAAACTGAAATTGCATAATTTTCTCGGAAAGAGCAGCAGATCAAATCTAACTGCGCAACTCAGTAGTCAGAGTATTATTTCACTCGCGTTCATGAATAGCTCTGAGCCTACGAAATTATAAATTTTCAATTGAGTTTTGAGACTAAAAACATACAACAGTAAAGTCCGACTATCAAAACGAAAGGCGTCGTGTCTAGATTCAAAATTGGTGATTCTGCATCAAAAATGTACAAATAGTGTCATTTTCGACAAAAAGTGACCCGTTTTTCGAATTGTTGCTGACTATTCGGACAGCTTTACTGGGGTATGTCTAGAAATGGTGCTTATTCCAACCGACTGTCACCAACCCCTGCCACTGCTGCCTCCAGCCTCTTCCAAAAGACAGGTCAGCTGATGAATACGGTCGTCCCGAGCATTGATCTCCATTCGCAGTTGCACTGAAATCAGAAATTTCAAACATTTTAACAATATTGTTTCTGTAATACTGTTTTTGATATAATTGTTTTTTCCATATACTGGTTCGTGGTCGAGCTATTTTCATTTTTGTTCTGAACTGGAGCAAAACTCATAGCTGATTCTCTGATTCTTTAGAGTGATAAGGTTACGGATATATCTGATATCTGAAAAGTCTCCTTTAATATCTTTTTATCCGTGAGTTCACGTATTACTGATCCCGAAACTCTTTTCAGTGACATATTTTACTGAACACATAATTAACCAACACCATTCAAAAAGACAATATATTTCGTGTTCAAATGAATTTGACACTGACATGCATACCGTTTTTACTGCTAATATAATATTTCTCAAATAGACTTTGGCATTAAGGCGATAACGCAACATCATAGTGCAACATCGCGTGAATGAATAAATCTTGAAGCTTGAAAACTTTATTGCGTACCGTTCTCACTGCTATTGGCCCCGCCTCCTCCCGAAGATGCCTGCAGCATGGCTTCCAATTGAGCGATTCGCGTAGATTCGTCCCGCCTCATCTGGCGCTCCCGCTGCAAAATGAGAACTACTCTATTTGAGTATAGGGAGTGACAAAAAACTTTATGAGAATTTTGTCAGCAAACAATGTACTAAACATCTTTCAAGTCAGGCCATTATTCAATAAAACTCTCAGTGGGTAAGTAACGCAAACACTACTGTATAAGAAGATGAAATCTTTGTTGTAGTTTGCTCTCGATACACACCGCCATGCTCGATCAATCAATCGATCAATCGATCAAATCAATCAATCAATCGATCAAGATCAAGAAAATCAATCGAGAAGAAACGGGATCAAACTACAAGGACAACGGCATTGTGCGGCATACACCGTGAAGGTTCCTTTACAATGAGCGAGCCCTACACTACATGAAAGATGACAAATCTAAGACTACCAACTTTAACCATATATCAGTCCTCTCAAGAATGAATTGTGTTCTGTGTTCATTGAAATGACAGAAAAAGCGTGCATCTTGCAAGTGAAACACGAAGATTGAACTTCAACCACAAAGCACCCTTCAAACTTTAAGCAAAATTACATCGTTAAATTCTAGAAAAGAGAGATTAAAGTACTGCCAGAAGATGTTAGAAAAACTGAAAATGCAGCGCCGCACCTTCAGCTCTGGACTCCAGAAGGTCTTGATGCTGTTCATGGTCTGGTTCAGCTTCTCCATGGCCGCCTGGTAGTCTGCCTTCAGCTGCTGGTACTCGCCCGAGAAACCACCACCACTACCAACATCCCGGTAGGATGACGGCAACATGCTGCAATTAAGAATACATTATATTTAGCCTGGAATTAAGAATACATTATATTCAGCGTTGAGCGGCAACTAACTCGTGCGGCAACCAACCAAGTTCTTCCTGCTAACTACTTCTAATCTCTTTTTACTAACCACTTCCAACTCCAACTAAATAACTATTTACCAACTAACTTGGCGAACTAACCTGAAAAAATTAAACCATACGAAACGCGTTTCTCATCAGTCAAATGGGGAACAAGTTAAATATTCCAATTAACATTTTGGAGAACGTGGATATTATTATATTATGATCTACATCCCAAAAAGTGGCGAGCACAACGAAAATTATTGAAGCCGTGTTGGTGGCGAGAAATTAGATATTCTTGTGCAAATATGCCTTGACGGTCGTATTTTCCCACGCCAAGAGGCAGAAAAAGCAAGGTTGCACGCAAACTAGGAAAGGCTAAACATGTTATTATTCAGGCCCATAGGTCTGTGTCTACAGTCAAGTGGGGTAACCTGAAAAAAGGATTACCAAAAACCGGTTAGGTTACCAAAAAACCCGGTTACATAGAATTGGCCGAAAAAAGTTTGCTACTGATCTACTTGTAAAAATTTCCTCGTTCCCAACTCGTGAACAAGTGAATTCTATAAATGACTGAAGGAGATAGCAACTTGGTGGCAAGCTCACTAAAAGTAATGGAATGGAATATCAAATATGCATCGGTGCACATCGCGGGCTCGTGAGAGTAAATATAAATTATTGAATGAATATTCAATAAATCAACTAGCTCATATCCTGAATAAGAAGATTGTTTCACTTTGAGCAATTGTATCGCGTTGGCGCAGTTACTCTAAAAAGCTATCTCATCTAAATGTGCAACATCTCTATCACGTAAAACTCACGTTTTACATGTTAATTTTTGAAACAATTGCTACCAGCGTCGAGGTTGAATCACTTGGTGATTTGCTCATGTATTCAATTTTGACCATATTGAAAACACTGTTTATGTTAAGACGGTTAACGGGAAAACGCCCATCTATCAATGACAGTACGAGGAAGGTTTGGTATGTATTTTGTTGCCAATCACATTATGCACGAAAACCAATTGCTACAGGCATTGGCTATTGAAAACAGAAAATGCTGGAGCAAAAACAACTGTCACCAAAAGCAACGAGATTTGAATCTGGCTGTTCCTAACAAAACCAAACTAGACTATTTCTGCAAACATTGCGTGAAAGAAATGGGTTCGAAACGTAACTATGCATAACCCGGACTCAATTTTTCCAAAAACGCAAAATCGTACAAACTGCTTCAAAGTACAGTGAAAGTCTCAAAGTAGATATGAACCGGTCTACTTGGACGAACCAAAAGAAAAGTCAAGACTGATAGGTACACGTACACGACTACCCCGAGACATGACCGCAATAGGAAAAGAGAGACACGCGCACCCGCCTAATCGGAATTTGGAAAAAGAGAGATAGAAACAAGGAATGTGTCCGAACCGGGTGATATTTGATATCAATCATGGCAAATTATCGACACGAAAGTGACAACGTGGGAGAAAATGAACTAGATGAGCTAATTACTAATAGATCAGATCAACGTTCTGATTATAGAATTGAATCAATAGTTTCAAGTCTGATTAGTGATTTTTCGGCGAGTTATCGGAAATTAAGCCCCTATATAAAACAGGGAGACGATTGAGAAATCGCGCAAATCTGTCAGAAGAACAGTGAACAAAACACGAATTCGACTTGTCGTGCAATATTGATCGCGAGCAAATTTTTCAATTCAAAATACAAAAGCATAATTCAAATTTTGCTCAAAGAAAATCATGAAGGGAGTTCAACAAAGAATTACGATGTTACTATAATTGAGCCGATTCATAACTTAGATGAATAAGACTCTTTTCCCAGAAACGGTGTGTATGAAAACATGAACAAGATCCACCTCAACGAAGACATAAATATACGGAAATCTATACTGGTTGAGTTCAGAGTGAATGGAGATAGAATCAAAAGTGCGTAACCTCTAAAACTGCATGAGGCCCGTACCCGTACAGGCTAGAATTTAATAGAATAGAATAGAATAGAATAGATTTATTCAACATGTGACTTTCCACATTTTGAAATGTGGCACTCCAATTGTTGGATAAAAGAAGGAAAAAATAGATGGAAGAATGGTATCCCTGTTACGCGCTTGTAGTTATAGATGGATGCAATTTGCAGTGTAGTACGATTGAACGGTGATTGTACCTGTTTTTGTAGTGACGTAATTATTGTGAAACACTCTCACAATTTCTCACATTTACGGTGTTTCAAATAGCACTTGATTCAGAAACGGACATAACCGATTATGCTAAAAAAAAAAACAGAAAATAGTCTGCGCTAGAAGAAGGGTTATATCACCTGTGGAAAGTATGTGTATCTATTTGCGATGAGAGTGAGAATAAAAAGTTGCCCTTACACGATTGGATAGAAACGTACACCAGTACAATGTGACTGCTTCCCATCCCAAAAAGAAACCCGTGTCTCCATTTTCATAAGCTAAGTTTCAAGGTTTTGTACCAACAGTAAGAGTAGGCTAATTTTTCGATTTTGGCTCAAAGGAACCCGTTTTTGAACATTTCTGGCTAATCGGGCAACGTTACTGGAGTATGATTATGTTATGATTGCAAAACGATTCCGAAGCCCAGCGCGCACCTGTTTTGCGTGGTATTCCAGTACTCCTGATTGCTGGGTATGGGGTTGGAAAGAGGCGCGGCCCGGTAGCCGGCACCATGTCCGTCGAAGCCGCCACCCGCCGCGGACGACGGAATATGAGACTGGAAATGGGTGGACACCTCCAGTGGAGCCTGCAAAATAGGGTTAAAGTAGGGAAAGTCGAACTCAGCTCAACTCAACTCGAAGAACTTGAAAATTTTCGAGTATACTCGAAAACTCAACTTTGTAGCAAACTCGAAAACTCGATTAACAGCCCAACTGCACATACACATTGAGAAAGATTTAAATCATCAACTAACTCTAACTCAACGTAATCGTATACACCATACACAAAAGTAGATAAACAAGACTTTTACTTTCTTTTTCTATTCGTGTACTTGTGAACTGACTTTTCCTGTTAAAGTTACATAGTTGCATTACATGACCGAAACAGCCCCAAACTCAAAAGAAGCCAACTCTGCAGTTAGTAAAACAGGACGCGGGCAAGGTATACCTGTGCTAGAACTCCTTGGCCACTCGAACCTCCAGAAAATCCATAGTCTGCATCCAATCCATCTAGTCCACCTACAGTATCCATAGAACGATGTTGCCTGTAGAAAAAAATGGAGAATGAAGCACATGAGTCGGTTATGATTCAAGATTTTCAATAGCATCTCATGTTCCCGGACCCGGATGAAAGATTCAATTTAGATGCGCGCAAAGATTTCAACCTCACGCTTGACTACCAAGCAAAGGGTGTAATTATTGATTACACAAGCACCATTTCCACCATTCCATTTTTCAAATTCTTACACAAAAAGTGATTGGAGTGCTGAAATCTTAACATTTTGCTGGTTTACATGTTTCTCTACGTGAATATTAGTATTAGAATTACCCCGATATGTATACTATATAAAGCAAATATAACTTATAGAACAATAAAAAGAGAATAGAACAGTTTCCGGAAACGAACGGAGTGGTCAACCAGCCAATAAGGGCATGTAGCCGTGTATTGGCTGTTGGGCGAAAGAAGACAAACCAATAATAGCACAACCTAATCGAGTTACGCGCCTTACTCTCGTTACGCTACTATGTTCATAGCTACTATATTGGGGACCGGACACCAGATCAAAGAATTGTGGTAGACGTTGAAATGTTTCAACTTGAAACATACAAGCAAAGTATGGATACTCTTCAAAAACTGACCGTTCATCAATTTAAACCCATCGAATCTGAACCAATTAGTCAGAGGAACTTTTAAATGTAGTACTTTCTACTTTAAAAGTATAATTTTTTCTCGAATCTCGATATTGGAAAAGGAACCATTTTCTGGTTTCTTGGATAAATTGAGGAGAGTACTCGTATACAATACCTAGTCAGTGTCTTTCTGCTTGACGTGGAGGGGTATCCGTAGTAGGAGGGACCCATACTCCCCGCTCGCGGGGCCGGGGCGGGCGCAGGGGCCGAGTCCATGGGCAGGTACTGGTTGGAGGTACTCTGAAGGTGTACTTTGATGTCAATTGAAATTATACTTTCATCTTCTGAAACTCTTAAACTATACTGTTACTGAGCACGTCCCTGACATTCGACTAGGATGATAACCAACCTAAAATTAATAAAAATACTGCAGAATAGACCAATAAGTCGGGCTCTACCTGGCGATCAAACGTGAGCTAATAGTATGACCTCCCTCACTTCAATTTGAAGAAATCTCAGTCACAATCACAATGAAAAAGTGCCCCGTATGATTTCAGTAACTACTTGGAGTGACCATACTTCCCCTACCAGTTCTCCACTTCTCGCCACACTCCAAACGAAAATAACCGTGGAACGTGTCTAACCGATTCACTGATTACCTTAACTGCCAAACTGAACAAAGATTTATACAAAACCGAAACAAAAAGGGAGGAGTGAAGTAATCTCTTGGTAACGGATGGATAGTGTCTAAACTATCCTCCGTTACCATATGAAAACTTACCAAATATGGTGGATTATAGTAGTCTCTTGGTTGGTTCGGTGGGTGCTGCCTCTGATACGTTGAGGGGAAGGCACCACTTCCTATACCACCACCACCTCCCGGGTACAAGCCACTGCGATCCAGCTGCGAAATAGGATAAAATTTTAAAAAAAAAACTAAGAAACTAAAGTTAATATTCAAAATATAGTGTGATTGTTTCAACAAGCTTAACCATGATAACCGGTGAAGAGCGAGCGGTGAATTCGTTAAAGTTACGCTGAACAGCATAAGCAAACATCATTTAGAATTGTAGAGAGTATCGTTCACACATAAAACCAAACCTTCACCGAAAATAAAGATGAATAGTGGTTTCACATCAAATTCATGTTTAAAATTGAACTTAATTTCGGAAGTTGTAATGGTTGACAGGAGAGTGTGCATATTTCAGACAGAATATTGAAAATTATGCATTCGTATGAGATAACCAATTTTAATCAAGTACCTTAAACAGAGAATACTATTGTTAGTTACATTGAACTACAGTAGAGAAAGAACTATTGCATTGAAATGAGGGTTACTGTTACTTCATAGCCGATAGCTGATTTTTTAGACAGTTTAGTAATTTGCTATATAACAATAAAAAGTGCAGTGAATATATTTTGAAAGAGACTCGCTATAGAGAACATGGACTACACAAATATTTTTTCTCTGTAAGATGATGCTTGACTAATCGAGTAAAGTGGTGTATAATGGTAATCCGTTTGAGTCTATTTGCCAGTATAAGCTGTCGAGTGTATTGATTTTGCAATGAGGGATGTTAGTCAATGGGCCACGTTTCCTTATTAGAATAAACAATGAATATCGCAAGGGGGTATCCTCTTTCTTTGAAAATATATATGGCAACAATTTTCATATTTCGAAGTTTTAGGTTTTAAGTACAAAAAAACAACAATTAGCAAAAGTGAAATCGATGCATATCACAACCCAAAAGTAACAACGATTACACGCAACAAACTTTGTTTAATAATTTACTTGATAAAAACCAAGAAAACATGACACTCAGAAACTATGAATATTCAAGGTTTTTAATTCTAATTCTCAAATAGATCGATAGCTCTAATGCCCTAGCTAGCTAGCTGCTCGCGGATGAGTAATTTAGTTAATTACCTAATTGGATCACACAAAAAGTTCAGTCGTTCAGTGCTAGAAGAAGACTAAATCGAATTACTGAAGTGGCGGGTGCTGATTTTTACAATTTTCTTGGCTTCTCCAATCAGACGGAAAGTGTGGAGGGTGTGGACTCTAGACTGTCGAGGTTTCCAAAATAAAAATGAACCAGATGTTATTTCTAAAATCCCTGTAAACTACAAAATACAAACCGGAGAAGATGAAAATATACTTCTTTGTTTCTAAGAATAACTAATTTAGCGAAGACGACCGCGGTGAGTGGATGGAGTGGCCGTGTAGTGGTCGACTCTCTGGCACACCGCCATATTGATCTAGACTCTGCTCCATCTCTATATGAAATGCACTACTGCTGAATAGGTAATGCGCAAATGGGAAATAAGAAGGCAGTCCGCGACTAGTAGCTGGCTGCTAAGTATAATGAAATTGCCATTGTAGTCAATTAGGATCAAGATAAAGATCGATGTATAATTCAAACGTTTGAACTTGATTCATGACTTTTCTTCACTACATATGAGATGAGTAGTTTGTAGTTCCCTTGAACTTCATTTGGAAGTGAATCTCATGAACATCTTACGCTCATTTTCTTCGTTGCGAATCTCCAAAAGCTACCCAGTTAATGGAATACTAACTATAAGAACCGGTCCAAGTTCCGAAAACCGATATACCGACATTCAAGCGACTTTCCGAAACAAAATTAAAAGAATTACCTGCAACAAAAAACAGCTGGGTCTCACTAGCTAGCGGAATCAGTCGGCGGCGGATCCTACAATCCTATATCCTACAGTTTCATGGGGTCGTCATTCCCTGAAAATCATATTAAACTTTCAATACACAAACAGAAACATGACTGACAAAACGTGCAACACTTCAATGATTATACAGGTGGACACAACAAATTGGTTGAGATTAACTTTATACTTCTTCTTCGGGACCTACTAATTACCGCACCTACCGCACCGGGTGAAATACCGCACCGCGATTTGAAAATACCGCACCGTACCGCACCAGCGCAAATTTGCGTATTTTTTTCAAAAAATACAAAATCTTTAATTTTGCAGTTAAAATAGTTTCTAAAGCAGAAATCCTATCCTTTTCATCACTTCAGATACAGCAAGTCTGAACATGATGTTTAATGACCGAACACAATTAGTTTATTTCCTTTTTCTGCAGGAATAGTGGAAATATTCTGAATTGTGTTTCGAAAAATAGTTTTCAGTCAGTTCATTTGTCTAGAGATCCTTTCAGCTCTTCTAAAAGCGAATTGGTCACTATATTTGTCGAAGCATGCATCTAAGATATTTTCCGACTGTTTCCAAAAAGGTTCATCGATAATAACGATAATTTGGGTATTCTTGAAACAACAAAAAGCAAGCCCGGTATTTAATATGTCGGACCAACAGCAAAGTAGTTGATCATTACATAGTTAGCCAGTTCGGATCTCTCAAAACTGTTGTCGTAGCAGCTAGGACTTTGTTAGGAGCTAACTGTCTGTCGATGCAGAGATCCAGCTCTCATGAACACAGATAGAAGAAAACATATTTTCCCGTTTAGAATCAATCACCGTTAAATTACTAAATGCGAGGTCACGTATACGTTCCATCCTCTCTCGTATTATTCACATATAATATATATTTGTACTGATGGAAGCGTTACAAAAACGGCTGTGAAAAACGGTTCCAGAAACTAGAAATAAAAAGCACATTTGAGTCAGGTGAGGCCGGCGTTCATTAGTTTTACGGTATATCTGAGGTTCATGACATAGTTTTAAGTAGTGGAGAAAAAGCCATCATCATGGGTACTCCTCAGTACTTTTCTTTTGAAATGATGAGCAGCTTCTTCTATACATTCGATAACTCATGAAAACATGAAGGTATGAAGTCACCCAACAGAAAACGAAAATGCAATACGTAAAGCGTATAAGCGTATGGTCTTCTAGTGAGAAAGTTTGAAAGAACGTTTTCTCGAGATCACTATGTTTGTTTTCAAGTGATGAAAGATTAGGATTTCTGCTTTAGGAACTATTTTGCTTGCAAAATTGGAGACTTTGGAATTTTTGAAAAAAAAATACGCAAATTGGCGCTGGTGCGGTACGGTGCGGTATTTTCAAATCGCGGTGCGGTATTTCAGCGGTGCGGTAGGTGCGGTAATTAGTAGGTCCCTTCTTCTTCAGTACCTAACTTAACGAATAGAATCTATCTTTCTATAATAGAAAGATAGATCAATTTAAATTGTTAGATCAAATATTTGCTACCAAAGAAGCAGGTTGAGATCTGAAAGTCAATTAACCTATTTCGATATTATTCGTATTATCGTATTGAGTGCAATTCGGTCCCTCAGTGCACTGGATTCGGAAAATAATTCATGTGAAGGAAAACTGACCAGAATTGATAATAAAACGAGAAAATTAGAATGGAAACATATAAAACTTTACACTAAAATAATTCATTCATTGTAAATTTATTCAAAGATGGATCAATCAATAAATTGAAACCGGATTTGAATTTTACAGGTTCCCGCCAGCCACCAATCTCGGGATGGGCTATGTGCCCGCTATTAACGCTTCGGTCAGGGTGCTGGCCATACGATGATTGCGCGCACATTGGAAAAAGTTTAGATATACTTCTTAAAATATATATTTTTTTGCTGTATTTCATCTATAATGAAATTTCACTTTTTGTTTCGTGAATTGATGGGAAAATAACTTATACACATCATCACCCGCGGTATCTTCTAACAAATGAGTTGCACAGGCATATTGACACTCAAGTGCGCAATAAATATAAAAAGTTAACTGTTGGTATTCAAACAAAATTATATTCTCGAAGCAGATTCGAGCCCGCAACGATTGCAACGTTGAATTAGCAATACATGCACTTTACATATAACTCAGAACGTCCCTGGTTGTGTTACAGTATTTTACTGTACTTACAGTAAAATACAGCATGGTGGGAATACAAATCGATTTTTTGGCGTCTCGACTAAAAAATACAGTATTTTTCCGAACCGTTCGGTTCTTGAACTGTTTCGACTAAACGCGATTTCGTAAAATACAGGGCATGTTCGGAGAATGCATTACAATCCCTGCATGAATGAATACTTTGCCACCTTTGAGTTGGTCCATGGTTTTTTTTTGTTTTACTGAGTTTTTGACTAAATTTCCCCGTAAAACGAACTTTCAAAGGTTTCGGAGAGACATAGTACGAAATTTTCTAATTTCACATGTTTCAGTGTGAACAGATGTCCCATATGTTTACCAATGTTACATTATACTCTGGTTGGACTCAGATTTTGAACGGAAAAGGTAAATAATGATCGAGGAAGAGTAGCCAGGACCATGACCATGTATCAGTTACTCGATGACATGGGAACAGCACAACGACTACGCTACTCAACAACTACTGGTAGGTCGCTATACTGGTTGACGAACCAATGTGTTGTGTTGAAAGTTCTCGCTGTGTCATTGGTTAGTTGATGGCTAGAACCATATGGAAATCGTTATAGTACTCTGATCAGTTGAAGATGTACTCAAACTTGGCTCGAGCCTAATGGATCGTCATCAAACATGTATTTACATCACAACTTGTAAATTTATGTGTGTATACATTCTAGTAAAAGTTCAAGTACTAGATTAGAGCTTCCTACAACCGCATCTTTCAGAATGGCACATCGAAGCCAAGTGGTCGTCAGAAGATTCGAGTTCTTTTTGCCGTCAACCCTCCAGATGCGTACGATAACTGCGTTAATTTTCCCACCCTGCAACCGACGTTCAACTGTCCGTTCCCCGGCTGGTGCGTAGAGGTAAGCTGACGGAACAGGGGAGACCGAATGAAAATTTGTAGTTTGATCCGGTTTCCGTTTAGTTCTGATTCTAAAACCGTCCTGTACATGTAGAAAATTGCAGGAATTGCGAGAAGAGTTGAGAAAGCAGTTTCGCAAAGTATTTACGTTAACATTTAGGGAATACTGTAACTGTACTTCTCTCTCTGAACCGCTGTGTTTGTAGTTTGATTCTGTTGCTGTCAAATCGTAGTTCGAATCCGGTGATGTGCATGCAGATCAAACTGCAACTCAGATATTTTCACTGCTTTTATTTGATAGATTATGAAAATGATGGCCGATGCCGCTCATTTGGACATAGAGGTTGTCACCCACGATGACGCTATTGGATCACTCGACTGGGGAACTTTCCAGGTAATCTTCGTTTCGAAAAAGGAAACAAAACAACAAAAAATTATCAGTGAGAGTTGGACTTGATTCGTTCTTACATGCCCGCGGCTGTGTTAATATACAACTCTGACTAAGTTTCAACCGAATTTCGGTGATCGGAATGGGCCCGAGGCACTACCGGGGCAGATTTTGCTGAAAGAGTTTAATACCTTTCGTCGAATTCAAGCGAAATGTTACCCACATTGAGATCTCGATGCTCATGTAGTGTGTAATGAGTTTCAATTCATACTGAGGAGTTCGTGAGTATGTTAAATAAAATAGACTATATTAAGGCGGGGTCAATTAAAAAAATTTGGAAAGTCGCCGAAAACCAGAAAACGTGCCAAATTTTCTGTATTTTGGTACTTCGTGAAAAATATCGCTGTTTTGTGCCAAATGAGGAGGCCGTGTCGCCCGAAATCACTCGGACACGGTGGTAGTTTTCTGTCTCTGCAATTGCCACCCGCTTGCACCTGTGGAAGATTTGTAAAGCCGGAACCATAATTTTGAATATAAAAAACAAACACATTTGTGAGGAACATTTATTACCACATCATAACAAACCGACAAACTGATCAAAGTATAGAACACTTATTACAAGAATAAAAAACATCTGACACATTTCAAACAGTTATATTGCTATTTCAAAAGTTTCCAAACGGAAAAGTAATGATTTGGAATGTGTCAAAAACCTACATTTCGAATGAAAAAATCCAAACAACTATTTTCTTTGAACTTTTTTGAGAAGAAACACATTATGAAATGTTTCAATAAGAAAAGCAAAGATTTAACAAATATCAGAGCCTAAAAACTAATCTAAAATGTTTCAAATCTCTAGATTTTTGAAACCTGCAAATCTGACACATTCCAAAAACTGATACAATTGAAAGATGTCAAAAGCTCTATAGATATTTGAAATTTTCCAAAACAAGAAAATATCAATTTGACATATTGCAAAACCAAAATTACGATTTGGAACGTTTCACAACCGTAGTTTTTACAGTACGAAAAGTGAAAATATTTTAAAATATAGCAAATTACCCGCATTTTAGCACTGATAATACTATTTTTTCAGTGAAGAATAGACTCATTTGCACTGGATAATGGATTCGCGCGTTTCAAAAAGTGTATACTAAACGACAAAACTATCAAACGCGAATCTGCGCGTCTGTTCGAAATAAATTGGTCTTTTGTATGAAAATTCACACGTTACAAAATATGAACAACGGAATATTGAACCAAACAAACAGAAGCGAATCCAGACGACATAGGGGCATGGGGCCCTTTGGGACCGCGTCTCGGGAATCCTAGAACCTCCTCCAGTTTTCTTGTTATTGATTCCGATTCCAACGAACCCAACATGACAGACATCTGGAAAGTTATTTGATGAAAGAAAAAGAACCAATTAGAGCTACTTCATACTTTACAATTTTCTTCACACTTTTACCGTTTCTCAGATTTTAGAAACATTTTAACCGTGAGAGTTTATAAACAAATTGCATTCGGTACAGGGCGTTTTCTCAGCTTGAAATATGTTAATGTACGTTGAGAAAAGGAATTTTGACCGCTATCTAGTAGTACAATATTAGTGTACTGTGTGACTATTAAGAAGAAACGTGATTTTCTCTTCGAATACAAAAAAACAACTCATCCTAAATTATAAATAAAAAAAACTTATCGAAGAGAAAAGTGCCTGTTTTTGTGGCTGAGCAACTTTAGTGAACTACAACTACTAGCTTGTGAAGAGCAACTTTGTTGGTTGCTCCATTAAACCCACTCGTTTTCAATGAAATCGGAAATTCTATTCCGATATTGCGAACTACCCTTATTCCAACAAAAGTCAAATTTACCAGTAAAAACTTTCTTTTCCATTTCACCCAGTTTTATGGTTTGATTACCCAAACAAAACACCTAATTTTCAATAAATTTTGTGTTGTGGACAACAAAATCGCCCGACGTACGGGCAAATCAGGGGAATTCTGAGGGTCACGAGCTTTTTACACTCAGCTTGTGCATCTGCACATTTCAATCACACTTGGGCCAAATTCAAAACAATACTCAATATTTCAGTTATGGTTAACTGAACCACAGGTAGGACATTTCGTTGAAATTCGAAATAGCCCTGACTGATGCTAATTTTGCCCTGCAAAAACTGTTAAAACGAGAGACAAAGTCAGTTCTGCGGATTGCGGAATCATCTTGTCCATTTTTCACGTGACGGACGTTCATTTGAGCTTTTAAATTTCACTATGTGACATTGAACTGTTTTACCTAAAAAACCCTAAATACTCAAAAGAAAACAAATAGTGTTTAAAACTCACAATATTTCCAAAGCGCCACAATGTGTCGTGGCCATCCATACTTGATCCATCCGAGCGACGTCTACCCTTCCTCTCGCCTGTGAAATGAATAAATATATTATATATGATTCATTATTACTATCATCCTAGTAACACTACTTGTTGTGTCTAAACCTGCTCGAAAGAATACGTGCATTTAGTACGAAAACGATTTAAATGGGAAAACGTTATTTTCGACCATTTTGTTGGTTACACATTACATATTTCTGTTCTGCTGTCAGCGATCTCTCCGAACTATACAGGGTGAATATCCGATACGACATCCTCTCTTCAACTACACAAGAGTGAAACTCCGATAGAAAAAAAATGCAAATTTCGAGCAATTTCGATTATATAAAAAGTATGACTTATATTCCTTTTAGAGGTTGTCCGTAATACAATAAACTAGTGACGTCATGTGCAGTCTGCTCGCTGAAAAACTGCAAAACTGCAGAAGTTCGCAACATTTTGCTGCCGACTTTGGCAACAAACGCTCGATCCGGCAGCAAAAAGTATGAATCATGCCTAAAACGACCTGCTTTCGCTGGCTCGGGAAACTCAATTCAATCTTCCCCAATCCTAGCCCCAATACTAGTGACTTTTTGATAAAATCGCGAAATCTACAATGCCGATTAACCAAAAACTTACTTGTGATTACTCCAATGAAGTCCAAAACCATCCACTCTTCTGAGTAACACCCACACTGCCTTCATATTGGCAATTATACCTGAAAAACACAACCTGTATATA
The DNA here is from genome assembly GCA_964036275.1 of Litoditis marina. Taxonomy (NCBI): domain Eukaryota; kingdom Metazoa; phylum Nematoda; class Chromadorea; order Rhabditida; family Rhabditidae; genus Litoditis; species Litoditis marina. The sequence continues at coordinate 2,264,667 of OZ038433.1, read as the reverse complement.
GTAAAGTTCCTAATATCAACACCAACGTCTTAAATTTTCACCAAGGAGAAAACCCTACTGACGAAAGTGAAAATACGTGAAAACCGAAAACTATTTTGAGATACAATAATACATGTGGTAACGGAGCATTATGAAAATGCGCTATCGAATATGATGTTAGGCACACGGTTTTTAGGAAAAAACGGCTAGATTGCACGAGACGCCAACTTCTATCGAAGCCATCCTTGCGCAAGCATAGAACTAACGTGAAAAGCGAGAAAATGATGTATATCACGTTTACAAACAGAATAAACAAAATAAACACGAAAGAATTACATTTAGAATAAAAAATTTGAAAAATTTCAACTTTTTAAGAAAGCGTGTAACGAAAAATGTAATGCGTAGCCTGCGCGTGTATTTTCTGCATTTTCCTGTGCACGTCTGCAGCCTTTTTTTACAAAATTTTTAAACCGAGTTATGTTATTTTTCTTTTTAATCGTTCTTTTAGACGCAATTATTCATATTTATTATTTAATTGACATGATTACATGTGTTTCTTGAAGGTTCGGAATGATTACCCGCACCACTGAGATGCTGCGACGCGCTCATCACAAGATGGAATTCGAGTTTAACAAGGGTGAGTCTTCATTCTATAATTCTCCAGCTTCGTCTCATCATGCAGCTTTTGCTGCTGTTTGCGGACATCTCGTTCTCGTTTTGGGGGTCACAACTTGTCCCCCGGCTCAAAAAGGACTCAAACCAGTGTAAACTTTAGAATTAAACGGATGCCTAGATTTGTTCCTCCCTAGAAATAGTAGACAACTTCAGAATCGAGTTGGAATTAGGAGAGGGAATAGTAATTTGCTAAATGTATCGTTATTCTCAGACATTCATTGTTTCTATCAAATGTGTGGCTGTTAAGCAACTTTTTAAGGTCTTAGTTTTTGATTTGTATATTGTATTCAATAACAAACTTTGAAGTTCAAAAAATGTGCTTCGCTTTTCAAGCCCTGTTTCTAGCTTATTATTGTTGAAAACAGTGGGGACGAGGTGTCACACACACGGGAACAAGTTGTCGCGTAATCTCGTAGCGCTCTAAATATAAGCCGACTTGAGTGCGTTTTTTTTCCAGGATTCCAGGTAGCTCACGGAATATGTTCAATTTACTCTAGTGTAGTAGTAGGAGCGAGTTAATAATTTAAGGCATTAGTCTCAATTAGTTGAGTTGAGTACATGCAACATGCTTCATAAGTATAGGTGTCGATCAACTTAGGTCTAAACATTTGAAACTACTTGCACTCAGTCCCATACCCATACCTTAATAAAATTGCTCCATTAGCTAGAGAAAATCGAAACGTGGGCTCCTCTTCAACACTTCAACTGAAAACAAGTGATATTGTCTATTTTTGATGCAAAATCAACTTTCACGGGTCTAAGTTCAAAACGGACTTATTTTGTCGAATAGTCTAACCTTACCAGCGTATGCTCAGTTCTTCTATTTTTCTGTGAGAATTACCGTGGAAACTCGGATAGGGTAGATAACACTACTTCAATCCATACATACACCAGTTAGGTTGAGGTCGAACTATTCGACAAGAAGGAGTCCGTTTTTATACTTAAATGCGTGAAATTCAATGATTTTGCATCGAAAATAGAAAATTTTCCCCATTTATGGCAAAAAAAGTAGCTCGTTTTTCTATTTTCCATGGCCATTCGGACAAACTTTCTGATGTATGCTCAAACCGCGCTCCGCGCCATTATAAGGTTATTTTGATCACGAACCGAGCGTTTTTATAGGGTAATGACGAATGTGTATGTGTATTGATTCAGATATTATTGTTCAGTACAGTTTCTGTTTCAGATACGGACGAAGCATTATTCCCATTCCCTATTCCGGCCCAAAAGGAGCACTCAAATGAATACCAAGCTGCTGGTCTGTCATTCGCTGCCCGGACAGTTCACTTTGTTTAATATTTTTGACGCTGGTATTTTTCTGTTTCTGCTAGGTAATAGGTATGCTCTTACGATCAGTAAGCAGTTTCTGACTTTTAGTTTCGAAAATCTATTCAATATTTATTAATACGTTTTTTTCTCCGAAAATTTGTTAAATTCGATTGAAAATAGCAAATTGGATTCTTCTGAGGTTTGTTTTGTAATGGAGTGGATTTGCTATTTTCACGTCGAAGTTATGCTAGAATGGGTATAATTTCTTTGTTTCTCCGTTGGTGAGGGCGATTGAATTATTGTTAAACTGAGGTTTTGGTCAAAAAATAGGGATTAACACGTTGATTAACCTGGTTCTTATATACAGTAATTAATGACCAGTAGCCGTCGTGCCGTCCGATCAAATGGCTACTAGCTGTTTAGTAGTGGTAGGGAGAGGTTTGTCGAAAATAGCTGGCAATTTAGTAGAAAACTAGTGGCATTTTGTGATTTTCTCCATTTTCGCGAACTCGAGGTTGTTGTTTTATAGCCGTTAATAGTAACTTGGTATCCATTTGCTAAACGGGTATCAAAAATGAAGTCACTACTAAATTAAATGGGTAATAGCAAACCTTTGTTTGATCGAACCGCTACTAGAGCTTTGGGTGGGTTACTAGCCGCCAAGTTTCTTTTCTCAGCATTCTATCTGGGTTAGTGAAAAGCCTTGCAAATGTAATATGTACCTGCAATCCCATTTACAATAGGCTTTTCGGTTTGGCTAACGCAAACATTATCAATGTTCTCAAGCTTAACTTATTTTTATAGCGAACCACATCTCAAGTAGCTTGCTTTTCATAACACTAGCTCTAGCTACCTTTTTATATTCCTAATTGAATTATTTTTGGAACATATGTGTTGTTTCATTATTTAATATGTTTGTTATTCGCTTTTATCTATTTTTCGTAATACTTTTATGTTGTTTTAGCTAGGTTGTTAAAATTGCCGTTTTGGCATGTGCCAATCACAGAATTTGTGTTTTGACATTTAATAATTGAGACACACCATTACTTGACATATTTCAAAGCAAAAAGCAGTGTCTTGGCATTTGTCAAACGAGTAATTTTTAGCTTTGGAATTTGTCGGATGTCTATTTTCAGAATTTGTCGACTGGTAATTTTTAGCTTTGGAAATTCTTGGATGTCTATTTTCAGCATTTTTCAAACTGGTAATTTTTAGCTTTGGAATTTCTCGTATGTCTGTTTTTAGTTTGAAAGATGTCAAATCAGGTACTTTTTGAATGCATTGTCTGTTGTTGATTCGCAATAAAGTGGTCACTACTCAACCTTGTCCTCATTGAACTATTGACAACCCGAGTATCAAGCAACACACACAATTCAGACATGAAGTCGCTTTCGTTTGAAAAATATTCCAGTTCTGTGCCAAATCACTCACTCGTGTCGACCGTTTTTTCCTAGAGCGCCATTTGGTACGTTTCCTGGTTTTCGGCGACTTTCCAAATTTTTTTAATTGACTCCGCCTTATATCCTGAAAATAGGGCCTATTTTCAGCCAGAGACTGACCTTTGGTCCGGTGTCATGGGTAGATTGGCCAATGATTCGATGGATACCCAATGTCTACTGTACCAGAGAACAGAACTGAGGGCCACCTACTTCGAGTACAGCTATCCCGTCACTTTTGTCAGTTTCATTGCTTTTTTGTAGCTGTTCAAGAGTGTAAAAAAATTAATTTTCGTAGTTCGATCTGTAAACACAACACATCGTTCAAGAGTTACGACTGACACTCAACGGGTTCAAACTACAAAAAAGGATAATGTATTTCTTCCAAGTCATACTAGGTTACAATACAAATACTGGCTACAATAACTAGCACTGACAAAAACCAATAATGTCGGCAACTATTGAAAACAAAATAAAAACGGCTGCACGGATTTATCTGATTGTTTTCGATTACTCAATCTATTCAGCAACAACGGTTCAGATTCAACCGAACTACGTGGTTCGACGTCAAGCGGAAAACATTGGATCCGTCCTCTGGAATGCATTCAAACCCTACTCTACCGTCACCTGGTTCACTTTGTTAGGTAATAAAAACAGAATGTACAGCTCAGACGATTCCCAGCCAATTGGCTACCCACCTTTTTAGCGGCCTAGACTATCTCGTTCTTGTAGCTGGCCAATCGCAGAATATTTCGTGTGGTTTCCCAGCTACTTTGGAACACTGCCAAAGTCTCCGTGGCAATGACACGGAATACTCAACTTATTCAGCAACAATGTCCAAGAAAACTTCACTATCTGAAAACCGCTGGTACCACTGAAACTTCGTTACGCTTCACATACTTCTTGGAAATGAATGAAGTTTCGAAATGGGGGTAATTTATAATCAACATCATTTTCGATAACACTTTCCCGTTAGTTTACTTGAGAATGTCAGAACATGTCAATTGCAGGTTCCCTGCTCGTGCAAATGATTGTCATGATTGTCATTTCAAAGGTGGAGACTAAAATTGGGAAGAGACAAAGATTTCGACCATTTGAGGTATATTTATGTAGTCAGAAAGAGAGAACTGAAAGGTCACCTCACGGCTGAACTATATGGTCACCAGGTGACCCAGGGTTCGGTCACCTACACTATGTTTATACATAAAAGGCTGACAACTATCTGGCACAAATGTGACCAGGTCAGGGTTGTTAAAGCCGAACTCGAAAACTCGAAGTTTCCCAAAACTCGAGAACTCGAGAACTCGAAAACTCGATTTTTCGCCAGACTCGGAAACTCGAAAACTCGAAATTTTCCAAAACTCGAAATTTTGAACTCGATTAACAACCCTAGACCAGGTCCTTGATAAGGTTGTGCTCATCACTTACACGGCTTCGCTACGGTGCCTACACTTGATCATGTGTCATGAGTCAGGTACCGTGGAAAAGTACAAACAGTGACATCAACCTAGTCGAGATTCTGATTACATGGCAGGTTCCAAATTGAAGCGTGTTTACCTTCCTTTTCAGATGATTTGGAATGTTATTCAACTTCAACTGGACGAGAAGTCGGAAGACATGCAATTTCATACTTTGGCTGGTGGGAAATGAAAGGGTTCTCATAACAATACAATTTTCATTCACCATTTGTTATGGCATCCAATATGTGAATATTTGTTTATATTCCTGCGTCTATGTACATCGATGTTTAATGTTCAGGAAATATTCTACTGTTCGTCTTCTCATTGTTACAAGCCGGATTCTTCATTTATTTGTATGAAGGTAGGATGAAATTATTTCTTATGATACAATCTTTCATTAGTAGGTAATGAACTTTTTCGCAATTCACAGCCTTCTCACACATTTGTGAGAGAGGTCTTGTCTGGTTTTTCAATCTTTAAAAAGGTTTTTTTTGGGATTTCAAGGAACTAGGAGATAATTTAGATAATCGAACTCGGTGAAAAAAGCTCCGTTAACAAACATATTTTTCAAACGGTGTTTAGTGAAACCTAATATTTCATCAATGAAACTCGGAAACGGTGAATTGTGATTAGTGTAAAAGTCGATTACTCCCCGTCACCTTTTGAGCGCTGTCTCTAAAGCAACACTTCTGAAGTTGAACATTCTCTAAAAAATAACAATGGATCATTTCACAGGTTTGCTGCTCTCCGCCTTGTTGAGGGCGGCTGATACAAATCCGTTTAGAAATGCAGATGAAATGATAAAACTAGTGGCAACTGGAGAGTTTCATATCACAACGAACGCTGAGGGAAACTGGTAATATCCAAATCCATGCTGTGAACAAACAGACGGAATTATCTTTTCTACAGCTATAATATTCTTATACTGTCAGTCAATTGCACAGTCACGTGAAACATGTTAAACACAGCAAAACTGAGAAACGTGCTATGATAAACTGCACGATTCCTCGTTGGAATGCCTTTACGTAACTATTCAATTTACTCCTAGTACACCCTTCGCTCATATAGTAACCCAACAACAAACGGGGACATCCTGTGAAGTGGGTAAGTGGAACGGTTACGTTTCAGTTCGAGTAATTCACTCAAGAACCTAAATGTTTTCATGCACGGTTCCAACCTTGCGGTTCGGCTTGCCAGTGACTGGTTCGCGGTTCGGTTCTCGAGGTCAAGTTCTTCTGTGAACCGACTGTTTTCCGAATCGGTACAAATCTGGCCACCTGCAATCTTGAAAATCGGCCCATACGTTTTTGAGAGCATTTTGCATGTTCAAGTCCATCACTCAGTTTGTTCTAGGTACTTTGATGAATTACGCAATTCGAACGATCCGCATTTTGTGGCACTGCGAGAAGCGACACAATTCAACCCCGTGGTAAGTCTGGATACATTGTTGTGGCATGTAACTTCATAACTATTATTTACCTTGGAGGTTATTTCAAGGATAAAATTTAAAATTGAATAACCTCGCAGATAGCTAGGACACAGTTTGTATGGAAACTGAATGTTAACGGAGGTATACAGGCTTTGCCTTTTCTATAAAAAAATAAATATGGTCAATTTCGCCCCATCCCGCTGTGTCTGTAGTTTGATTCCGTTGCTTTGCGGTCTCACTTAACAGACTATGACAAATTGAGAAATGAGTTCAAACTACAACTGCAATTATCCTTTACTACGTTTTCATGTGTACACTGACTCGGCTGAAGAATCGCTAGATTTGGTGGAGCTAGGCAACTACATCTTTCCTATTCAAGAAGACAGTGTGGAACTACAATTGAGTAAACAGAGATGTAATCTCGTGTACATTAGTGAAGGTAACGAGCTTTGAAGTACAAACCTACAGTTTCAGTGACTTCCCTATGGTTGGTAATGATCACAAGCCTACGTCATTCGTAGCATTGTGCGAGGAGGAAGCGAACGTTATAAAAAATCTGGGAGCTTTTGCTCTTTCTTTCGAATCATGTAGAAACAAGGTCATGTTTCATGCCTCCAGAGGATAATGTTGAACGTACAATTTGACTTCAATGTTGAGAAACAGGTTTTAATTTATTCGACTCCGAGGATACTCCTCTTCGAGGATGGAAACGAGTTGTGGATTCAACATTTAGGAGAGTGAACTGGCGAAATACAGTTTTTATTTGTTTCAGGGCTGCCGCAACGTTCTGCCAACCTGGTATTTCAAAATAATAGTATTTTCACTAGAATATTCAATCAACAAGTAATTGCCCAAGAAAAGTTCATTCAACGAACTTTTGCTAAATATTTTCTCAACGACTTCAAGCTGGGTCCGAGTCCAAAATGTGACACGAGCGAGTTTGAAATTACTCGATCGGATAAACCTTTGGGTGAGTTTTTTCTTGCCATACCTTCAACTTCCGTAAATGCACGGGAAGCTGAAACACCTTCCCTCGGGACGGTTTGAGAAGCGAAAATATCTTTAAACATTTTTTCCCAACCCAAACCAAGTGATTCGGTTAGAAAACGAACCAGTTCCTCATTCAAACCGGCAGGGAACCGGAACAAACTTTGAGCAGATGGCGAAGTCAACTGATTCCACCATTAGTTGTTGTAACTGGCTTTTTATTCGACCGTTGTTTGTTCCGATTTGGTTCAGTCCCGACTCGAACCATCTGGTCCAGAGTTCGCTCTTGGTTCGGTAACAGACGGTTAGGCAAGAAGTTCACCTGACACATTGCAGATATAAGCGCGGTAATCGGTATTTTCACATTGGCTACAATCGGAATTGTGATGGCTATTGTTGCCTTCGGACTCGAAGTAAGTATTGCTTTCAATGGGTTTTCTCTGTCTCCGCGAAGTTTGCGCGAATATAAATTCGAAACGAACGTCGATAAAAGCCATGCGTGCATACAAATAGTGTTCCACAGGTTAAAACATTGCCCTCTACATGCTTGTACTGGTTTTAGAAATGTAATAGATTTGTTCTTCCATTACATGAACGCAGAAAAACAAGCAGAACGCACGTGTGAATACACGTGAACACAACGTAAAAGTTGAATCAATCATGCTCTACCGGGAATAAATCGTATAGAGTTAGATCTTTATATGCAAACTAAACGGTGTATAATATAACCCTATTCCGTAGTGGTTTTCATGTCACGTTGACTTCCAAACTAAATATGTGAATGATGGCGTTCATTAACACAATTGTACATTGAATAGTTTATCTTTTCCAGTGGTACGTGTTCCTGCACCAGCGAGTGTTGTCGCGTCGTCGCCAGACACGCGACGCGATGAGGGGCGCGGCGCGGCTACTCGCAGTCGCCAAGTCGCACTTCAACACGCCCAGCAGGGACAGGATAGACGTCGTCAAACTGTGTCACATCAAACGGAAGCAGGAGGAGCATATGGAATGATCGAGTGGATATAGTCCTATTCATTCCCACTGAGACGCCTACAGTATGAATACAATACTGTTACGCCGTTTTAACCATAAAGTTGTCAGAAAAGAAAGATATTTTCGCGTTCGTTTCTGGTGTCATATTACACATTGCCTTCAAAACTGCTTCGACGAAATCGGCGCTAAATACGTCTCTCGAAACTTCGAATTTGTACTGTAGGAGTCTCAGCAGGACTGATGGCAGTTATAGCATTTCCGTTTTGGTTCGATCCCGCATACTTGTGAATTGTTCTCATATGAAGGTTACAAAAAGCTTACCGCGTTCTTATAATGCAAACGAGATGAAACTGTATTTTCTTAGGACAAGTGTATTTTGAAATAAATGAAAACTAAAACATAAGTTATGGAAACCCACTACTTCCATAATTATTCAAATATGTTGAACTATACATCTCTCAAGTATGATATTGTACTTACAACATAAGGCGACATGGTGCGAGCCACTGCGTTCTATTCTGACATAACATGTCCACCACTCTCTGTTATGCCCAGTTTTCACATAGAATCTGGAAGTGTGAAAATATTCATTGCCGGATTGGGAAAGATTTGCCTAAACGGTGAAATAGAGCTCTATTGAAAGCAAAACTTTACGGTGTATGTTCTCGCTATGTTTGTTGTTTGATCCCGTGGCTGTCGGTCGACTTTTGTGAGTTGAGGCGTGTTTTGAGACCAAACTACAACAACGACTTAGCCATTCCCTATACAGTCGTCGCTAACGGAAATACGGGGAGGTACTGTATATCTCATTTTCCGCTGTGTACGGACAAATATGTTGGATTCCAACGCTTGTCGGATATGCACTCTCGTAGCGCAGTGCGCCCTGCTACAAAAATTCAGCTTGCAAGTTCGTTTCCTGCGAGAGACAAATATCTATGAATTTGGCACCCAGTATAAAGTTCTCGTCATTGCCTCGCTGCGTTGTTTCCTCGAGAAGAGCCATGCTATTCACGAATTGCATCCGAAAGTTTGTCACAAGCTTTGTTGGTACATACGATAGTTTATTACGGGATCAGAATCTGTACAATCCGCCGCTACATATTATCTTTCCAAGTGTGCTTCTCTTCTCTAGCGCTCCTCATTCAGTTTCTTCCGACAGCTTCTTCGAGCTCATCCCTCCATCTTTGTTTTGGTCGCCCCGGGGGTCTTAGTGCATTAATTGGACACCATTTCACCATCGTTTTCGCCCAACGATCATTCTCCATGCGGCTGACGTGTCTTGCCCACGACCATTTTCTCATGGCAGCACGTTCACGAACGTCTGGTAGTCGCACTGTTCTCGAAAGCCACTCATTGGTATGAGGATCGAAAAGATTCACACCAATCATTTTTCTCATCATTCTCCACTGACCAGTTATCAAGGTAGACAGATATTTGAGACTTTAAGTTGGTACATACTGATAGCTATATTTGGTTTGATAGTTCTCGCCCAATCTCTGGCTGCACTAGAGATTAGAGCCCCAAACCGATAATCAGCCTAACACCTTCCATTTATTCAGTCCCAGATAAGGAGCAGGGAATGTGGTATAATTTTTTGTGTGAATTGTGAAGCACTTCTACCTTTCTTATCACACCAATAGTTGTATTCTCCGATTAAAAGTCAAAAGTGGCAGAATGAATATATACAGTGTTTTGTAACGAAAATGTATTGGAAATTATCTAGCTCGGTGTTTCACAAACTTGCATCAAAGAAATTGATTGTGTAGCTTATGTTCAATTTACCGTAACCGGGAAATACATACTTTCTTTTACATGCACGTGTGGACGCATACAGTAAAATTCCTAAGCCGGTTTTTTAGATAATTTAAACGCGATTTGTGTACCCTACTCTGTGCCTCTATTGAAAGTTCTACTTGTCTCAGCAGGGGAAAACCAACTGAATAAGTTATTAGAGAGCTGTTGAGTGTAATGTGTGTATGAAGGTAGGAGTTATCTCGAATTGTCTCATCCATATATTTCAAATCATAAAATATCTGTTAAAGAGACGAGGCGCGGTAGCAATCCCTCAAACACCTCATGAGATTACCTCCTGAGCTACTCGTGAACTCTCAATTTTGTAGCATAGCAATCGATAGAATCTCATGAGAAGCTCGTTCCAATAGCTCATGAGATGATCTCATGAACTTTTGTGGGGATTGCTACGCCGCCAGTAATATCTCACAAATATCTGATGAGAGATCTACTATTAATTGCTATGCTTCAGCATCAGACGTTTACGAGTGTTTATGAGATTCGTATGAGAAATTCATATGTGTTGCTCATGAGGTCGGACGGTTTGGTACGCCGCCAGGCGAGTTATTTCTGCTAACAACATTCATGCGCCACTAATGTTGAACTGTAAATGTGTGAAAAAAGAATGAAAAACCTATCTACGGTCTCATTCCACACTACGTTTATCTTTCAGATACATAACTCTAGAATTTATCAGTAATCGGAAACCATCATTGCATTCCATTCACAGGCTGGTCAATGTTTCGTTTTTATGTCTTCATCTTATATCATGTCACTTCGCTCTACTGTACAGAAGTGTGCGACCTAGGCGGAGTTTTCAATAAGAAGTGAGTTTATATATATAAGACGGGTCCAACTAAATTTTTTCAAATTTCCGTTTTTTACCAAAATGTTGTCAAGGGAGTGGGTGTGACAAGTAAGCCATTATCTTGTCAAAGTTGCTGATGTATCTGGGAGATATTAGAGCAAACCCAAATGACAAGCGCCAACATAGATATTGAAGTCTGCCAAGTGATACTATCACTGCTCAACACTTGGCAAGTGATATTATCACTGCTCAGCACCTGGCAATTGCCAGTAGCTATCTTCTTTCTTGACACGTGTCAACAGGGTTTTGCCTCATGCGGGAATCGAACCTGACCCCGCCACACCAAAAGCGAGACGCTTACCACTACACTAAGCGGGCTACATTCTAGAGCGCGAACAGTTCGTACACACACACCGGGGTGGGCATATTCATAACGGGATGAGAATGGATGACGAATTATGGGTGCGAATCTTTGAAATAAAAAACGAGAAGCGGAAACATGAATATCGTAAACACTTAAACCTGCGTTGGGCGAAAAGTTGCTACTGGCTTTTAACGAGCTGAAATGTTTTTTTTTGCTGTGAACCTTTAAATTCACGTTTTATATTTATGAAATTTGATTTTCTAATAAACTCATCCTTTTTAATACACTCATGTGTGACAAAGTTAATCTGAACAATTGCGGCGGGGTTATATATAGTGCGGTCCTTTCCTTTCAAACGCAGGTGCTCCCTTAGTGTAGAGGTAGTGCTCTTGCTTTTGGCCCAGCGGCCAAGGGTTCGAATCCTCTCAACGGTTTGGCACGTGTCAAGATGAATCAGTGCAAATGGCAAATGGTAAAGATGATCCCTTTGGGGGACAAGTGACAAAAGAACTCCGTTCACTTAGCATTTGCCAAAAGAATCTGAATCGCATTGTCAAATGCCAGCATCGCGTTGACAAGAAAACTAAAATTGTGTCATTTCGACCGCAAGGCGCAAGAAAAAGTTCCCGTTCACAGATTGACAGAATTCCGTGAATTACTTTGAATTTTGAAGAAAATTTAGTTGGAACCGTCTTATATGAATACTGAATGTTAACCCCTGGTAATGGTGTAATATATAACTAACAACCATCCTATATCGGTTAGCGTGATTGAGTCTGAAAGGTTTTTTTTTCAAATTTGTGGAAGGTTCGATTGCCCCACGAGCCGGAATATTTCACTAATCTGACACTATATTTTTAGGACAGCGTTGTGCCTTTTCCCACTGTTTCGCGGAACGTTTTCGGATGTAAGTCAGACACAGTTTGTAGTTTTTTCTCTGTGTAGTGCTACAAAAGTATGATAAACGGTCAATACAACGGGAGGGGTTTGCGCTGTCAACAAAACTCACTAATCCGTATATACATTCGGTTATTGAGTGTCTACTAGTAATTGTCATTTACTTCCACAATAGTGTATAGGGGTGCCAAATTCATAAATGTTGGTCTCTTACCGAAATCGAACTTGCGAGCATAAGATTTGCGCCAACCACTGCGCTACGACAAAACATAACCGACAAGTTTTGGAGAAGAAGACATCGAAAATTGAGCTATACAGTACCCTCCCGCTATTCCGTTGGCGAAGATTTTACTGTATGCTCTACCCTTCTCTTACCCTGTGTCAATCATAGGCTGAAAGTGCGTGCAGTGCAAGAGGCTACACCCTCCCTTATATCACAAGCAAACAGATCGAGGATGGCTTACAAAATCAGACATTAGGTAGGTCCTCAGACATTAGGTAGGTCCTCAGACAGTCCCAGCCAAGCAAGTCACTTTTGAAGCGGCCTCGGCGAGAGAGTGTGCGGGTCAGAGAGACGCAGATTTCTGCGGCCTCATTGATGTGTATGCTCTCTCGTTTTTGTAGCTCATTTCTGTGGCTGAGGCCGATCTCAGAAAAATGACGCGAATCGTTCTGAATCATGGTTCGTCTTTTATGGCGAACTATCAATTCAGCAGTCTTTTCGGGCGCGCTTCATAAACGATGTTTTAGTACCTCAATCCAACCTATACTGTTAGTCAATCACATAGTCACGTAAAACATGTAGCGGAGCTCCGAAACGTGCAATGAGAAAGTGCACGATGTCTCATTACAACGCTTACTTTATGTGACTTTTCAATTCCCTTCTAGTCTACCGATTCCTACTTCATCATGTGATCTTAAAGTTTTCTGGAACTATGACCACGTCATCACAGAATACTTCCAACATGCATGGTCAACACTGCCGCAAAACTAGGCAACGTGAAACAATAAATTCATATGTCAACAGAACACGATAAGAAACTGAGCCTTACAACTCATATGTAATGCTTAGTCGACTTCATTAGGTCATATCATGAAATTGGGCGGCGATTCTTTTCATGTCGTTGGTTCTGAATGATGTATATGTTAATCACATACTTATGATTCACATAAAGACTGTATTCACAGGTATCTCTATCTAATTAATATGTAAATTGTTCGAAGTAAACGACCTGAAAATGGTCGTAGGCCTTTGATCCACACGCTCCCTCATCTTCTGGCAGAAATTCAACGCTTACTCCGCATCGCACAGCCAATTAGCCAGCCACTTTTGTAGTCGGTTCGGCGAGAGAGTGTGCAGGTCATAGAGATGCAGACTGATTTCTCCTATCGGCCACCTCGTTGACCTGAGGTCGTATGCATGAAACATTGCGGGCCGGGTTGAGATGCTGTCCCAAGCTCGAATTGGCTATTTCTCGGCTAATTTAAGGTCGGGATACCACCCCGACCCGGCTCGGGGTGTTTTATGCATACGGCCTCTGAATTCTTTTTCGCTCTTGTAGCTGGTCAATCGCGGAAAATAAGCGCGTTCGCCATTGCTCAATCAGTTCGGCCATGTGCTGTCTTTGTTCAAAAAAGGAAATAATAATAATATCTCATTTATTATTATTATTGAACAGGCACGAACTTCGAAGGAAAGAATTTCTGGTTGGGAAAGAGCCCGTACAGCTACACGTGGTTGGATGGATCGGTTATCTCGTACAGTAACTGGCCTGAAGGAACAAAAGACGGTATAGGAAGTGAAATTATATTCGTTGTAGTTTGATCTCGATATACACCATATAGTCGTCACCAACGGAAAGGCGGGAGGGTACTGTATATCTCACTTTCCGCTGTGTACGCACACATGTCTTTGATTCCAAAGCTTGTCGGTTATGTGCTCTGATAGCGCAGAGGTTAGCGCTCGGCTACAAAACTTTTGCTCGCAGGTTCGATTCCGGCCAGCGACAGAAATTTATGAATTTTGCACTCACTATAATGTATTAGTTTCAATAAGCTGTGATCAAAATACACACACAGTGGGTAGGATACATACTGTTAAAGCTTACTATGGAGCGAACCCTATAAAGTCTCCTTCCCAAATCGATGACCTCCTACAGTATACGATCGAATTTTAAAATATTGTTTTCTAGTGAACGTACGCACATAATCCTTTGACTATTTGGTATTGATAGGAGTAGATAACAGAACACTGTGTCTAGCACTATTCTGAACGTAGTCAATCGATAGACGGTGGTCGGGGTGATACAGGATCGAGATCCCTGGCGAGTAGAGTTCACGAAGAATCTCGCAGGTTCTCTCTCTCAGTCTAGAAGTATGCCAAATCATGAAGATTTGTCGATTGTCGAAGAAGACATTCAATATATTTTCGACTTTTTGTCGAATATAAATTTTCAAGAGTTTGTAGTAGTGAAGATGCAGAAGGTACTACCGAAATTTGCAGAAATTCTTAAAAGCCAACATACCAGACTTTGACCTGGATGTTTGAGCATGTTACTGTAGGGGGTTGCAAGTGGGTGAAACATATGAGATCATTCACCACTAAACACTACTATCCATTCTGATATTCCAGTGAGAGAAATAACCTGTGCTCTGATGAACAGAAGTGGAAGTGGGAAGGATACCTGGATGCCCTCCAATTGTTCAGAACATCATCTGATTGTCTGTACCTACGTTCCACACACTCCGCGTGAGTTTAGTTCAACTCAACTAGGGCTATTAAAGACGAACTCGAAACTCGAAAACTCGATTTTTTCTGAAACTCGACGACTCTATTTTCTCAAAAATCGGAAAACTCGAAAACTCGATTTTTCGCAAAACTCGAAAACTCGAAAATCATTGAGACTCGAAAACTCGATAATTCGAAAATTCGAATTTTGAACTCGATTAACAACCCTAAACTCAACTGTGAAGGGAATGATTGAATCTTCGTGATAGTTTCATCTCGTTACACTCCATACTTCACACTTTTCGACCGAAAAGCGTGTTGAATGGCGAATAAACAGTACACATACTGTGTATGATAATATTGATAATAATATAATGAAATAAACATTGTTGTTTCAGGTCGCTGTGGGGACAATTCCTGGGCGTATTTGGAGAGTGACGGTGTTCCATGGTGCTATTTCGTTCGTTTTTTACACAACCCGATACTATTATCTTGAATCAATTTTTGAACAACCATTCTGAATGTGACTGCTCCTGAGTTGTAATCTCTGACGGCAATCCTTCCAGCCTCATGAGGGACTAGTTTTTATGAAAAGATACTCGTGAAATTCTAAGGTTGAAGAATAGAAATCAATAGAATATTATGAGAGGTTTGTGACATATTGTTCATGAGGTATCTCATAAGGTTTTTGAGCGTTTGCTATACCGCGCCAGTATTCTTTTGACTTACCGTTTCAAGGGGAACGTCTAGGGCTTTTTTAACGCGCAAATGGAATGATAGGAGTCATGTTTTCACTTTCTTCTGATTATAAATGACTCGCGTTTCACGTGACTTCCTCTTCGCTTAAAATAGTACACTCAAAGTAGATGGAGTGGTCTGATGAAACGTGAAAAAAACATCAGTAATTGTGCACTCTATCATGGCACGTTTTCGGATTCTGCCGTTTCTGTACGCTTCATGTGCATGAATATGACTAGACTGTTTTTGTAAATTTCACAGTCACGTGAACATGTTCAACACAGCAAAACTCAATTACGTGCAATCACAAAGTGCACGATTCCGCATTACAATGCTTACTTTACGTGGCCATTCATTTTACTTCTAGTATGGGGAAAAATGTACAATCGCCCCCCACCCAACAATCACCCTCCCCCCTCGTGGTACTATTACGCCCCCCCCCCCCCCCCTAAGTGGTAAATGGGTGGGGGGACATTGTACATCTTCGACAATGAACAATCACCCCCCACAATTCAAAATGGGGGGGGGGGGGTGATAGTACATACCCGGAACTGATGAACAATCACCCCCCACTCAACCCAAGCCTGCAGTAAATAAGCCTGGCGGCGTAGCAATCCATCCAACCTCATGAGAAGCTCACATGAGTTTCTCATGAGATACCTCATGAGCTACTCGTGAATTCTCGATGTTGTAGCATGGCAATCGATAGAATCTCACGAGAAGCTCGGGCCAATAGCTCATGAGGTGATTTCATGAACTTTTGTGGGGATTGCTACGCCGCCTGGTCTATATTCGCCCCCCCCCCCCCCCAAAGGTGGGGGGCGATTGTAGTACGGGCCCTTTTCAACCCATTTAAGACCAGGGTGGGGGAGGAGGGCTAATGTAAACTACTTCCCTAGTATGTACTCATTTTATCAGTGGTACGGTATGACCTACGGTTGGAAGGACGCTGATCAGAACTGTGTCACGGCTGGAGGAAGCTTTGTCTCTATTCACTCTAGAGAGGAGAACGAAGGAGTCCTACGTGGGTGGCACACGTTTTATCACGAGTGTTAGACTATTAGTTACAGTCACGTGAAACATGTTAAACACAGCGGAACTCAAAAACGTGCAATGGTAAAGTGCACGATTCCTCCTTAGAATACTTACTTTATGTGACTATTCATTTTAGTCCTAGATTTTCTTTTTCTGGTGAGCAAATTGGCTCATGTTCAGAAAAACACCGAGTTCAATTTTCGAATACTCGCTTTGAATCTTGAGAAGACAAATCGAAGTTCATGCATTAAAGAAGGAAAATTATGTGGACCAATCCCAATGCTTAGGTCCTTCAAACCATAATATATTTCTTAATTGCAGTTTAAAGGACCGATGCGTCGGAATTAGTCCACATAATCTTCCTACTTGAATAGATCAATGGTGGGATCGTTCAGATATTCTCATTTTTCGGGTCATGATATTTACAAGGATTTATATTACAAACAATGACGGGCAGATCTACGTGCGGCGCGATGTAAGAGCAGAGAAATGGCGGGGAGACGCAGGATGGGATGAAGGGGCCGGGATCATTTAGCGTACGTACTCAGCAGCTCGAAAACGTTGTCTGATTATACAGTCGCCTGCAAGTTTTCGAAAATGTTTACATGTTCAATACCTGCATGGGAAATTGATATTGAGGGAAATTGATAAGTATACTGTAAAAGGCCACGAGTGTGGGAGCAATTAACTTTCAGAACTAATACTGTCTGACGTGTTGCTTCGTGATGAATTCTCTCACTTCTGGCTCGGAATGAGAAAAGATGAAAACGGAATCGACACCTGGGCCGATGGCACCAAAGTGGACTACACCAACTACGATCCAGCGGACTCTGGACATAATAATACGTGCACAACGGTAAATGAATCGAAAATCACATCTTTGAAATAAAGGGAAATAGAGAAGGAAAAGATGAGAACAGAATACTTACCGAAAAAAAAACGGATTTTCTACGGATTCGGCTTTATGTGATTCGGTATGAATTACACATACCTAATCGAGTTCATCAATTTTCACCTGTTTATTGCAGGTTTTTTTTCAGTTGATAGTTCTGTGTTGCAGCTTTCACTGCACTCTGACGGGTCGTACACGCGTGGTATGTGGTACACAACTTGGTGCAAATATTACCCTCAATCAATCGGATACATTTGCAAGAAAGTCCCCCATTGAATCGTTCCACTTTCGATGTTCCAATACCTCTTTCCATACTTTGAATCACGCGGTTCAATAAATGTTCATGGTCTCATTTGCAAAGTTATATTGTTATAATAATGTCATGTATAAAGCTCGAGTTTCGACTGATTGATTTCCTCTCCCTGACCTCCTAATACTACGTATTTATACAGGTCTCTCTCGGCGAACTGCTAATACTAGAAGTGAATTGAGTAGTCACGTAAAGTTAGCATTCTTATAAGGAATCGTGCACTTTGTCATTGAACGTTACTGCGTTCTGTTGTATTTTACTAACAGTATAGTTAACCCTTTCTAACTCGTCGTGGCTGGCGCGGATTGTATTGCCAAAATCTCAACTTCACGTTTATTCTAACATCGTTTCTTTACCTATGGAATTCGGTGACGGGTCGCCGGCGATGTCGCCGGAAGAGGTTGATGGCGAGTCGCCGCTTTTCGGGTCGCTGGCGAGTCGCCCATTACCAATTATGATTTTCGCTTTTTAGCAATGGTCTTTCTGTAAAAATTTTTTCAAAAGTAATTTAGCTTTTTAACGCACCGAGAGATCATATTTGCGTTAGTTAACACTCATTTTCTTAATTAATCACCCAATTTTCACTCTTGCACATGTTTATACCTCACAAAAAACTGGAAAAAAATCTTGGTGTTATCAAAGGTTTCCAACTTCGGCGACTCGCCGGCGATATGAGGAACACATCGAAAATGGGTGGCGACTCGCCGGCGACAAGCTCGGTTTATTTTCCACGGTTCGTATGAGTTATACAGAAAAAAGTCGTCTTTCGGTAACATTTTTGTCATAGCCGTTCAGTTTACCCACAAAGTGCAGTCAAACTATTTTTGGGTGTTCTCGTTGGAAAAATATTTTTGGCTTCGGTGACTTGCCGGCGACCCCAGGAACAAAGCGAAATGTTTGGCGACTCGCCGGCGACAACTTAGGAGCTTTGGTTCAAGTGGCGACCCGCCTGCGACCTTGATATGTCGCCGGCGATTCGCCGGCGGTATCTCGGCGACCCCTCCGTCCCGCCGGCGAGTCGCCGCCAAATTCCAGAGACGCTCTAAGCCTTGGCCATTCCTCGTTCAAAATACCCATGAAGCAAGAAGTTGGAGAACACCATGTGTACTATGTGTCGAGTACACGAATGTGTTGAATAAATAATGAAATGAAGAAATTAAACTTATATTAGGTCTTCTTTACTCCTAAGTAACTTCTGATGTTGCGTCTCATGGTAAGACGCAAGATTGGATCAAGCTTCCAGGATATTCTTCAGTCGTCACCAACTGAAAGGCGGAATTGTATGTCACTTTTCTCCGTGTTCATGTCTTCGAATCCAAATATTGCCGGTTATATGCACTAATAGCACAGTGGTGAGCGCTCTGCTACGAAAATTTTGCTCGCAGGTTCGATTCCGGCAAGAGGCAGAAATGTATGAATTTGGCACCCACTAAAGCATTACTCTGAAAGTCCCCCAACCGCAACATTTTCCAACAAACTTTGTCACCTTTTACCCATAAAAACGTGTCAGGGCAGGCATGTTTATGGCGATAAGATCGGACGGCGGTTTCGTAAATTAGCGAATCTTCGCTTCAATTAGGTTAGGAACGGCCTTGATTACCACTGATTGGTACACGATAACAGTGATGAATGGTAACGTTTGCTCCATTTAGGACCCTCTGACCTCTTCTGTGCCAGACTCATTTCGAAACTGTGATTAGCACGACCTTTCACGCGCGATCCATGGGGGAAACGGAAAGTGCACGTGAACCGACGTGAATCTACGTGCACCTACTTGAAACTACGTGCACCTACTTGAAACTACGTGAACCCACGTGAAACTACGTGAACCCACATGAAACTACGTGAACCCACGTAAAACTACGTGAACCTACGTGAAACTACGTGAACCCACATGAAACTACGTGAACCCACGTAAAACTACGTGAACCTACGTGAAACTACGTGAACCCACGTGAAACTACGTGAACCCACATGAAACTACGTGAACCCACGTAAAACTACGTGAACCTACGTGAAACTACGCGAACCCACGTGAAACTACGTGAACCCACGTGAAACTACGTGAACCCACGTGAAATCTTGGCAATAGGAAAGCCATTGGTTACTGATACTGATGTAGGAATTGTATTGAAATGTTTCCGATGGCGTAGTCTACAGCACACATTCATGGAAAAACTTCGGTTTATGCCTTAATTACATTATGAGAACATAGTTTAGAAAACTTATAAATCACGTGGAAGTACACGTGTCCACCTAAGAGAGAAATGTATAATGGTCCACAGAAATTCTACGGTATTTTCTCAACAGCCGTTAGCACGGAAAGCACACGTGATCCTACGTCAAACCTGGGCAATACAAACATTGTTCGTTACTTTCCAGGCGCAATATTCATCTCTAAAACCGTTTTGGGAAACAGTGGGCTATATGTAAGCGCTGTATTTGAGTCTGGAAATGTTTTTCGACAGGCAACCAGAGTATGTCATTCAAAATTATAAGTATTGAAGTGGAAGCAATTGAGTACAGAAACAGTTAGGAGCAAAAAAAAAGTTTCCAAAAAAATTCTGACTAAAAATGAATTAATGACTTTTACTTTTGAGTGACTTTTACTTTTATATGACGTTTACTTTAATGATTTTCAGTTTCGAACTATTCTAGTAAGAACCTCTTCTAAGTTGATAGGAAGCATTATGGTTTTATAGAATTTTTTCAGAGAAGAGATGCACCCAGGTTATTTTATCTTTGCAATATATTCCACATTGCATTGGGTTTTATTGGTACAAACAAATTGACTTGAAATAAATTTAAATAAAGAGGTTGTTTTAAGAAGTCTAGAACTTTACGGGCTGTAATCCTATTATACTTATTGGCTAAATTATTCCAAATCCGGTGCCAATGATTGTGCCTGCCCTGGCGGCGTAGCAATCCCCACAAAATCTCATTAACTACCTCATGAGCTATTCGCATGAGCTTCTCATGAGATTTTATTGATTACTATGCTACAACATTGAGAGTTCACGAATAGCTCATGAGGTATCTCATGAGAAACTCATATGAACTTCCCATGAGATTGGAGGGATTGCTACGCCGCCTGAAGTTCAGGTGGCTGGCCGTTGGATGGTCAATCGAGTCGAGATTATCCATGCACAGGTTGGGGAGGAGGGATACTTGAGCATAAATGAACAGACAGAGATGGGCAGAGAACAGATTCTCTCATCAACATATCTATCTATCTTTCTCCTGCCTCTCTCGCTCTCTCTCTCATCTCGTTCTCACACTACTCGTCTCTTGATCTTCCTCTCTCTCTATATCTTCTCTGTATTTTTCTCCCTCCCTCTCTCTCTCTCTCCCTCTCTCTTCTTCTCTCTCCATCTTGCTCCCACATCTTCTTTTATTTCTTCTGTCTCTGTCTAATTGTGGATAAAACCGTTATATGTGTGCGTTCTCTAATTGAAATGGTCTCAGCACATCCAGCTGCTCATTCTGATTACGGTAGCCCGGAAATCCGGACAGGTGGACACTATTCCGGTGCATCGTTTGAATCTCTCAGAGAAGAATTGAGACGGGATGAAGAAAAGAAAGAATTAGAGCAAGAGAGAGAGAGGGAGGAGAGAGAAAAACTAGAGGATGGAGAGAAGGAGGCACAAGTAGAGAAAGAGATATACAGTAGGAAGGAAAGAAAACTGTGTGAGAGAGAATAAGGCAGACGGAAAGGAAGAGAAACACAAAACAAATGGATAATGGTTTTGTTCTCCTTTTCGATTCAGTCATTGTTTGATCTCCACCAAGGTACTATTTCATTCTTCAACTTCGTTTCGACTTTTGACCGCAGTCCCCCGTTTCCCGTGGTTCGATAGCAATCGCGACAACATTTCAAGGATTCCGGGTATTTGACAAAAAGGCGGTGTCCTTGTTTCACGCCAGTTCACTACGATACAATCAGCTGTCTGAAAAAGTGTTCCGTCAATGAAATGAACGTTTCTAAACCTACAAAACGTACACGAAGTTTTGGACTTGACCCGAAAAACTTTCGCACTTGGCGCAAATTTTGGGATACTACCAATCCCAAAATATGATTATCTGAACGCGCACTGATCAAATCAGAGCAAGAGTACGTACACAGTGCAAATTGAGGTATACAGTATGCTGTCACCTTTCTTCCGGCGCACCTACATGCCTACGTCTTTCGTTAACTCTATACTTTCATCAACACAAATCGTTATTTTCTTCTCCTTTCCTTCTATTCATTTTATTTCTATCTTCAGTCAATGTTTTTCAATATTTTTCACGTTTTCCGATACACATTATAATGCATAAATAAGTACGAACAAATATACAAATTTTCCAAGATGCTTGTTCATCTTAGATTCCTATTTCATTGTGGTTCAATCGAACAGCAATTAGTTCCGGTGCGCAATTGTTGCCAAATTGTGGACGGTAATTCCTTCTTTGAAATGGGTTTGGCGCCAACTGTCAGGAACAGAATTTATAGCCGAAGTTAAGCAAGTGTTGCAATTTGCCAGTCCATATAAATGGCCGGTGGACAGCTGACTCGAAATGTTGCGATGGATAGAGAACGAGATACGAACGGTATGATACATACAAGAGAAGAAAAAGTAGAGAGAAAGGGGGGGGGGGAGGTGAGGAGGGGGAGAGAGATAGAAAAGAGAGCGAGAAAGAAATTGAGACGGACAGAAAGGAGAAGAAAGAGAGGGGGCACGAGAGTGAGAGAGAGGGGGGGGGGTGGAGCGCGAGAATGAGGGTGAGAGAGAGAGAGAGGGAGAAAGGAAGAGAGAGAGAGAGAGAGAGAGAGAGAGAGAGAGAGAGAGAGAGAGAGAGAGAGAGAGAGAGAGAGAGAGAGAGAGAGAGAGAGAGAGAGAGAGAGAGAGATGACGTGGGTTCTTTTCCCGTGTCCCCCGTCTGTCTGTGTCCATATTCCCATTCCCACCTCCTCCCTCCTGAATGGGGTGCGAGTTCTCACTTTGGGTGAGAATCGAGAACATTTTGCCAGGGGCCTATTGACATCCACACCACATTCACGTATAGAAAACCGTGAATTTACACCTTCTATGTTTGCTTAAAGAAGGACGATTATGTGGTCCAATCCCAACGGTTCAGTCCTTTAAACGGCAATACATTTTTCAATTGCAGTTCAAAGGACCGTTGACGCGGGATTGGTCCACATAATCGTCCTACTTTAACTGGTAAACAATAAGAAAATAACAAAGACTGATTCCAAACACTGAGTGTGAAACTAGTTAAGCTACACTACGAATGCAGTTGGTCTTGTTCCAAACCATTGTATAGAAACTGTGAATTTCCACCTTCGTGTTTACTGAACTAAAAGCGAGAGAAAGTGTTTGAAACAAAACAACAACGATCGATTATCGAAAGGTTTTTATGAAAGTGCATCAACAACAGTAAGAAATCGGTTGGATTGCCCGAAAGATCGACTTTTTTCATAGTCAATTTCATTCACACGTGGACTGTAGGAAAACGTCAGTACAGTAGGAAAACGTCTTGACATGTGGTAGCTTGACTACGTTGGCATTTTGGGGGATTAGCGAACGTTATATTTATTCTACGCAACCAAAAATATTGTGTAAAACCACACTTTGATTATAGAAAATATGAATGGAAAGTTCCAATTCATTTCGTTAGTTGCAAGAGAATGCTGAGAAAACAAAATCTCGATGTACATTCAAACTAGTAGTTTTTCATACATGCATGGCTTGAAACAAGGTTCAACTGCGTAGTGTACTTTATAGCGGGTGCCAAATTTATAAACTTTTGTCTCTCGCCGGAATCGAACCTGCAAGCAAAAGTTTCGTAGCAGGGCGCGAACCACTGCGCTATTAGAGACATAACCTCTGAGCTTTGAAATAAAAGCCATGTGTGCGTACGCAGCGGAACCTAAGATATACAGTACCCTCCCGCCTTCTCGTTGGCGACGACTATATGTAGTTTCACACTCAGTGTTTGTAATCGATCTTTGTTATTTTGTTATTGTTTACCACTTAAAACAAACATAGAAGGTGTAAATTCACGGTTTTCTATACCTGAATGTGGTGTGGATGTCAATAGGCCCCTGGCAATATATTCTCGATTCGCACCCAAAGTGAGAACTCGCACCCCATTCAGGAGGGGGCAGGTGGGAATGGGAACATGGGCACTGACTGACGGGGGACACGGGAAAAACCAATCTCTCTCTATTTTCTCACACTCTCGTTGATTCTCTCATACCGTTCTCTCTCTCTGTTTCTTTCTCGCTTTCACACTCTCTTTCCCTCTTTTTCTACACGTCGTTTTCCGTTTCCTCCTACCTAACTATCGGATAGTTGTCTCACTTTGTATCTTTTTCTTCTTGTTTCTCTTCCTTTTCCCTTCTTTCTCTCTCTTTCTATTCTCGAAAGAAAAACAGCCCTAAACCGTCTGATTCAAACGCATCCCTGCTCTAAATGAGGCGTGAACCTCTCGACTCATTATATTGTAAACGACACCATAATCCCGGGCGAGAGAACACGTGTTGCGGCTGAGATCAAAGACCTTTTTGAATACGGTACCCTGGCTGTTAATCCACACCATCGTATCGGGTTGCGTATGGATAATAGACCGACTATTAGAGAAGAACAAGTGGATAACAAATAGGTTACGAGGATGACTATACTGTCAGTCAAAACGCAGCAGAAATCAGAAACGTTGAACACAGCAGAAATCAGAAACGTTGAACACAGCAGAAATCAGAAACGTGCAATGACAAAGTGCACGATGCCCCATTAGAATGCTGACTTTACGTTACTGTTCCATTGACTTCTAGTGTATATGATTCGCAAACCTCTACGGTGTCGTTGCTCTTTTCTGCTGTGGTTGTTGTTCGCTCCCGTGGTTAACGGTCGAAATTCCTATAAATTATTGACGATAATTGACTTAGAACTACAACAAACGCATGGTCTTTCCCTATAGTTTGTGCTTCGCCGAAAACGTGATCAGGAATACAGTGTTTGTGGTGAATTTCTGGCTGCGTCCTACGCGCTGTTTATCGCAATTTTATGGTTGTTGTAGTGTTTGGAGTTCACGTTTGAGCTACGTAAACTATACACTAGCCCGCATAGGCCCCTCCATGGAACGATGGCTCGCGGAAATCATATATATGCGTCCTGTGATCAACCTACAAATACAGCATGACAAATCAAAATCACAGACTTTACTCGATAATCTTGAAGCAGTCGCTAGACTCTGGCTCTGCATCTATATATAGATTAGGTGAAACATCGAACATTCAGGTGTGGTTGAAGAATTATGTCGCCACGCCAATAATGGAGCTTCCAGTTCTACGTCTTACGTCTCCTACGTGTCTCAGAACTACGTGACCCAAATCGTAGTATTAGGTAGATCAAACCAAAATGTGTAGCTTGCCTTACTGATGGTCAATCATTAATTTTGTTAACTAGTGGAACTCTGTAATAACTAATATGAGTGTATTTACCGTATTTGGACTGTAGTCTGTTTATTGAAAGAGAGACCCGACCATATCAGATTTCCCACTTTTACCTATTAACATCTGGCATTGCATCAGAGGACGCATAGGCATGGAAGGGTGGAGAGAGAGAGAGAGAGAGAGAGAGAGAGAGAGAGAGAGAGAGAGAGAGAGAAAGAGAAAGAGAGAGAGAGACAGAGAGAGACAGAGAGAGGAGGGGATAGAGAGAGAGAGAGGAGAAAAGGAGAATGAGAGCGCAAGAAAAGAAGATCAATTCGGTAAACTCCCCACAGTGTCTTCATGAAACCCTATCTTTCCATTTTGGTATCAAGATTTAAGTAGTTCCGTCTGGGGTGAAGGCGAAACTAACATTTCTTTCTCATTTTAATTAATCTAATCCTATACGTTTAACATGAAATCCCATCCTTCCCCCCCCCCCCCTTACTTCACCCTTTCTAATTAGCATGCCATCGTAGCCCCCAGTTATCAGTTGTCCTGCCCCATTACTACAGTATACTTGATGGATGTGCCTAAGAGCAGTAACATCCATCACTGCCTGACACCTTTTCACCTAGTTAGAGTATGTTGGAGATGTCTGACACCCACTGTAACTACGAAACTGTCAGATACCAAAAGATGATTAGTGGAACGAAAGGAGAAAAATCAAATGTTCATCTTAATAACTCAGTTTCATAGATTTATGGATCGCTACTGAGAAAAATCATTGGTATGTTCTGGCACAACTGGGGTTACAGATACAACTAAAATGTAAGATCAGGCCAATATTCTGTTTCGTCATTTACACTGATTTGTGTGCGAAATGTAAGCTCCAAACATTGCAGCTTGAAAACTCGATATTTTTTCATGTTTGCGTTAGTTTCTCCTGAAAAACTCTACTTTTCATGACGAATTGAAGATAAATATTAGTTGTTTAGATTAGTTCAAAAAAGATGGACTCATTGTATGGATAAGAAAACCTTGCGTAGAATTCAAATCTCCAGACAAAAAAATAATGTGTTTGAATTGAGTGGCTGCCTTTTTTAGCCCCCAAACTATCTCATAGCCGCACTTCTCCACTATTTGAGGATCGAAAAAGAAGTTCTTCCGAATTGAAACAATAAAGGGTGGCAGCTGCATGAGAATCCATTCAAAACGCCACTTTTATCCCTCGGCCATTGTTTCCAATTGAAGAAGGAAATGACAAAACACAGCAGAAAAAAATAATAGTCTGCTGAATGATTTGAATTGAGCTGGTTTCCGATGTAGGATTCGCCCCTTTCGAAGCAAGCGTGTATTGTTAGTCAATTGCACAGTCACGTGAAAAATAGTAAACACAGCAGAACTCAGAAACGTGCCATGAAAAAGTGCACACTTCCTCATTAGAATGCTTACTTCACGTGACTATTCAGTTGCCTTCTTGTAGTCTAGTATACACGGTGTATTTCGCCCTGTCGCGCAGTGCTTATAGTTTGATCCTGTTTTTTTTAGCTCGCAAGTTATGACGTTTATCGGGATCAAATTACAACGATCGGTTTGGTCATTCCGTACAGCTGACCCTGGTTACCATTAACCGCTGAATCTCCAGGAGAAGCAGGAAGACATCGTCAGTTTGGCCAATCTGCTGTTTTTTCAATGAAATACAAAATGGCGTATTAAATACAAAATGGCGAGTTGTTTAGTACCTATTCTAGAACTGTACGGTATTTAAAGACCAAACTACAACTCAGGTAGGGGGATTTTATGTCTTGTATTATAGATCAAATACGTTTTTTACGTACTTACCGGCATCGTGGCAATGCGATACAAGTTAAGAGCCTGACCTGCTCAATCACTAAAAACTTTCCTAGTGTACGTGAGCAGCCAATTACGATCTGCTCAGGGTGTTACCGGATAGTTCAGCTTCAAAGTGACCGTAGCACAACTGTTGGCTACAGTGACGTTTACGTGCCTGTGGTATCGTCGTTTCAGAGCGTTTCGTCGCTGGTTCCACGATATACTTGCATTCCTACGGTATTCATATATTTTGCTGTGTACAGCGACTGTGCATGGGCATGTGACTGTCGTTTAGTTCAAGTGGGTATTCATGGAGACATTGGGTCAATTGAGTTCTATTGTCTAATCGATCATGACAAGAGTCTCACTTCACATATGCACATATTCAAATGGGATCGTGATCACTGACCAACGAAAAACTGTCCTTTTGACCTTTTGTAGGTCAAATTGGACTAGATTGTAAAAAGTTCTTGAAATCGAGAGAATTTCACCACTAGTTTGATTTGAAAAAATGAAAGAGTTTGAAGCAGGACGATTATGTGGACCAATCCCGTGTCAACGGTCCTTTAAACTTCAATTGAAAAATTTATTGCAGTTCAAAGAACTGAACCGTTGCGATTGGACCACGTAATCGTCCTTCTTTAAGTTAGAATTGATACTAGTTCGGAACGGGTCAACGATAGAACCTATAATTTGAAACTTTTGAAGATTAAGTTTGTAACTAGTTCCGTAGATTCACATAGTTTAGTAATGCATGTTTACAATCTCTTTTCAAAAGGTGTAGTAAAATTATCTGTAAAGGTCGTAAACTTCATTACCCCCCAACATTTATCTATTTTCAATCAGCTATTAAAAGAGATTTGAATGTGTTAATACTCAAATCTGCTTATGTCTAATTGATTTGCCACGGTTTGTTACGTAACTCCGTCTCTCATCTTCACACATTTCCAATTATAATTACGAGGTTTATCTGATTTATGCTAATTAGTTGGCAGACAATGCGAGGAGTGTCGCATGTACCATAAAGCGTGAGATACTCAGGCAAGTAGAGGATCAGGTTGAATTCAAACACAGAGTAAATCATTATGACTTTTGATAAAATTTTAAAATCACGTGAAAGTTTTCCGTTGGATTATAAGGTAGGAAAAGCTCAGAAAAAGTTGTTGAAATGTCATGACACTCAAGAATCCATCTATCAGATTCGCTCTCATCAACACCTCAGAACACACTATGGAATATGCAGTTCAAATATGGTAACTGATATACTGATTATTGTCAAGAAAAACTCAACAACTCAGTTCAGTTCAACTCAACAAGAAATCTTCTGTTTTCCTCGTGTACTTCAACTTGTACACTTTGTGCGGCTGTCTTTGAAGATCGCTGCGGGAGTCTCCTCACCACGACTATGATTACGGTAGATAAGAGGCGAGTTCTGAGGAGTAGCACAACTGATAAGGCTGGCTTCACCCTGGGAGTTGCACCAACGGCAAAGTGCGGTCTTTCTCTCTATGATGTGTCTCCTTCTCTTTCTTTTTCTCTCTCTCCCCCTCCCCTCGCTCTTTGTTTCCTTCCCTTCCTCTCCCTCTCACTCTTTTTCTCTCTTTCTCTTTCTCTCTCTATTTTTTCTCTTGATCTTTCTTCTCTATTCTCTTTTACTTTCTTTCCATTTCCTGCTCTACTTTCTTTTATCTACCGCCCCAGCTAATTGCAGTTTGATTGTATGATTCCACTGACCGTTATAATCTCACTTTCAAGGACCTACCGACCCCTATCGGCCGACCATTTCAAAACATCTGACAGGTCCCACACGGATTAGCCACGGATACGGTAGATGGTGTGAACGCCGACACGCGTTTGAGAAAGTGAGAAGATAAACAGAGGGAATACGGGAAGATAGAAAAAAAGAGAGAGAGAAAGAAAGAAAGAAAGGAGAAGAGCGCAAGAGAGATAAATGGCAAGACAGAAAGAAAGGGGTAGAGAGAAGAAGAGAAAAGCAAGGAAGTTCGATAGAAAGAGAGAAAGAGGGAGAGAGAGGTCGATAGAGAAAAAGAGAAAAGTGTGACAACACTTTGAGTTTCGCGCATTCTCCGAGTTTGAACGGGGTCTCAGGCTAGAATATGCCGTTTTCACATGGTTAAAGGCGAGCTGTTGGCACGGGTTACTGTAATCGGATATTCGAAAGTTGTGGAGCATATGGCAGTGTGGGCGCTGATCTTCTTCACGCATTCGACCACTTCTCGACTCTTTGCCAGACGCCGCGTTGTGTATTTTGGGATGATGCAACCGGATTTGAGAGAGACTGGAAAGACGGAAAAAACATTGTATGAGGTCATCCTGGGAAGAAAGAGGGAGAGAGAAAGAGAGAGTGAGAGAGAGAGAGAGAGTAAGAGGAACGAGAGCGAGAGAGGGAAAGAAAGTGTGGAGAGAGGGGGGGGGAGAGGGAAAGGGAAGGAGAGAGAGAGACGAGGAGAGCGAGAAAAGTGGACGAAGACAGAGAGAGGAGAGGAGATAGAGAAAAGAGAGAGAGAAAAGAAAGAGAGAGATCAGATGAGAGATACATAGAGTTGTAGATTTCCGTTTCCCCATTTGCCAGCGAAACAAAGTGGTTGATTAAATGAGTTCGACCTTGTCACTTGAGTCAACTTTGAATGTACTAAGAAAGCGGTGTCACATCACATTAGGAGAAAATGATTGAGAAAGGAAGAAGTTTCGAAAGAGTTGGAGAGGATATGAAGTGAGAAAGAGAGAGATAGAGGGAGAGAGGGAGAGGTAGAGATATATAAAGAGAGCGATAGATAGAGAGAGAGAGAGAGAGAGCTAAAAAGAGAGAGAGAAGAAGAAAAAAGAGATAAAACCGAAAACGAGAGAGAGTGTCTGCTTTCCCCCTCGGTATTTCTGTTCAAACGTGGCCACGTGACCATCTGTTGCATTTTGTCTGCCCTTGCCTTCCCAACCTGATTTATTTGAACAAAATAGCGAACAGTTTGCATCTCACAAGTGTTGCTTTTAAACACAAGGTCAGTTTTGTAAAAACATTACCAAAAAACGTGGTCCAGCGCGCCAAACTCGCGCGGTATCGCAGTAGTTAGAGCACATAGAGAGACTGTGTGAGATGAGAGGCGCAGAGAAGTTTAGGTATGTTCATAGTCAGGTTCAGTATTTAGTGACTTGAACGTAAGGAACCATATGATTATGGTAGAAATTGAATCTTCCTTCATGAAAATTTTATGACGTTCGCATTTTGGTTGACTATTATACTTTTTCCTGCGCTGGATGACCTTACTTCTCACTTGCAGTGTGATGAATCTAAAAAACGCAGAGAAACAACGAATCTGTGACTATGAACACTGTAGTCAATAAAACCGGTTACTTTTATGATTTTCGATTACAAAAGCTGAGTTGTAGTTTGGTCATTAACACAGCGTAGTTTTCCAGTTCCATCCATAAAACACCGGGTTCAAACTACAATCACAGCAGAACAAGACGAGATATGTAATTAGAATGTGTGATCACGTTAAACTCATGAGAAGATCGAAAATGTTCGTTCCATCACGTCGTTTTTCACATACCACCTTTATCGCTTCATTTTGTACCCTTTCCCCCAACCGTAAGGTAACCACCCTAAACTAGCAGCTGCAGCTCACCAACTACCATATCGGTTACCTTTCATTTCATCGTAAAACAACCGTGATAAGATACCACATGCCAACTTCTCTCACCATTTACAATCGCCACTAAGATGCACTCATTTACGGTCTATGAAGGTCGGTCTGTACGACACAGACCCAATTGTACATTCCGTTTTCTAGTACTGTTTTTGTAGTTTGATCTTGCTTTTTTTAGTCATAACTGAGAACTATAATGTGATCGCTTTGTACGTTGTCCCACAATATTTGTAGTGTGATCCCTCATGTTCATTCGCTGTAGCTCATGTTCATTCGCTCCGATTTGGTCACGTTTCAATTAAAGTCACTTGCAATGTATTCTTCTAGTAACTAACATTTTATTGATATTATTTGATCTTTTATGCATGATACAGTTTTGTTTCCTTATCCATCATGGGAATTTTTTTTTATCGATTTGTTAGATCCAACACGTTTGCCATTTGCGATTGAACACTCCACTTTAAAATTTAAGTTCAAGTTTTACTTGTGCTGAACGTTACCGTTTTCTAGTTTGGTTGTTTTTCTACAATTTCACTCACGTTTCACCTTTCCTCCAAGTTATCTCGTAATAACCTCATCGGTGACTCATGTCTCTCATTTCAGTAAGTGGTCCTTGTGTAAATTGTCCTAATTGCCCCCTCTTCCAGTGGGCGTGGTCTCGTCATGCCGTCCTGCAACTGCCGCACGGTCGAAGGGGGCGTGGTCCTGGGTGTCAGCTGGGACTCCGCCCTCGAAACCATCAGTTCTGAAGATGTCGAGTCTAGCTATTGTACTCAATGGCCCGAAAACTAAAAATGGCAGAAGAGTATTCGAGTCCTTTAAAGAGGCCAATCAGCAGAGTTTCTGGAACAGGTTAGTATTATTGTATTCTTCTCTATGTTTGTCTGCGTCTCACCGTTAATCACACTATTTTATCACTGTCTGACAGTTCTTTGCTATTTTATTCGAGAGTCCATATTGTGTTCTCTTTTATTCTTTTGTTTGATACAAAATGTTTCTCATCTTGCTATAGTGTACCTATCTCTCAGTATATGGCTATCTACAAGATCTCAACTTCTATCTCTAGTTTTATCGCGCAAGTCTTTTGATGTGTTATTTCTTTTTTTATGTATTTGTTGTAACTAACTCGATAACATTGAACACTACTTTTTCTGTTTTCCCAACTTCAATTACAAACCCAGGTAATAGTTTATCGCATCGTTTATCGCAGTTAGGATAACTTGTATGTTGGGTTGTGCTGAAACGTTATAAAAACTGTAATTAAACATCATAACAATCAATATTGTTTCGAAATATCGATTTCTTGCAGAGAG
Organism: Litoditis marina; assembly: GCA_964036275.1. Lineage (NCBI taxonomy): Eukaryota > Metazoa > Nematoda > Chromadorea > Rhabditida > Rhabditidae > Litoditis > Litoditis marina. The sequence continues at coordinate 2,232,648 of OZ038433.1, read as the reverse complement.
CTGACGACAGCCGCCGATTCCTTGATCTACATGGGCTTCATGCGACCGTCCACCCTTTTCGTCTCTGCACCGCCCGTTCAGTTGAAGGCTCTCAAGACGGCATGGGCAAGGAGGGTGTTGAAGCCGGCTGAGGGATACAAGATAGAGTCACTCGGTTAGTTGTCTCTCTAATTCTCTCTTCTCTCTCTCTTCTCTTTCTCCCCTTTCTATCTCCCTGTCTGCCTCCCTCTCTCCCTCCTTCTCTAAGTCTCCAACTCTCTCCATACAAGTGTAAATAGACGTCATTATCTGCTTAATTCGACCTTTTGCACTAATCTTCGCCCTCGGCACTGTGTCCTCTTTTTCTGCTGTGCGGCCCAGTCCTTTGATATTATCGCACCTTCGCCTGCTAATTGCTACTTTCTTCGCGCTTCAACCGGCCCCCCTCGAACGCCTTGTTCACTTTCGGTCGGCAGTCCTTTAAAGTCGCCCGAACTAGAACTCTCTGATCATTTCCGGCACCTTTTGTGCGGCATTTCGAATAAACTACCCGAAAAATCTCGTGTTTTTCGACTTTGTCCCGTTTTAAATGAAGTTATACGATGTTATATACACACAGTTGGAAGAACTAGCTTTGTTTTCACAAGAAACTCAGAGGGTTGCCAATTTGGGATTCAAAAACTTTTTTGTAACTGTAGTGCTGTCTTCAACCTTTTCAAACCGTGAATAAGCAACTTTTTGAACCAGAAAACATGGGAGAGGGTCATTTTTACGCGCCACCGTTCGGTTTTTTATGGTCATATCGTGTGCCATATTCTATGAATAAGGAATGAGTTCCGCATAATATCGTCCTCCCTTATGTATATTAACACAACTACCGCATTGTTTGAATGTGTTCGCATTGTTGGGTGTTCACAGTATAAAGACTGGATACAGTACTCTGAAACGTGGTTATTCATGGTTTACTGTATAGATCTATCGAATAACAAGTCACGCAAACCTGTAAAACGTATAACACATTTTGAGATATTCATTCACGTTACACGTGAACATTGTATTGACCACGTTTGAAACCATTTTTGTAAATAACATTGAACTGTAAAGTGGAATTCACTTCCCTTCCAATATTTTGTGTAAAATGCTGTTCCCGCAAATTGCCGGCTCGTGTGTCAGAATTAGGTCTATTTGCATTCCATCAAACATCCATAAAAAGCGGGTGCAGCAAATTAAGAACGGACCACGATTCCTTGGGGAAACGAGAGGAATGTTCTCTTTCTATCTCCCCGCTTCCTCGCTCTGTCTCTCTTCCTCCTCTCTCTTCCTCCTCTCTCTTCCCCCTCTCTTCCCCCTCTCTTCCTCCTCTCTTTACCCCCCTCTTTATCTCTCTCGTCTTTCTTCCTCCCCTCTTTACCCCCTCTTTCTCTCTCTCTCCTCTCTCTTCATCTCCTCTTTACCCCCCTCTCTCTCTCCTCTCTCTCTCAGTTCCTTTAAGGGCACCTGTAGAGAGATAGTTCGCAACCCGATCCCTTACATCCAGGTGCACAGCAGATGTACATGTTGACACTCGAAACAAGCATGGATAGATAGATTAGAACAACAATTAAGGTCAACATATTGCGCGCACTAATTTGCATAGCATATATCGTTGCCAAACTTTTTGTTGGGGTTGAGTATACTTTGGTCTACAAATTTACAAATTTTAACTTAGATGTCTCTTCAGCTTTTGAACTCTCTAATAATGTGAATGAATGAGTTTGTTCTATTCAAAAGTTCAAGAACGTATCGGAAATACCTCGACTCTTCTCACGAAGAAAATCCCAATAGTATTCGACCACCTTGATACATAATCAATCATTTACCGCAACCCACAAACTGATCTCCTACAGTAACCCACAAACTGATCTCCTACAGTAACCCACGAACTGATCTCCTACAGTAACCCACGAACTGATCTCCTACAGTAACCCACGAACTGATCTCCTACAGTAACCCACGAACTGATCTCCTACAGTAACCCACGAACTGATCTCCTACAGTAACCCACGAACTGATCTCCTACAGTAACCCACGAACTGATCTCCTACAGTAACCCACAAACTGATCTCCTACAGTAACCCACAAACTGATCTCCTACAGTAACCCATCAATTAATCTCCTACAGAAACCCGTCAATTAATCTCCCTACCGTCTTACAGGAGACCTGGGTGCCATCCAGCCAGTGGAGCAGATGCACTACGTGCCCCTGGGCGACGTCCTCTGCGACGCCATCACTCAGTTGAACCGCCTCGGGCAATCTGCCACCGTGTCAACTGTGCGCCAACACGTAGCCACACACTGCGCCCACGTCGCGCCACCCAGCAACGAAATGGTATAGTTTTTACTGATATGATATTCTACTGTAACTCTTGTTTCAACACGGATTGGTTTGGTAGAATTCTAGTCAAAAGCACACATTTTAGCGTAGTTTTCTACGTAAGGGTGTCGTTAGCCACACTGTGTACAGGTAAGTTCGTTTCAATGCAATAGCCACATTGCATTGAAACGAACTTACCTGTACACAGCAGAAAAAAAGTTCGATATAACTTTCTTTATCACTTGCTCCCGCTGATGCGCCAAGATTAATGCTATACAGTATCTAAAACATAGTAGGAAACTAAGTATTCAAGTTTTTTTTCGTTCTAGGTCCGACAGACGGTGAACTCCCTGACAGCCACCGGACTGGTCTACCAAATGGGAGATCACTTGTTCGTCTCGGTCCCCGCACAATCACCGCCAAACCACAAGGTTCGTGAAAGTCTTATGTATAGGGGATCATATTCTGGTACTTTGGAGTTGTGCCCATTTGTCAGTTGTCACTCAGAAATTATCACAGTTGTCATGTTGTAAGGAAGTTCTCAACGTGTAACTTTTTTTGACTCTCAAATGCTGCTTGAGACTGAGAATTCGTAGAAGTTCGTGGTAGTTCAGGTGGTGAAACATTTAGCGAAGTTAAGTTTAACATTTTTCTAAACTATCCATTTTCAGCAAACGGTCGAGTGCCAAACTGGTATGTCCATCATTGAGCCGGAGAAGAAGGAGAAGCGGGGTCTGATCGCGCGTCTGTTCGCGAAGCGGGTGGTTCCCTCGGTGTTGCCACCGGTACCACACCCGGTCGCCTTCTCCACCGAATTCCCCCCTCCGCAATGGATGGAGAAACCCCGACAGCAGGCTCCCCTACCAATCACCAATAACAGGTTGGCACTTTTTTTATTTATAAAAAACTTATAAAGTTTGTAGTTTCTATAACCCAGTCCGGTCCAAAACTTTGTTATCCACGAAAAAAGGAATTTCTCCAGTTGAAGGTTTCAATAGAGTTATATATTGCGTGGGTAGTGTTGTGTGCAATGTTTGCAACAGATGTGCTGATGTCTTCTAGTCCTTTAATAATCAGAACTGCGGGAGGTCGAGCCGTTCCATTGTTGTCCATTTATACCTAAATGCCTCTTCATTTCACTAATGAGGTGTCACAACACACACCTTGGCGCCTCTATTCACTAGCTGCGCCTATAGCAAATGCATTACTCACTGTGGGGGAGTACGGTATGCCAATGGGGCACGATTCATTATGTCGCTGTCAAAAGGTGACAGTTCACACTGCAAAGTGATCGAATGTTGGCAAACTAAATGGATTAACTTGGGAACGAAGTTGTCTAGATGGCTATCTTAGTTATATACGGGAAACGCTGCTTAATAATAACGAGCGTATAAAATTAGAAAACTGATGAGTAAGCTAGTAGCTCACAGGCTGCACTCTTCATTTGCTAGTAAAGACACTCATTCAAATCACATATAATGTTAATTCATCCCTTCCGGAGAATAATACGACCCTTGCGCGTTTGATTTGCCCTACTTAGTCCTACTGTAGCTCCAATTTCCTCTGTGCGCATCCCATTATGTTCATATTTCCCTCCATACGATACGCCTTACGTTCCTACGCTTGCGCAACAAGCGGCGCATCGGAAGGCATCAATTATGTGTCAACAGCCATACTGAGGTCATGAAAGGACCACCATCAGCGAAAACGTTCAATGATACAATCGCGGCGAGACCAATTACCGCCGTTTGAACGGCTCAGCAGATAGGGGTTTGGAGTACTGTAGCATTCCGGAAAGTAGAAAGTACATTACTCGTTTCGTACAAGTTTTGTGTCAAATTGAAGATAGTTTCTATGGCTATTTAGGAAATGATATTATGAATAAGTATTCCAGATATCAAACGGTCCCGGAGCGATTGTGCGAGGAGTTGGCGACGGTGCGCAAGTCGCGCCACGCCCAGCGTCGGTGTCGCCAGCTGAGTTCGTCTTCCGAGTGTCTCAACTACGGCCCCATCGACCCGCCAGAGTGTCTGCCCGGCAACATGGAAGGTTAGTGGTTTTTCCAAATGATGGATTACATGAAATTGTCTTACTTGCAAAGGAAATCTCTTGGCTGAATGTGTCAAAATGTGTGTTGGGTTAAATCGCTTCATGTACACGCTTTCTGAGTGAAAATTTGGTGTCGAGATAGCTATTTTGAGCTAAAAATTGACAGCATGTCGTCGACAAAGTGATAGTAGAACTGGAAAAGGTGAATATCTAGTTCTCTCAATGTTCTATACCCAGACATATATCAGAGCTTACATAATCGCTTTCAGTGCTAGATGACATGCGCAGTCGCCGCCGTCGCCGCGGAACCGCCAAGAAGCCAATGGCGCGCACCTCAACGCCAATTGGCGAGACGGACTCCGCGTACTCCCCATCTCCCGTGACGGATTCGAACGATGAGCCCGGATCGGGATCCTGGAGCGAACCTGAAGATGTCAAGGTAAATTTTGACGGAAATGCATAATAACCACTTGCTCATGAACTTGAAACCTGGAAATAAACACTAATTCGATAACTTTATACCAACTTATTCAGAGAGCGACGATTCGAAAAGGTTGGGAGATCAGAAAATAGTGGTAATTTAGTATGCACAAAACGCATAGATTTCAAACTAGTTTTCATAATGCAGAAAACTATGAGGTTTCCGCGTTATTTTTTGCTGCCAATGGAAAATATATTTTACTTTTATTGATTATTGATTTTTTCAGATTGATCACACGTACGTGAACCTGAACCACGACGAGTCTACTCAATTCGAAGAATTTTCCTCGGCCCAAATGAATCCCTCGTCTCGAATTCACATTTCAAACGTTTAAGAGAGCACATCTATTCACTAGGAACAGTACAGTAGACAGATTATACTTTGCACGTCGTTATTTTTGTTTCCCGCTTTTTTCTGATTCGAATTTGATTAGCATTAGTCCACGCTTATCAATGGCCATGGCGCATGTTGTTCGTTGGCACTCGTCCAGCCGACGTTTTTCCACCAACCCGCAATCGATACACGCCGAATTTCGCCTCATTTTTCAGGCAAAACTCGGTTTTCTAATCATAAAACTTGTCATTTTTGTTTGTTCATATAGTTTTAGCATAAAACTGTGAGATCTTTCGTATTACCTCCTCGGATCTATTTACTTTCCGTGATTTTTCTTGTTTTCTGTGTTTTTGATGTTAGCAGATCTTTATTGTGACGGTCTTTCGACCAAATTTGATATGCATGGGTGATAAAATATTATATTACAATTTGTTGTTGAATACTGGGAAAATGTTACAAGTTTAAAGTTTAGAACATGAGAAAACATTCACTTTATGCTCTTATCGGGTCTCGCTATCATTCTTTATCTCCCTCTCCCCCCTCTCTCTCTCTCTCTCCCTCCCTCTCTCTTTCTCTCTCTCTGTCTCTCTGTCTGTCTGTCTGTCTGTCTGTGTCTCTCCCTCTATATATCTCTCTCTTCTCCCCCCTCTATCTCTCTCTGTCTCTCTATCTCTCTCCCTCTTTCTCTGTCTCTCTCTCCTTTGATTCGAAAGCGTGAATTGCGTGATGTTTATATGGTATGTATGCGCAGGTTGGGCAGGTGTTCCTTTTAATTCCAAACCTGCCAAATAACATGTTTCGAGACCAATTAGCACCCGGATAAATAGACATCTGACTTATGTTCGAACAAAATGTAATCAGGGATTAAGAAAAAGTAATAACCCATAAGCTTATCGCCAGATTACAACATAGAGATATTCGAAGAGTTATGCTGAGAACGTGATGAAAGAGGTATTCAAATGTTTTATGAATGAGAAAAGAGACTTTTTCAGTTATGTTGTATTGTATTATACAGTTCTAACAGGCGAACTTTCTTGAATTGGAAATAAATTGCGCATGAAAAAATCAGATGTCCTAGCGAAGTTTTTCATTTTCAGCCATTTCGAAACATGACAACCGCAACTGGCTGTTTCGCAATACATATAACATGGACGTGTTCACATCATAAATCTTTCTCGTGGGAGCAAAAGTGTTTCGCTCAAACCATGAACTCTGAATGTAATGTTTACGTTAATTGTATCTGTGAATACAACTGTAATGGTATCGTTATATAAACTGTATTTTTTGTGGAAGTTTCTTGTAAATCGGAAAACTATGGATATAACAAAAGCATAAACTTTTGTAATCTGATCCAGCTATCTTCCTCTTCCTTCTCATTTTTTCTTTCTTTTCTCGCTGTCTATTTGTGTGGTTTTCATCATGCGCATTCGGTGTAATTGTATTGAATTCCAATGAGTCATTTCTCTATTTTATACCATAAGATAGATCAATACTACTCAAGTGCATAGTTATAGAAAATGACGAAAGTTGTAGTTTGATCTTGATGGCGTGATTCTGGCATATCGAGCGAAAATCGACTAGATCGAACTACAAACACAGCGTAGGACATTGTACACCGTATAGGCTTGCTCAGCAAATATCGAACCTTATATCCAGTTGAATATTATTTCTAACCTAGGATGAGGGTTTATGGCATATTTGAGTAGTTAGATCGTCATATTGCCATGTTCGAAGTGTGTTTTGAAGTTCGTTCTGGTTCTGCGGGGACTAACACGACGTTTTAGGTAATTACTCATTAGAGAAAATAAATAACTTATTTGCATATTTTCAGAAAAGACTCAAAAAACTCGATGCTTTGTTTAAACAAGGGTTGGTGTTCTTATGAGAAACGTACAAATAACCGTTAAGTTGTTTGGTTCGAAATAAAGACGTTTTTCAATGCTATGTTTTCGTTATTGATAATATCACCACTGAATTGTGTTGATTTCCAATTCGTACAGTTTTGCCATTTTATGTTTCTTGCATTCCTTATTGACAGATTAGTCATCTGCCCAGCTGTATTCTCCTCTCACTTTTCAATTTGTTTCTGTCTCCTTTTTATTTTGGTTTCGTTCCGCAAGCACACCGCGACGTTTCACGACAATATTATAAATAGATAGATAGATAGCATCGCGCTCCCATTTCACCCGTTTTCTCCCTAGTCAACCGTTCCTTCTTCCTGTGTTGATTATTTTCGTATTTTATAACTTCGCTCGTTCTCTTACTCTCTCTCTCTCCCTCTCTCTCTCCCTCTCTCTCTCCTTCTCTTTCTTTCTATCATCCTCCCTCCCTTTTCATGTCACTCTCAATCTCTTGCTTTCTCTTTCTTTTCTTCTCCCTAGAAATGTCTCTCTAGTTCTCTCTCTCTCTCTCTCTCTCTCTCTCTCTCTCTCTCTCTCTCTCTCTCTCTCTCTCTCTCTCTCTCTCTCTCTCTCTCTCTCTCACCCACTTCACTCCTCTTATTCGCTCTCTCCGTCTCTCTCTCTCTCTGCTTCTCTAATTGTCTCCCCTACAGGGTCTATGTCCATCGAGTCCCTCCCTGACAACTATGACTGGTTCTCGGACCAGATAGCCGGCCACCACCCGTCTGTCATCAAGAATGGAAAACGAGAGATAGGTTGGTTCATTGTTACATTTAGCAGGGTACGGTAGCTTCTATTGTTCTGTGTAAGTTTTATAAACTCTAATTCTTCATTACGGAGTCTGTCAATTACTAAATTTAAGAAGGTTAGTATAGTTGATTTCATTCCTACTCTGAGACTCCTACAGTAAGACTACTAAAATTTTGGCGCGTTTTTCAAACGTTTCAAAAAAATGTTATCGGCAAGATTAATATTTTTCTAACAGATATTTAATTTTTGGAATCGTTCAAGTATGCATTAAAAAAGTCATCGGAAGAAATAGCGTTTGTTTTTGGAGACGCAGGAATGTTTGAACGATAGTGTCTGCCTTTTGAATACATCATTTGTTGCTGTGTTAATGGCTGTGCTTGCTGCCACTCCCCTTCCGCTTTTCCCTTATTGACACAGGTGGGGAGAGTCCATTCAAAATGAGATAATCACAGTCCTTTAAACAATACCTCAATCCGGTCAAGAGGGCTTGAAGGGACAGAATGAACGATTGGTGAATGTTAGAGATTAGTACGTTTTATCTAAGGAGCAAATTAGATCTTATTACTCTTATCACCTAAGGAGCAGTTTAGATTCTAAGGAGAAGTTTGAATCTTGTTACTCATTGAGAAGTTTGGATCTTATTACTCAAGGAGAAGTTTAGAGCTTATTACCTAAGAAGAACCTAGGAGGATTTTCATGTTGGAAAAGTTTCTGTATTGAAGCTACCAAAATCTTACCAAAGTTGGAATGAGCTTCTGACTATTTAACGAAAATTAGTGGTTCGTTAGATTGGTTTTTTGTGTGCCACTCTGGGAATACTTGATGTACACTTTTACCCAATTCAGTTTTTTTTCTCTGAAACTTGGAACCTTACTTCAAGTTTTGACTTCAAAAGAAAGAGACCTAGAGAAGATTGTTTCTGAATGTGGTTTTCTAATTTCAGGTATTCTGAAGCAATCGGGGAGTGATACCGTACTGAAGCCGAAACAGGACGCAAGAAGGGGAGAATGTGAGGTGAGTATCCGGTCTCTCTCTCTTTCTCTCTTTCTCTCTCTCTCTATTTCTCTCTCTCTCTCTCTAGCCATCTCTCTCCCCCCCCTCTCTCTCTTTCTCTCTTTCTCTGTCTCTCTCTCTCTTTCCCTCTCTCTCTCTCTCTCTACCTGTCCCTCTTTACCGTTGCGTCATCCACTCCTCTTCCTTGTATACAAATAATATGACATGTGAGTCTAAGGTCATTCCCCTCAATGATTAGACTAAACCCGGAAAACAAGTAGGACATATGAGACCAATAAACATATAAAAACAAACCACTTGTGGTAAGTACACCAACCAGGTTGTTGGTTACCTGTCGTGTATCAGAGGTTAATCGGTTATTCAAGGAAGGGGAACTGAGGAATTGGTTATGCGATGGGTCCAAAGTAGTACTGACAGTCAGTCTATTCCTAGAACTATTAATAAGTTATCTTGCAATTGAAGCTGGTTTGTAGACACTGTAAAGCACATATATTTCTCATTCACCGGTAGCTGCCTGAAATCTTCTGACATGATGATGGCAAGTAGGTTCAGGAGTGGTGAACGTGATCTAGTTCTTTCGTTCTCTCTTACCTCTCACTTTCACCTTATTTTCCTTTTTTCATCTCTTCTTTTTATATACATCTCTTTCCTTTATAATCATTCCTCTCCTCAACCCCTTTCTCTCTCTCTCTCCCTCCCTCTACACATTTACCAATGTGGAAAGACGCGTGTTAAATCGCGAATAAACATTCATTCATTCATTCATTCATTCATTCATTCATTCATTCATTCATTCATTCTCTCTCATGCCTCTCAGTTTCACTCTTTTTCTCTCTCTCTCTCTCACCCTCTCTCTCTCCCTTTCTCTCTCTCCCCCTCTCTTGCTCTCTCTTCCCCATCTTGTTCTCTCTCTCCATTTCGTTCTGTGACCATGATTTGTGTGTGACACGTGTGGCGCAACGTGGATGAGTGACATCTTTGGGATAAATGTTCAGGACACCGTGTACAGTATGCTGGCCGGACGGTTGCGCAACGGAACTTCCGACTCGGAGAAGAAGGAGAAAGACAGGTAGGACACGGGTTGTAAAAGAGGAAGAGAGAGAAGGGGGTGAGAAAGAGAGAGAAACAGAGAGAGAGAGAGAGAGAGAGAGAAAGAGAAAGACAGACAGACAGAGGGAGAGTGAGAGACAGACAGAAAAAGAGACAGAGAACTTCCGACTCGGAGAAGAAGGAGAAAGACAGGTAGGACACGGGTTGTAAAAGAGGAAGAGAGAGAAGGGGGTGAGAAAGAGAGAGAAACAGAGAGAGAAAGAGAAAGACAGACTGAGGGAGAGTGAGAGACAGACAGAGAAATAGACAGAGACAGTGAACTTCCGACTCGGAGAAGAAGGAGAAAGACAGGTAGGACATGGGTTGTAAAAGAGAAAGAGAAAGAAGGGGTGAGAGAGAGAGGGAACGAGAGAGAAGAGGGTGAGAGACAGAGAGAACAGAGAGATAGAGAAATAGAGATGGATACCAATCAAATTCACACACGAGTTTGGTCTTACTGTGCTACCAAAACGTACCCACCATGATTTTGCATTAGATGGGAAAATAGTACTATTATCTCAGTCGTGTACTCACAATTTGAGCTTGTTTATTCAAGCATATTATTTTTGTAAAGTAATTTCAACTTTGTAGTTTTTCTTCAAATTCAGTGTATTTCCAGCTGGGCCTCTGTCCTGCCTGCCGACGTGGACGGTCTAGCTGCCTTGACGCCACGCTTCCACGGCCTTCAGAATCTTTGTGTCGATGGAGAATGTAGGTCCACTGACCTATAGTTAACATCAAGTCAATAGTTGGCCAACTACGGTAGCACATGCCGAACACGAGGCAGTATTTTGTACTTGTTGTTGCCGAATTTAGAGAGAGAGAGAGAGAGCCGCAACAGTGCCTATACCATGACTTGGACTGAACTGTGTACTTTATGAGTAGTTCTAAGTTTTCACGTTCGCGTTATTGTGGGGTTGAGAAGAAGATCAGAATGATAATATTAATAATTTATTGTTAATATACGAAAAATAAACTAAGGGTGATTCACGTAACTTCTCAGAGAGAAAGAACGTAGTCGTTGGCATGCCATGGTCGAAATGGTGCGTAAATGATCCACGGTTTTACAAGTAGTTAGGCTTGTTGGCACAAGCACATTGTAATTTGTATAAAAAGTTCAATTTGGTAAATTTTCTTCAAATTCACAAGGTTGTTTTTGTGTGTGTGTCTTCGAAATTTCGAAGAAATCATCTGTCCGCAATTGGCGCGCACTCATCCCCTAAAAAAGAGAGTGCGCGCCAGCTGGCAGGTGGTTTTTAATGGTCTCTACCAGATTGTCTCATAAATACCGAAATGACGCCATGCAGCGGTATTTGAATGATAGGCGTGCGCGGCTGGGTTTTGTGTACTGGGGGACACAACCTCGGGGAATCACTTTGAATTTGAGGGAGATATAGGAGATTACATATTATAGTTCGTTTCATTCTAAGAACGATAAGCGCCAATTTGCTGCAATTGGCCAGCTAAAAAAACGAGAGAGCATGCAGGTCAATGACGCGCAGACAGGCTAAGACAGTCTGCGTCTCTCTGACAGCACACTCTCTCGTTCAGCCAATAAAAAAGTGGCTGGCCAATTGGCTGAGTTCCCATTGAGACCCATTGGCATCGTGCCAAGATATTCGGAAGCCTATTATTTCTCGTAGGAAACACGAATATTCTAGAGACAATTTTCATTTACGTGTTCTTGTGAAACTGGACTACCGCTAACAGAGATTTACGGATTTTTAAAAAGCCTCAAAAGGGTGAAAAAAGCCTGGACTATTCATTGGCACGCTACCAAAATCTCAGTTGGAATGACCGGAACTATACCAATTGAGAACTGGGGTATCGTAGTGGAATTGAACCTACCATGGAGCCATGATTCAATACGGCAACCACTATGGCATCAATCCTGGCATCGTTGTACATTTGTCTGGCGTTTCCGGAAACGTTCTTCTGGAACACATCAGAAGTTGAGATATACAGTAAGCTTTCGCGTGCCATGTGTCTGACTATTCAGTAGATACTTGTCAAATGTTATCAGTATTAGTTTATATACAACTACACGTTCTCACGTACTAATTTATTGGGTTCACGTTATTTGATTCCAGTCCACGACTTCCTGGTACTGGAGGACGTGTCTGCCAGTTACTGCCAGCCGGCCATCCTGGATGTGAAAATGGGACGAGTCACCTATGATCCATTGGCCAATGAGGCGAAACGGGAAAAGGAGAGCGGAAAGTACCCCCCGCAGAAAACACTCGGATTCAGAATACTTGGATATAGAGTGAGGAAGGAAAGAGAGAGAGAGGGAAGGAGAGAAAGATAGAGAGGGAGAGAGAGGGGGGAGGAGTGAGAGAGGGAGGAGGAAAGAAGAATAGAGACAAAGGAAATAGAGGGAGATAGATTAGGAGAGTGAGAGAGAGAGAGAAGAGAGAAATATAAGAAGAGAGAATTGTTTGAGGAATATTAAGCGAACTATAAGTGTGCCTGATCCAGAATACACGTATTTTAGCCACTCCACGTTCTAAAACTTTCACAATGTTCCTGATACACATTTATAAGTCTCTGCGTCTCTCGTATCCCATTGTCTCTCGTTCTTCTCTAACCAGTTTCGTCAGGAAACGTTTTCCTTCCTCCACCACATGCCTCTGCTAGGGAATTGCAACATCTGGTCTCACAGGTGGATGAGATCGGGATCAATTTAGAGGGAGTAAAGAGGGTAATTAGTAGTTTTATTGTACTTTTACAGTTACTCAATTTTATAGGGGGTAATTAGTAGTTTTATAGTTTAATAGCGTTGAGATTTTTCAAACCAAGCTTATACGGCGTATATTACTCTATTCTGCGGTTTCCATCTTGATTGTTTTTCTTTAGGAGTTCATTGTTTATGGCGTGTTGATATCAAACTACAACAGAGAGAGATAGAGAGAGAGAGATAGAGAGAGACTCAGTAAATGAAAAGAGGGGGGGAGAGAGAGAAGAGAGAAAGAGATGTACTCAGGAAGAAAGGGAGATATAAAAAAGAGAGAGAGAGAAAAGACATAGAGAAAGAGAGAGATGTTATTAACTTAACAGTGAGATAAGAAAAGAGAAAGAGAGGAAAGAGAGAGAGAGAGACAGAGAGAGAGAGAGAGAGAGAGAGAGAGAGAGAGAGAGAGAGAGATTCAGAGACACAGAGATGCCTTCGAATGGCAACAGATTGCCGTACCGTATGGCTAATTGTCGGTTTCCCGTGTCCCGCTAATCTGTGTCTCTTTTATGGGAAAAGTGATCCCGACTCAGAGATAACCGTGTCGCCCTCCCACCAAAAACAGCTGGGCCGAAATATGGGAATCTACCTGCAAACCGGGGGACGAAACAGCGAATAGCTGAAATTCGTGACATCGTACAACCTAGGGAGAAATTGTAAAACGCAGATGAAATGTTATGACACCGAATCCGAACATTTTAGCGTATTTCTAATCCATCGATAAATAATTCTTTTCGCCATAGTGAATGGTCAATAGAGAATCTCACAGTACCGTATGCTTTACTAGGGGGAAAAAATTAGTTTATGTGTTCCTAGAAATTGATCTTAATCTATGATCTCTGATCTCAGGTTCATCGAGACGGTGCTGTGGAATCGAGGGACAAGGATTGGGGGAAATCGCACGATGAATCGAATATTCAAGAAGGTATACCCCGTTTCATCTTTACCTGGACAGCTACAGTATACATAGTCCGATTTCGAGATGGCAAATATTCAGGGTCGTTTGTAGTGCAAATCACAGATTACTAGATAGTTTCTGAGTTGATTCTAATCTCGAAATCTAGAAGAGTCAGATTTCAAGTTTTATGGTGGAATAGATTATACTACTCCTTTATAAGTTTCGGTAGATTTCGCCTGTTCATAATTAGTTTGTCTATACAAACTTTAATTAGTAAAGAAGGACGATTATGTGGACCAATCTCGTGTCAACGGTCCTTTAAACTGCAATTGAAAAATGTATTGCAGTTTAAAGGACTGAACTGTTGCGATTGGACCACATAATCGTACTTCTTCAATAATAAATAGAACCTGCCCAGGTCTTCGCGAGTTTTTCCACGGCGGCCGCGGCAAGGACGCGGAGTTACGCGAGGGTGTCCTCTCCCGACTGGGGGAAATTCTCAGCTGGTTCGAGTCGCAGAAGAGCTTCCACTTCTACGCATCATCGCTGCTGTTCCTATACGAAACTGACCCAAAAAGGAGGCCCGATGTCAAGATATACATGATTGGTCAGTTTTTTTTTTCAAAATTCATATTGTTTGGTTTCAGAAAAGGGGCTTTTATATTTCTGTGTAAGTTTATGCTCTCGAAAACTATCACATAGAAGTTGTGTACTAGTAATTAGTTGAAACCTATGGGCACAAAGTGTTAATTGGTTTTGTTTGTATCTACAATAAATATTTGGATTGGGACTGATGATAACTTTGTAAATTTTAAAATCATTCATTTTCAAAATGTACTTTGTGTTATTATCATTATTCCAGATTTCTCCCACGTTTTTCCTGCCAACGGTACGAATGACGAAAACTACCTTCCCGGACTACGCAACCTCATTGCACATATTCAAGATTTATAGGGTCATGTTTCCGGTTGTCCGCGAGCATTTAATCCTCATATTTGTTAATTACTGATACATAATTTACAGACAGGTACTACCTAGTTAGCACCCCCCACTTTCGTCTTGCCACAGCCGAAATATGAGCATATCGCATTTTTTCCTTATTATAGGGTTCGCTCCTACCAAAGCGAGCCTATACGGTGTATGTTGCTCTATCTCGCTGTGTTTGTAGTTTGATCACTTCGGTCGAATTCTGTATATTACGGCGTGGCGTATATTGAGAGCAAACTACAAAGATAAAAGATGATTCGGTCACTCTCTATAGTAGAAGTAAAATGAATAGTCACGTAAAGTTAGAATTTTAATGAGAAATCGTGCGCTTTGTCATTGCACGTTTCTGAATTCTGCTGTGTTCAACATGTTCCACGTGACTGTGCGATTGACTGACAGTATATATCTAATTCGTTCGGTGGTACCTACTATTACCTGTCTGTACATGTTCTATCCTTCTCTGCCCGTGCATTGCTTGTCTAATCTCCTTCGCCACTGCCTTTATTCCTTCATACCGGTTGCTAATAGACAATACTTCTTCCGAACCGAAATTTCAGCTGTGCAAATAGTTTGAGATTTATTGCCCTACCTTTACAGTACACTTAATGTAACGATCAGGGTGGAAATTATGAGTTACAGTAACTCTCCAATTCCATTATTTCCTTGCCAGCCGCAGTTTAGAACCAGCCTCGATTGGAAGAAGTATTTGTCTCCCTTCCCATTCCGAGTTCTATGATATCAATTAATAATGTAATTTATGAAAAAGTAGGGAAGATTGAGCTCAAACTAATAAATATTTCCAAATTACCTTTATCCTCACTTCATGTTTCGAATACAGCTAAAATAAACACAAGATTCATTTTACAGACAACCCATACAAGGTGAGGTTTGAATAGACGTTAGGATGATGATAGCGTACGTAATCCACAGCCCAATAGACACCTATCCATAGCCTTTCGACAAACAACGAGCATTGTACTGTAAGGGGACAGATTGCCCAACGGCTTACTCCATTGACCCAGTCCCATTCACTCATTTCCTATCAAATACCGGAAGCTACCGTACACACCGGATGAGAAAACAACGAGTTGCGTGACTGAGCATGAGGTCAAATTTATACCTGCAGAAAAGACATGTAACGTGATAAAGTATTCAGATGTAAAAAGAGACCTTAACCGAGCAAAAGAGACCTTATATGAGAACAATATCGTGGAGCAACTTGTAAACAACGTATAAACATAAGTGAAATAGATAAAACAAGATTATAAGATCAATCGTGCACCAGAAATGACATATAAGAAACATTGCGAATTATACCGCACCGAAATACTTGTATGAGACTGTCATTGTCTCCATGTTCAGCAGGGTTACGGTAGGGGTACGTGAGAAACGTGGGAGGGAGATGAGCAACGTCTTCCCGTGTTCATTTTCGGTCCAACGGTGCTCGGCGCGTGGCTGATTTCCCGTGATCATCACGTGTGGAACACGTGGTAGAGCGAAAGGATCCCTGTAAGCTCATTTCTTGAAGCTAGCACGGGGACAGTACTCAGGAGAACCTAATCATGAGCAAATCTGAGAACCAAGTGAATTGTCCGTGAAACGAGAACATATGCATTCTATCATTCACCGTCTTGGCATTGACGAGATCGGTGTAAGGCTTATGAGGCCGTCGCGAGATTAGAATACACCTATCAAGAAGCATATTGAACTGACCAAAATACTACGCTTACGAAGGCATTCATACTTTTTACATCGACGTTCAAAGTGAATCGACGCTGGCGCTAATGTGTAGTGACGAAAACATGCATATCTATTTAGTTACTGTTGAGCTGGCATGTATCAATACACACGTGTTCTTCACGATTCTTCACTATTAACGTTAAATGTCCGTGTAAAAAATATTATTCGAGCCGAAAACCCACTAACCTGCCCTCGAGGGGAAACGCGTCGACGGTGTCGGGTGCCGTTGGTGCCAGATGCTGCCATCTGACGAGAAGGTCCATGACGTCACAACTGGAGGAGACGGCGCTCAGACGACGCAGATCCGTCACATTCTGACCTGAAACGATAGATGATGTACTTTTGGTTTATGCCGCTGTCTTTCAGTCGACATCTTGCGAAAAATGTTGTTTTATTTCTTCCAAAACCTGAAATTAACTACTTTTGTATCGAATTCACTTCCGAATTCAGAACATTTTCAAATTAAGGAATATCGCATTTTAATTCTAGACCTAATCATTTCTAACTATCCCAAATAAACACCATGTTCTCCAAGGATATGGGGGTACTTTGTGCTGAAGACAGCTCCATCCGTCATCCGTCTACTAACCGACATGGCATATCTACACCTCATATATCATGAGGCGGCGGATTAACCCTTTCACACATGGCTATCCGGCAAAAGGCGCATTGTGGAAGGGGGAGGGAAAATGAATCACCCAGATATCGCAACAAAGTTTTTCGTCCTGTCCCGTTGGTAAACTTGTCAGGACAAAAAGTAGACCCCCTATATTTAGAACTAGACGTCTATTTCAGGAAATAGCGAGATTCAGCTTAGGCTATATTGTGAATCGTCAACAAACTTAATTAGTGTGCTTGAACTCCAGCTGTTCCGAATGAATCTAATTCCGGTAAAATTCATATTTTATAACAAAAACCTCGTGGATAGGTATGTCAAAGTTTTGGAGTAGCGTTGGATTGCAAAACTAAACTCTGCTCGAAAACAAACTGTTGTACACAATCAACACCGAAGTGAATAAACTTTTCCGCATGTTTCTACAAGTTGCTTGTATCTCCACACGACTGCAACCTACTCATCTCCAATTCAAATGCCCATCTCATATCTGGACCCAACCATGTGTCACGGAATCCCTGCCTCCTCTAATTACAGTCCATTCAAACCTTAATGGCCCTCTTCTATTTCTCTGTATCAATCTGGCTCTATATCCGTCTCTATACCATACAAGCCGTCTCCGTTTCTCGCCCACTAGCCGGGCCCATAAAAGCCGCCGCGACCCGCTCGCGCAACACTAATTGGCACCATGCATGCCACAGTTGGCGCTAATCACCTCCCGGCACACCGCTCAGGTTAGGCATACGAAATAAGAGATCGGGGATATTATACTACAAGAGATATTCAACTATCTCAGATGAAGCGCCAAACACGGCTAAACTGGGAAAAAGTCTCTTGAACGTAAAATGAACTTTTTCGGGCGGAAATCACCCTATTTGGCCCTTGAACTCCATCTCTATGAATTAATGGTAATCAAACACCGCCTAGTTGAACATACTAACTAAAAACACGTGAAATAGTGTACCCCGATCAGTCCAAGGAGAACAAGTTTGAAACCAGTTAGTCATCGTCAAAAACTAACCAGATGTGGCAATCATTTCGAGACCACCCAGAGTGAAATGGTAGGGGTTCGTGACGAGACCCAGGGCGGCCCCGTTCAACGAAGCCAACGGAAGACACGCACGATGAATAGCCTGGAAGTAGATGTAAAAATCATGTGTGAGAAGTGGCAAAACCCTTATTTGTAGTATGACCTTGGTGACTCCAGAATGCGAAGCCGATGGCAGGGGTACTGACAGTTGATAAAGCATATATTCCGGGTGGCACGATTAACTACATCGAAAACATGTTGCTTGTATTCTCCATTTAAACGTTCCAAACTACTTTTTGTTGATGTTTACGTTACCTGGGTACTGTAATTCATTTTGGAAAGTTTCCAGACAACTACTCTCTGTTGATTTTTTACAACCATGACGTGGGTATTGAAATTCGCCTATCGTTCCAATGAGAAGAACAGTGAAATATCCGTATCAATGAATTCCAATCTAGATCGGAACTGGGATAAGATTATGACGTCATCTTTTTGCTCACCTGCTGCGGCCAGAGCTGAGTGGTCGGATCGCCCGTGCCCGACATCACATCCACGCACATCTTCGACTGAAATGAAATGAAAGTTTTTAAGTTCAAAGAAATGATTAAAGCAGGACGATAATGTGGACCAATCCCGTGTCAACGGTCCTTTAAACTGCAATTGAGAAATGTATTGCAGTAAAAAGTACTGAAGCGTCAGGATTGGACCACATAATCGTCCCTCTTTAAGTCCAACCCGATACTCGAAAACACGATTTTTTTCAAATGCAAAGTTTTAAACTATGTGCGACCAATCGGTCCAATCACTTATCTCCTACACAGGGGTAAATTACATTTTTACCCGTTGATAACCTCGAAAGCCACATTACCCTTCAAGCTAACACCAAATTCGCCGTTAGTTTCAAACGTAACCGAATTTCGGATTTAGGCTAATTTCTCAGGTAACCTGAAAAGGGTTACTTAAAATCAGTCAGATGTAGAAATGGCTATACTCAGGTACCATTTCGTCCGGTACTCGAGGTCCTGACCGACCCATCTTGAACCGGACAAGGAGTGTGCCACGTAATCTGGTCATTCGGACACATGTTCTTCTATTCATAGAGGCTATCATCGTGGCAGATGTCACACGCATATACCGTAATCCGATTTATAGTCATGAATCCATGCATACAATGTATTGCGTATAGCTAAGGGACTGGGCCAAAGAAACAAGTATAAATCTATCAAATGACAGCAGGACTGACAGTAATGATAGTCAGAATATTCTTCGCTTTAGCCTTAGCTAAAAATGGCTGACACTTTCATTAAAACCAAATTCGACGTTTTGAAGGAATGTGGTATCATAATATCGGTTATGTACTTTCTGACACCCAGGAGCAATCGTCAACGAAGGGTTCCCCAACAAAACGATGATAAAGTGTAACAGAAAAGTACCAAATTTCACGAAATTCAATCGATAAAACGCACAGCAGTCCCATTTTACTGGTCTTCTACACTATTCCGGTATTTCTGAATGCTATGACCGCAGAGGCTAAGGGGGTCGTTAAATTCCAAACAAGCCCCGTACCAGCATCAACTACAGCTGTTACCTACGCTGGCTGGAATTCATTAAATTCGCTGTCAACACGCATCAAATAACGGAACCAGCTGATATTTCTGTGAAAAATAGTTATGCAAAATTGGTTTTTTATATTTTTCCGAATTCGGGTATATTTCACAACTAAATACAGAGAAAGGACTGTGTTTGCAATAATAAGGTTCTGGACGTGACTTGACTAGGAAATTAACTGAAGTGTGCATCAAATTCAACTATGTGTCTTTTCTCATGTTTCACTTGTGTGCTAATTCATTCATTCAACTGACCGTCATCTTGGCCAAAAGACGGTCCAGTTGGCCGATACTGGCGCCACTTGGCGTCGCATCGTGTTGCGCCAACTTCAGATAACCGACCACGGAAGAAAACTCGCGAGCCTGAAAATGAGATGTTGAACTTTGGTACATTTTCAAAAAATCAGTTGATGCAATTTGTACTCATACACTACAAATTCTTCAATCGCCCTTCCCTTTCTCTCTCTCTTTCATACTTTTCTCTCTTTCCTTTCTCTCTCTTTTCCCGACTGTCTCTCTCAACTACCTCCAACTTGAACATAAACTTGAGAAGCAGTTCGGCTGCTTCAAACACTTTCGTCTCTAATTGTCGGTTTCTTTCAGCTGATTGCCAAAACGGGCGTTGAATAGGTGACATTCCTTCACCCCAATCGGGGATATATTATCGACCACAATTCACCTCATCCAACACCGGCCCATTAACTGATCACTGTAGCAATTAGGATAAAAGACACCGCCCACCCAGCCACTCCACACCTCATAAGAGATAAACAAGCAGGATGGCGCAAGCACCTGTTACATGGGGTCAGGCCGCAAAGGGGACCAATTTGTACATCTATTGCGCCGCTTACCACTATCTATACAAGCAATGGAGGCGAAAAACAACAGTGTAATACATGTGACATGACCACCTAGATAAACACCTCAATAGTGACAAAAAATGGTTTAGGGGTATCCACAAAAATGAAAACGGGTGATTATTCAGTAAAACAACAAACCCTTCGCAGTTAAACGATGAACGTTGTTCCAATAGCGCCGTGATCAAGTTCAAATACTACAACACCCTGAGTAAGAATATGAATGACTGGAAAAATGTCCACCCATAGTCTGATTTTCCCCAGTTCAGAAGCATTTTAAGTTGAGGTGATGAACTTGAAATATGCGTCCTGCATCCAAACGTAAGGCGACTTTGTTGAATGGTTCAATCATTCACCCGTTTTTCTTCATAATCGAGATTTCGAACTATACTAATTTCATACTAGACGATGTTCAACCGAGGTTCAAAGACGATAGGACATGGAGAATATACTAATTTCAACCATTTTCAACCATAATGTTGAAAACCTCATTGATTTGCCAGTTGCCACCCACTTTTCCAGTTCAGTCAGTCATCCTAATAAAAAAACTTGAATTTCGATCATTTTTTTCGTGGAAAACAAAGGCGCCTTATGTAAGCTTATGTAACCTGTTTTGTCAATTTGAAGCCCACCTGTCCCACGAAGATGCTGTCTCCGGCAACTACGAGTCGCTCGACGCTGGCCGCCAGCGTCTTCTCGTCGGTAGACAGAGCCATCTCGCCATTCATCCAACGAGACATCACAGAGAACGCCAGTGTGGTCGCACTCTGAATCAAACATGAGAAGTAAAAAAACCACTTGTAGCTTGTACTAACAACTATGGACTATTGAGTTAGTATTGACAACCGTAACACGTAAAAAGGTAACATGAATTAAGTAGAATTCATGTTACCTTTTCACATGTTACTTTTTCACATATGAATTAACTTTTCACATGTTACGGCTGTCAATAGTTATTTGCGTTACCCATTCTTTTGAATTCAATCATTCAATAAAGATTCTATATAGAAGTAATCAATACCAAAAACAACGGACTCGGGCGAGGAATGTGGAAACAAAAAAGAAACAGTCGTTCATTTCGTTACATTTGGAATCGGTTACCGCTGTTAGTAGTTAGTCAACAAACAGCAAGACTTTTTGGTTATGTAAAGTGAATGTGGTTGCATTTGAGAAACAACCCATTTTTTCCACTCCAAAACACTGATCGTATTCACTTGCTCGCGCATTTTCCATCTTTCTATTAGAATAATACCCATGCCACCGATTTTGAAAGACATCCCTCTACGGACAGTCCTTCTAGGTTTGAATTGAAACTGTGATGTGTGTATCTGATTCTTCCATTGAAGTTTTACACAGCTGAATCAGCTGCCATGAGAGATTTTTATTATTGTTTCGTAATCCTCTCTAGACGTTCGTAACTCACATCAAGGGTGACATTCCCCGTCAGTTCCAGACCGGAAACGAAGGCGATGGTGGCCCCGTGCCGGCCGGTTGTCGGCCATGCCAGTTGCGGTTCCGGAAGGGGCCAGATGCACTGCTCCACGTGAAATACGTCATCTTTCACCTGCAAGCATCGTCATCTTGAGTACCGAATGTGCGTCCAAGTAGTGGTTTAAGAAACCTACTTTCAAGATAAATGCTAAATACTACTGCCTTAAGTTTAGGTAGAAAAACTTCATTCTTATGGAATAAATGTTCGAACAAAAAATGTACACGTAATATTATGTGCATGGTAACTACGCCTTTTTACCTCAATTTTCTCCTCTTCTACTGAAATTTCCATTTTGATAAAGTGGCCTAAGGCGTGGCCGTATTCCCGATAGGCAACTGGATAGTTCTGGTTTCGAGAAGTGCCTATGAAATACCTGATATCCATAAAGGCCAACTGTACAGCCAGTGGCTACCTCGTCCATTGTGATGTTGCCCTGTAAAACACTGCTATAGGGGTCGCTTCAGGAGAGGAAGGCTGAAGTACGTGTTGTTTTATTTGGCCGTGTTTGTGGTTTGGTCATCTTCTTCTCAGTCGTGTTTCGGAAGAAAACACTTTTGCTCAGAGCAAGCCATAACTCAATTACAGAGAACAAACTACAACTCAGATCAATCTGCAACTTGCACAAACACAAAAATCTCGAATCGGTTCCGAACCAGAAACCACGATTTCATAACGCGGGCGCGAGTTTATTTTTTGGGAGGTCGTGAGCGGGAAGGGCCCAAAGTAAGCAAGTTCTCGCCAAACTCCTCAGTTGATTTTTTACAATTTCGCTAAATTACACCGTTTTTCGATAAGTTTCAAGAAAGTGTACAAAAGATCACATGCCTGCAGTTTGACAATCTGTTTCTCGTCTTCGAACTCGAGAAAGTCCTTGCTGGAGACGAGGTTCGGCTGATCGGCCTCCGTTTCTATCTCGGCGTCCTCGGGCAGCATTCGCTCCTCCTCTGCCAGTTCCTGTAACAAAACTATCATATTTAATACTTATTCATTTAAAAATAGTCTGAAACACTTTGACCCTAAAGTCCCAACCGCTCAGATATGTTTCTGATTGAGGAACCTTCCAAAAAATCGATATCACCAACAAAACATCGTCGTATGATGCCATTGGTTTCGTAACTAAGGAGCGCACACTTGCCTTGAGAATACTCGGACGCAGACTGATTCTCTTCTCGATTGTTCCGATGACCAGCGTCTTCTCGTTACACACCAGACCCTCGAGCTGTTTGTAGGAGGAGGACAGACCTGAATAAAACGATATTCAATACATCGTCAAATCATTAACTCACCTTTTTTTTCGCACAGATTCATCGCAAGCACAATTATAACTCAACAAATGAAGATACAGCCCATCGCCATTCACCGAATATAAAACTTAGGTTAGCGAGCATGAAACCCCAAAAGTGATACATACAGTATCCATACAACGTTCACACACTCTACAATGGTGTGGTAATAGCGTCCCCCTTCTTAGCGAACTATCTATTTGTTTGTAACTATCCACACCCATTTGAACCACTTTCTCCTTCTCATAATGAATGAAGTAGCTGCTCGCTAGAACTAAACTCGAATGTCAAAAAAAAAAAGGGGTTTTCCCAGACCTCGAAAAACTAGAAACTGGAAATTTTGAACTTGATAAACAACCTACTGCTCACCCAATGCCTCTGCTGCCGCCAGAATCCTTGGCTTCAGGGCGTCGAGACGCGAGCGATAGACGTGGAAGTATTGTCGCTGAAACGCATTCGACATGTCCTCCTTCGAGAGAACGAAACGGGAAGAATCATTGGAGTACGGTAACTGGACACGATCCAACTGAACCATGACTGAAATGATACGACATGGATGACTATGGAAATGTCTGACAACCACTCAGTGAATATCGTATGGTCAACATACGGTAGTGTTAGGGCCTAGTCGTACTTTTTAGTCTGCGACACCATCGAGCAAAGTATGGTTATCGATCGTGTGTACTGTATGCATCGCACAATCAATGGTCGTACTATGCTTTTTATATCTGCCACCAAAAACCAAGAATGAATCCTAATGAAATAGGTCTGTAGAAATGTGGAATGCATTTGATCGAGTACACAGTTAGCTGTGTTTTGAGTGCCCTGGGTACTAGGATATATGTGACACTTCTACACGTTACCCACATCATCCCAGACTTCTTCAACCGATAATGAAATTGGATCAGGTTGTTTGAACGAGGTAAGTAGAGATGGCTTCTACTATTTCGTCGCTAGTCTGCGGGGACCGAAAAGCAGTTTGAAAAGTATAGATTGAAACAACGCCGGTACGTCGATGGTTTAATTATATCAAGTCCATAGAAAATACATTTATTCGATAAAATTTACACACAAAGGTAATGGATGGAAGAAATACTTAATAAATAGATCCTGCTAATAGAACAATATTATCCAACCGCCCGATATGATTAAAACAAGATTATATACTTCTATAAAACAGGCAATACTTCTGAAATGGTGTACATGTGTATGGTTGTTCTACTGGAAAGCAGACCCCAATAAACAAGAACAACAGCCCAATCACTCGCAACAATTCACACCCTAGGGTGAACCTTGAAATTAACCGTCTCTGTAAATAATAAATTATCATAAATATCTTATCTCAAATTAGTTTCTATCACACTTCATTGGCAAACAAACTAGTATCTCTTGGTAACACGTGTAAAGGGATGGGAAAAAGAAGGCAACTCGAGTCGACTACAATCATCACAGCTGAGGCAAGTTTGTACTTTGTACTTTGGTCTGAAAAAGGGCTCAACAAGAAAACCATCTGGGAAAACGTAATAGACACCGGATTCAGACGTGAACTATTGGTTCTAGATTCAACATAAACCTACAAAGTACAAACACCGCCTTGTAGAAAAACAGATAGCAAGAGTCATGCAAGGAAAGTCTAAAAACAAGGTGAATAACTATTAACACGCCTGGGAGATGGGCCCCGCTGTATCAAACAGATAACATGATGAAAAGCAAGAAAACAAATGAAATAGGTAGCTAGTCGAGAAAGATACCAGGTACGAACCAGAATCTAACGAATTGCCTTTCTCCCCATGCAAAATGGTACAGAAAAATGAGACGATCTTATGAGAGGATGTTTCTAATCTCACGGTGCACGTGACACAGGAAATCCACGTAGGACATCGAGTTGGGACATGACTTGTCCTGCAATTATATGAATATTGTTCAAGTGTCATATCACCGTTCATACGTTCAATGACCGATGTGATGAACAAAAAAGAAGACCATTATGAGATAGCCGAACTATTGCAACTTTCTATTTTATATCAAATACATATGCGTCTAGTACTTTTAGAGATGAAGTAGAAGCGTGAGTATAAAGCTAACGACAGTTGTATGTTAATTTTCCAAAAAAATGAATATGGGGCAGATCTAAACCGTTTAATGCACCCAGCCTATTCCTGGAAAGCACCATCGACACTTATGTTTTGCATGATTGCGTCTCTATTTACCAAGATGTGGGTTAGAAGTATGAGCCATATGAAAAAGTATCATTCATGCCAGAACTAACTATTTTCATAACTATTATTGTAAAGGGTTTCCCTACCTCGACGAGGAACTTTCGCATCCAAGGCTCCAGGGCGTCCTTCTCCCTGATGATGAACAGCTTCCGTTTCCTCGAGCCCTCCTCCAACAACTGAATCGCTTGTCGCAGACCCCGCGAACGACTGTTGTCCTTCTCAGGTATCGTGTGCTGCAATACAAACATTCGTTAAAATATTATTTCATTTTTTGATCCTGCTTATTATAAAATGAATAAGCCAGCGAGCTGGGCAGCTGGGTCTTCACGGCACCAATGATAAACTCTGTTTAGGCTTATAAAATAAGTTTTTGGTATATTCCTTTCCGAGTACAAAGTACAAAAGCGAATCACGTCATCGGTTTATGAACCAAACGCAGTTGAAAACGGTCTCACATACCGATTCAGCGTCCATCTGAGTGACCGAGCTGGCACCGAACACATCTCGAACCCAGACCTCGGGGACACCGAGACCAATCCAGAGGAACAGCACGAGACCGTTGTCGATCAGGTAGGCCTGGGAGAAAACAGTTATAAAAGAAGTCATTCTAGGACTAGAATTAGGCAAGAATACATATTCTGCACAACATGAGTCGAGGAAGGAAAATTTCAGTCCAAATGCACTGAAAACGTAGGGTGAGCATGACTGGAGAAATCCGTCTATACTATCTGAATCACGATACAAGGTACCTTATCATTCTGTAGGTATTCGACGCTGGCACGAACAGCTGACGGCAGTGACGTCACTTCTGAGGTGGTATCCTGAGCATCCAACTGAGACACAGGGAACACCCTTAAAACGCGCGAATATGATACAGAAAAACTTCACGATATTCCATGAATGCCACGCAATATACTGTCTTCTAATAACGGGTAGCGAATGAACAAAAACAAGAAACTGTCTGACGACATTCAGAAATTGAGTTTACTTTGCCGATCTGGCGTACACTCACGTTTCTTTCTTGTGTCCAACCACACACATAGGATATATCACAAGAATTCTAGACAGTCACTCCAATTATCTACCTCGGGTATAGCATTCGCATAGCGGCTGGAACTCCCAGACCGCGAACCAGTTCGATCATCCACGACTTGTCGTCAACAGTCATTTCCGATCCTGCAAATTATTACTTATAAAAGTGTCACTTTTTGAGAGAAAAAAGATAGATCGCAAACGAACAAGCAAACCAAGATGATTGGATGAGAATTGAGAAATGTTTGAGGTAATGCTGTTTGTGACAGATCATAATTTCTCCTCACCTCCTCCCACAGCGTCGTTCTTCATGATGGAATTGACGAAAACGGGCAACAACTTCAGTGTTTCCGGAAGTATCAACTGGCCGAGTGGAGCATTCTCACTGCACTTTTCTCTTAAAATATCAAACATTTGATTACACCAAGTTTTACCAATTCGAACTTGCGAGAAAAAAAACCACAAAATAACTTTTCGAAGTTTGACCAAAAAGACAGAAACAATAAAACAACCAGCATAGATGAAATGAAATTCACCAGCAGTTCAAATGCAATTCTGTTCCAGTTAGTGATTAAAGTATGATAACAACAATTTTCCTCTTACCTGTACGTAGCAAGAATTTGAGCGGACCGTTGCGCCAATGTTTCCCTCATTTCCTTGTTGCCCTTCTCGCGATTCAATTGCACAGCTGTGAATAATTTACTATTTTCATTGTGAAAGCTAACGGCAGTGAGTATGTCTTCGTTTGAGAAATTCTTGAAACGCGTGAAATAACGACATGCATCTTTCGTCGGTTCGGATAGCTATGCGGTTTGAAATAGAAATCCTGATACCAACAACGACTCAATGATAAGAGCCGTGTCTATATGTCAACAACAACAGATGAATAACGCAGTGACTACGTAAAGCAGTAAGGTATGAGTATTCTACGAAAGGGGGCTCGTTTTTCATTGAAATATGCAAAACTCATGATTTTTGTCCCGAACTTGGAGAAAAAGTAGGTACCTGTTCGCAACAAGTAGGTGGTCAACGTGTCCTGATCGGCTACTCTGTACAGCTGGTTGTAATCCGAGGAGACTGGCAGACAGAGATTGATGATACGCAGACGACGCTGGCCAGTCACCGCCGTGTACAGGACGGCACACTGAAAGGCATTGGAATATAGAAAAGAAAAACAGTTGAACAACTTGCTCCTTACACAGTCGTAGCTCTTGTGAAAAGCTGGATGGTAACAAAATGAAATCAAAATTTGAGAAAAATCTGTGACTTGGCGTCGGCTCACGAACCTGAATGATGGCTGCGGGATCGGAGAGCTTGTCGTCGTGCTTCAACTCCGCAAAGAAAGCCTGAAAATAGAAGATAAAACGTTGACAATATATCCCATGACGCGGTAGACTTTAGTATATGGTGGAAAATGCGTTAGAAAATAAATAGAAGCCCACTCATGTCCATAAATCATACGGATACGATCTGCTCTACACTACACTATTTGTAAAAATAACGGTTACTTTCTTATTTGATTGATTTTAATTTGAGACAAAATCGCTGGATCAACCTCCACTCAACCGAAATAAAGTTCAAATTACCTTGTCCTGGTCAATCGATGACATTTCTAGATCGGTCGAGTTTTCCATGTAGAAAGAGCCGGAGAAAGTGATGGGTCGGATACCTAAAAAAAATCAATAGATCAGATATCACACACATGGACAAGAGCAAAAACTGGATTTTGAATTGAAAACATCATAACAACGTACCGGCACTAGAACGTACTCGCACCATGCAATCGAAGGCAATCTGCTTGGAAACATCTTGTGCCAGATCACTCAAGAATCGATTCGCATCTTTTTCAGGCTGAAAACGATCCCAGAATTAGGGACGAAATGTGTTACGATTAGTAACATGATAATTCTACAAAAATACCATTTCATATAAATTGACTGTTTCGGAAACTAAATAAAAAACTTACACTGAAATATTGATACTTGTAGACGCTGCCTCCTGTGACGGCTGTCAACTGCGAAATTGTGGGCACATCGATGAACGAGTTGGGGAACAGGAACAAGTCTACTGTCACTCCATTCTGAAATACTTTTGCGTGAAAAAATCATACACCAGCGAGGTTTTATAGTTATTAGGTTATAACTTTATATTTTAAATATTTGCGACTGACCATAGTCACCTCTTCAAATGCACGGTCAAGTGGCCGTTCCCAAAATTACGGTTGGAATTTGAATGTTTGAAGTTCCCACCGTATGGAGGTAATATCATGAAGAAATTCAGAAAAACCAAAAAACCAGAGTCCAGAGCCTAGGAGCTAAATACCATACCTTCACGCATTGCTCTCCGGCCTTGGTGTAGAACTCAGACTGTGGGGTGAGAGCATTCTGTAAATAATCATCTTATGAGTTCAGTTTCACTCACAAAATGAACCATTCTGACCATAGATCCAGCCAAAACACCATGCACCGATTCGGAGTTGACCAATGGACACGTTGCAATTCACATTGATAGACGTGATATATCCACTAATATTGAAGATGTACGAGAGAAAACACTGCAGCTGATCGTAATTTGCTATATTGCTATATCTAGTTATACTCTTTCGCCATTTCACCCGAGACAAGCAGGTACTACCAAACTATATCATTTATGCCGTTTTCAGCATTTTCAGAACTTACCTTATTGATTTGTTAAAAAATAACTCAACACAGCCTAAACGCGAAAAACAATTATCAATCCCATTACCTTCTCCTTCTCCGTGCCCAGCAGCGCGCGGTCGTTCTTTGTCTTCAGTTGTCCCGGGGCCTCCATGGTGGGCAGCGAGGTGGAGAAGATGAACAGCTTACCAGCACGGTCGGCACACTGCAAAAACATCAGATTGTATTTTTTAACGTTTTTATAGTGATTATGGAAAGCACCACTTATAATGGAGAACCAATTCGTGACAACGACAGTCCGGGGACACAGTAGTTCAGAGCAAGCTTCACAATATATCAGCTGATCCATTTTACATTCATGATTCTCATACTTCATATTGTTTTGTACACATATTTCCGCTGAGTTTTCTGTTCTAGTCATTTGAAAAATCCAGATATTCCAATTATAAATGGTTTCTATATTCTCTTCTTTCAAAACTTTTTCCAACTACGAAACTCGAATTAAAAATTCGTTTCCAGAAAAAACTTTCTGCGAAAAGTCATCTGATGTATGCGTATACGATGAACAGTAAAATAGGGCGAAAATGGCGCCACTTTCCCCATAGAACACGCGTTCCTTTCGATGTAGAAATAGTCAAATATTGTTGGTACCTTCAGGGCGTCCATTCCAGCATTGACCACCGGTCCAAGCATAGTCTCGGTCGTCTTGCTCTGCGAGAAGAGACGGGGAATCTCGGCCAGCACCGCCCGGATGCCGGCTACTGCCTCCGAGTACGGCAACAGAAGACCGTCCACGATAGGAACGAACATCTCGCCAACATCACCTAAATCATCCGAGTTATTAACAACTTCTACTGCCATAATACCTTTCAAAATCGTAACACCTCTTCTATAAATAACCTAATCTCCGTCCACTTAAAAATGGACAACCGGTTGACCCATCATTAATGACCTATTCGAGAAAAATGCACGTCCGGATAACTTATAAATATTGAGATCAAAAATTAAACTCGCCTACAACCAGCATGCTGGGTTTCGTGGAGGACAGGTCGTAGAAGTGAACAGCCTGGTCAAAGGTAGCCAGACCAACACGAATCGATGACTCCGACTGACCACTCTCCCTGAATTAATTCATGTACACAATCAGTACGATGCACAATTCCAATCTATAAAGCACAAACACAGTTTACAGCAGTTTAACCCACTGGCAAACTAACTGTCAGAACTAGAGTAGAGACGTGACAGTAGGCTGTAGCAGTCTATTTCAACTTAGCTTTAATTGCATAATTGGCAATTTGAGGTTATAACATACGAACACAGGCTTATAGACGCCATATATGGCCTTCCTCAAAAACAAAGTGTACCATGAAAAAAAGAACATAATATTGCACAACAGCCTCCAAAAACGAGTTGCAACAACATGTTTTTGATGCCCCACAGGCCCACAGCCAAAATAAAGACAGATTTCAGCTCACTTTGGGAGATTCTGCAGTACTCGTTCCAGACTGCTGCACAAGACATGGAGCATTCCATTGTGAACCGCGTTGTAGGACACGTCGATCATGAAAATGAAGGCTGGCTCTTTCGGGGGCAGACCATTCTGAACAATAATAATAATCAAGACTTATTGCGCATAGGTTATAACAAGACATTGGTTGACCGAGAGATCATGAGTGTTCAAGTAGGCGGAGCCGATAACTATTCGAATACTTTGCAGTTTTAAAAAATCAAGAAAGCACCTCTCATTTTCAAAAAGGATTGTTTAATTTGGCAAATTGTCGAGAACCGACATTCAACTATAAATAACACCCATTGTGTAAACATACCTTGCAATACTGTTTGGTGGCTACAAACTCATAGGCTCCTAGATACAATTCGGGTCGGTGCTCAATGTCAGTACGGCGACCGGTATGATCCAGATGGGCAAAGTAGCCTTCATCAACTGCAAAGACGTCAATGATTGCAACGAAAACGCTTCAAAACGGTGGTCCGAATTCGTCCCTTCATGGAGGACGAATCAACACGATACTTAGTTCAAGTGAAATAAGATACAGGATTCGCACCTCGGCAGTATTAAGTGGGCTATATTCTGAACGGAATATTTGATGAATTAAATTTCGCTCATAGCATGAAGAGCCTTAGCGCTAAATCCATAGTCGTATAATTTATTGTACTCAAACAACAAGAATGTGTCGCCACTAAAAAATAGAACGAAACGCTTACCGGGGGTGCTGGCATGACAGAATGGGCATCTGAATCTCCTTCCTCCGTCCTGGAACTCCATGAAGGGACACATGTAGGCCTTGCAACGCTGACACCGCACCGGGCCAATCGCGCCCAGGTCGATTACTGGCGGGGCATACTGGAATTATATGACCACGAGTTGACTCGCGAATGAAAGTAGACACACAATGTGTGATAAAATAAATTCGACTAAACTAAGCGCCCACTCTTCGTGCACAAAGCCGAGCTACATTTATCAAACTTGTGTAGCCGGGTAGTAAGAGTATTTGAGAATGATAGTTTGAGAGAAAAGTAATAAAAAAAATACCAAGACTCACGAAACATTCTTGAAAGTGACATGATTACTGCATGTCATATCCTGTCATTGGGTCACGTCACTATTCTAAAAAAGTAACCCGTATTTGACTTTCCGAAAAATTCAGGATTTCGCATAGAAAGTAGGCGAATTTCCGCGATATTGGCGAAAATGAGCCCGTTTTCATAATATTTTCGACTCCTCGTTTTCAACTTTACTGAAGTATGCATGCTTCTGACCTCATTGGCGTGGAGCTTAGCGAACGGAGTACAGGCGACGGCGAAGGGAATCTGAGACGACTTGAGCATGTCGTTGCTGGCCGGCGCCACGTAGATCGTGGACCGCATCAGACGCGGGTTGCAGTTTCCTAAACGAACAACATTTTTGCGCCGCATGACTTGATGGGCGGTTTCGCGAAAAAAAAAACCCTCCATTTCTGTACAGGCAACAGGTGTTTATTTACTTTTTTAGGCTTTTACCAGTTTCTGTATCGAATCGTATACACTCAAATCTTAAAACCACAGTCATATTTGTCATTTTGGCCACGACAAACCTTGATCTTGCGCCCAGAAGTTGGTGGATACGAGCGGAGGGGGCTCCGCGTGGGGATATCCCGTGGGAAATAGGCCGGCACGCACAGAATCGTCCTCCATCACAGCAACCTTGAACCAAGTTATTACCCTGAATAGAAAACGAAAACACAAAAGTCACGTCTAACGTGATTTCATTTCAATGCGAAATATGACATTTACTTATTTACATATTTATTGTTTCACTTCGCGCCGTTTCGAAGCGGTGATCATCATGCAGATCACATTATCGTCGAGCCCAAAGACATAACCTAAAGAAATCACTCACCGCACTTGGCATCATATTTGGGTCCAGTCTCTGCCGTTGTTGTTGCGGCATTCCACCTGGGAAGGAACCGGGCATTCCTGGAGCCTGACCGGGCATACCAGGCATTCCTGGGGCTTGACCGGGCATACCGGGCATTCCTGGGGCTTGACCGGGCATACCGGGCATTCCTGGGGCTTGGCCGGGCATACCGGGCATTCCCATTCCTGGAGCCTGACCGGGCATTCCTGGGGCTTGACCGGGCATACCGGGCATTCCCATTCCTGGAGCCTGACCTGGCATGCCGGGAGCTTGACCTGGCATTCCTGGGGCTTGACCGGGCATCATTCCCATTCCGGGAGCCTGACCGGGCATACCTGGAGCTTGACCGGGCATCATTCCCATTCCGGGAGCCTGACCGGGCATACCTGGGGCTTGTCCGGGCATTCCTGGGGCTTGGCCAGGCATACCAGGCATTCCCATTCCTGGGGCCTGACCGGGCATAGTAGGCATTCCTGGAGCTTGACCAGGGAAACTGGGCATGGCGGGAGCTTGGCCGGGCATGGTGGGCATTCCCGGAGCTTGGCCAGGCATTCGTGATGCTTGAGATGACATTCCTGGAGTCTGCCCTGGCATACCGGGTATTCCGGGAGCCTGGCTAGTCACTGCTGGTCTCTGCATACTGGGTGCTTGAGTGGTCATACCCGGAGCATTAGGAGGCTGCATGGGCATTCCCATCGTGCCGGATTGACTAGAAGATGGCGCTCCTAAAAACGCAGCAAATCGCTAAAATCAATGTACGATCGGTGTAAGAGGTCAACTAATACCGTAGGGACTATGGGAGAGCAAGGGTTTATCATTCTTTGTAAGCACTTTTCCAACTATTCAGTGAAGATAATAGGGTTATGGATAACTGTAAAAGAGCTTGCTTGCCTTCAACAACCATGGCTGATTTGGTGAGCTAACGACATGATTTGTGTATTTCAATAAATATAAAATCTAACCTGACATAGGAGGTGGTCCTCCTCCAAAACCTGGTCCGCTCTGCGACTGAGTTGGGGCAGAACTTATGGGAGGTTGATAGGACTGAGATGTCATTCCCATGCTCTACAAATAAAATTTGAAATAGACTCGGAAACAACAACAAAACCAAGATTAGTAGTTATATTAACGTTTTATTTTACTCTTACCCTCACATGAATCGGCTTATCAAAAATTCTTGAGAAATTAAATGACTCTAAAGAGAGGAAATGAGTGGAGCCTGGAGCATAACAATCATGCCTCAAAGATACCAACCAGAATCCAAAAACGTCAGCTAATTAATGTGCCCTAGTTGTTTCTAGCTGGCTTACAGCATACGAAAAAGAAAACAGTATGTAATTTGTATCCAATTCCGACATACCTGCTGGGAGGGCGGTGCGCTGGCGGTCTGTTGTTGAGGTGGTCCAGGCATAGACGGGAAGGACTGTTGTTGTTGTTGTTGTTGTTGTTGTTGTTGTGGTGGTGGAACTGATCCCGTCTGTTGGTTCATTTGAGGAGGGCCTTCAATAATTTAATGATAGTCAAATTATACAATCAGGATTGCCAATTAAATCTAACATTTCTAAAAGGATGAACGCCGCCACGAATAAACAACTACAAGCTAACATTTCATGAACTGTTATTCGTCATAAATACTAAAGAGCAGAACCATTTCGACGTCGTGAATAATTTGAAATAGTGGCAGAGTAAAGGAAGAATTAGGAGAATAAAAGTTTCGAATGAGTACCCTGCTCATACCTGGCTGTGACTGCTGCTGTTGGGGCATATTCGGGGTACCTTGATAATGGTTACCTGAAAAAAGCTGTAGTGTGTAGTTTATATGGAACAAAGCCAAAACTAACCCCGAGGTTCGGCCGAATACTTAAAAGAAAAGACAACACGTTTTTTGTAACCTTTGAATTGCACTTGAACCGCATGGCTCTCAAAATCAAAATATAAACAAAGCCTATCGAACAACAACTATCTTGTGTCTATCTTGTGCACACGTAGAAAAAACAAGAGTTCGAACCAACTAACATAGTATCTCAAAAGACCATAGACGGATCACAATATCCACAACCTTACAATTAGAAAAATTCGTACCTCCAACCGGAAAACCGGGCTTTTGTCCGGGAGCAGGTGCCTGCTGAGACGCTTGGAAACCGTTTGTGGGGGCTTGTGACGGCGGTTGTGGACCCTGATTCTGATAAGGAGCAGGACTGGGACTCGTCATCTGAACAAAAAAGCTAATGCCAAAAATGTAACAATCCGCTATTCCGTTAGCGACTCCACCATCGGAATACCAGACCTACTTGAATTTGGTGCTACTAGCAAATGAAAAACACAAGGATCAGCTGCGTGGACCTAGGATTGTAACATATGATCATCCATGTAAAGCGGAGCTTCCAAGCACATGATTTGGGTGAGGAATACATAATGTTGAAAATGTGATTGGATTTCTCAGCAAGAAAGCGAACGATTGATAAAACTAACCTGTGGATAACCATTGGACGCTTGTTGTTGCTGTCCATTCTGGAACGGCATGCCGTTGTTCCCATTGAATTGTTGAGCGGGGGCACCATTTTGTGAAAAACCACCTAGAAGACCAATCATGAAATAAAACAGTGTAAAAACGAAGGTGGCGTAATTCTAGGGTTCAGTAAGTAGCGTTTAGCTACAGTGGATGCTTGAGCTACCGCAGTAAATACTTCTTCATCTACATGTGCGATTCTCGTTCAGACCTGCAGCCCTTCACCCTGATCAGAGTCTTGTTATATTTGAGGATATTGAAGCTAGAAGCTACCCAGGTCTTTAGAATATGAATCACACAGAGATGTGTTACTGTTTTACCTGGTGCGGGGAAAGATTGGCCAGACGGCTTCATTGGACCAGAATTCGGAAATCCACCTGAAGAAGAGTGTATTTGCATTTTACGAGAAAATCTTTATTACCGGGAGACACTCAGGCGACGGCTTGTCCCAGGTACACTAACGGGACGTCCCATGTCCCGGTACTGTCCCGGGACGGTACCAAGAATTACGATAGAAATGGAGCAGATTTGATTGAAATTATGACAATATAGGAGACTATTCTATGCAAATATGCTCCATTTCTACCGTAATTCTTTGTACCGTCCCGGGGCAGTACCGCGACATGGGACGTCCCGTTCGTGTACCTGGGACAAGCGACTGCTGAGTAGCAGCAGGTCCAAAGAGAGATTTTATTAAGATAATAGTTCAGCTCATAGGTTAAATACCTCGTCGAAATGGCGCTGACCTGTGCCCATATTTGCTTTGTTTTCATAACTCACGCTCGTATTTTAGAAGCAAAACTGATTTGAATGCGATATACGAGAGAAATAGTTACTTTTGCAGGGGTATCTACCCCGTTTTTGAAGTTTCGAACGTTTCAGTTTCACTGGCATTGAACTGATGGTTCAGCTGCAGAACTTTCGTCCCTATTTTAGAAGCGAAAACTGTTTTAAATGCGATAGACAAAAGAAACAGTTACTTTTGCAGCGGTATCTACCCCGTTTTTGAAGTTTCGCACGTTTCAGTTTCACTGGTATTTAACCTATGGTTCAGCTGCAGAACTTTCGTCACTAGAAACCAAAAAACTGACCTGGCTGTGGGAACCCTTGACCATTCTGTTGCTGAGGTTGATAGCCTTGTCCTGCTTGACTCCCTGGAGCAGGATAATTGGGTTGAAACGACATGTGTCGCTCAATTCCCTGCAACAAAAAAGCCAATTTCTTCCCAAAAGCAATATTTCATTGAAAACAGTAAGTACTTAAGTAGAACAATAAGAGAACGGAAACAGAACCGAATTATTTCCTTAAAAGTCCTGACGCCAGTTTATAACGAAATTTACCGAGAAATACATGAAATAATAACATTTTGTAATATTAAATTCAGAATTTAGAAGGTGTAAAACTGGCAATATTCCAAGTTCCATGTCACTGGTGAGGAAACGCTGAGATCTGGCTTGAACAGCAGGCGCTTCGTGGAGGGACCCAGCTGACACATCATAATTCGCGGTAGAGCACACTTCAGTGCGCATATTCGATAGGGCGGACACTATGGTGCGTGAACTATTTATTTTTTGACTATTCCTACCCATCGAATGTTCTCAGAACCACGAGGATCTGTGAATGATTCAAGTACCGTACAGTCGACTGAAAAAACTTTGTAGACGACTAGGGATGAACAATCGGCGACATAAATATAGTCTGTTTCACGTAACAATAGCCCTTTACTACAGTAAGCTTATGCATTTTGCAAGTACAATTTTGATAGCTAGAAGTTTTCGAAAACAGTCCAAACTTTTCCATTTAGTTCTTGATAGTTGGTGCTACCAACCTGCAAGAAAAGTAATCAGAAAGTCTGTTTGCTGATTAGAAAAAAGTCTTTAAATAATCGATGGATTACTGTAGAAAGTTATCGATCGGTGGAACGAAGTGTAACAATGTAGCCAAAGAGTGAAATTGAATTCGAATGGAACAGTTTGCTTAGAGTATCAAATTGAGCTTTACGTATGAAACGGAGATTGATTGTTTTTTATAACTTAACACGACGTACTACTACTAAGTAATGTTGCCCTCTTCGTGTGGGACAATACATAGACACTATTCCGCAACTACCGCCCGACAATACCGGTACTTGCGCCAGACAATAGCGGGACGACCGCCGATACACGGCGGTAGTACCGGTATTCTCTGGCGCAACTACCGCTTTTATCGGGCGGTAGTACCGCTTTTCCCACTATTATCGGGCGGTAGTACCGCTTTTCCACTATTGTAATACTATTTCTGAATATTTCTAGATTTATATTTCGTAGACAACCGAACAAAGGATAAACAATTTCATCTAACTAAACGCGTACATTTTACAACTTCTTGCAGAATCAGAAATGTGAGAAAGACGAGAAAATATGCAAAAACGAGACAGAAAAGCAAATGACTAAAATTGTCTAGTAATATGAACAAAAATAGTCGTGTTTAGTCGAAACTGATCAAACAGAGATAAAAGAACGCAGAGAAAATGTAGAATTCTAACAAAAACAAAAAACAGTCATAACTACAATAATTTCCAGATGAACAGATTGGGTTGTTTGAATAGTTTTATTATAGAGAAAGGGGCAAACTGCGCAAAAACGCAATAATGTGAAAACCTGAAAGACAAAAAACGTGACTAACACACTAACCGTAACTGTGGGAACTTGATCTGACATGATTTCTGCCAAATCCTCATTTCTTTTCGCTTCTTCCTCACTTGTTCCGTAATGCAAATTGTGCATTAATAGATACAAACTTCGCTGGTCTTCATCTGAAATAGTCAATGAAGACATTTGCTACAGAAACTGAAGTACAACACTTTCGATTCTACACCACACGAGAAAAGTTGTGTGTGATAGAAGAACAACATTTAAAGATGCAATCTCTCAGTATTATGCAGTTGATAAATAGTGATTATTGTTGTACTTCGAACTTCGATCTATATAGAAACCCGCCCAAAACAACAAGAGTGAATAAAACCGCATCAAACTCAAACACACCACGCAATGTGGCTACATATACTGATTGCGCCTGATTCTTAAAAGACCTATAGCATGAAGAAAACTATATAAAAAAAATGACAGATACTAACCTAAACTAGTATCAGGGGGCAGTGGAACAGTTGGCGTGGAAGATCTGGACGACTCCGAATTGGAAGAATCACTGCCATGTCTCTCGCCTTCGCTGTCAGAAATATCTAAAAGTATATTTTATTCAGTATATTCTATTAGATTCATAACTTTCTGAATCTAAATCCCATTACCTCAAATAGGCGCACAAAAGTCAGCCTCATTTATAAACATAACTTTGTTGTAAAATAACGAAAAAGTCCCTGTTTTATTCCAAGCGGTTATGTTCACTTGTAATTCCAACATTAGGTGGTAGAAAAGACCGTTGTAAAACAATTAAGAGCATAAACGACTGACCCATATCTTGAACTTGAAAATCATCATCTTGGCTGTCATCCTGGTTAGATTGACTCTCACTACCATGAGATAAATCTCCGTCGTTGGCCGGTCCACCATCGTTGAGATGAGAGTGTGGAGCGGAAGCTTAAAAATTAACAACCGTGAAAATGAATAGGACATTTTTTTTTAATTGTCGTCCGAACTGCAAAACGCAACACGCTCAAACTATGAGTCTGCTTCTCGTAATCCCATAAAAAACCAACCGTAAAACTCAGTTCTGCTCCTTGTTCGGTATTGACCATCGGAGTCAACAGGAGCGTACTTGTCCATAGCGTTTTACTTGGGTGAAGTCTGAATGTAAATAAGCAGGTAAGGTATCAAACGATCCAAAACAAAAACTGAGAGCATTGTCTTTTCTTTTTCATAGTTATTCGCGAACTGCTCTAAATTAAGAATGTATCTTTCTGTGGAAACCTCATGTGACAATAATTCTACAGACAAAGCAACTAGTCAAGCAAATACATAGTTTTTAAACGAAGTCCTATTTAAATCAAAACACACAAACAGAAAGATTCCTGACTGGAAATGAATTTCTCTACATTGTTAAGTAAAACATTGCCGAGTACATAGATACTAACCGAAAAAAAAGATACAGGATTTACCAATTGTACTGGAGTATTTATTGATGAAAAATGAGCATAAAAACATGTTTTTAGAAAAAGTGAGAGCGTTATATAGCGTATGTAAGCGAGAGCGTTGTAATAGCGTAGTGACCGGAAGTGCAACTGAATGCATGGATGAGGGCGCCTAATCAATCAATAATCATTGTCCTCCCTGCCCCGGCCGGTTATTCTGCTGCGGTAGTACCGGTATTGTCGCGCGCTAGTTCCGATTTTGGCTATTGTCCTGCGGTACTACCGACAGAATGTCTGAGTAGTAACGTGAAATTTTTGCACTGAGCTCACGTAACACCTACGACAGTAAGCAAAACGGTACGTCAATTGAACGACAAAAGTCTGAACCCAAGCCTTGAACCCAAGTCGCAATGCTCCAGCTCTGCCCTTGAACCGATAACCGTTTGAGCACAAGATTCACATCGTTTTAAAGAAGCATCTTTTCCAACTACAGTTAGTCGTTAAACATATCTTCCAAATTGATAGCATGTGTGATAAGAAAGTATATCTTCGATATCGTTCGGAAGTTCGAGCCAATACCGGATATCCATAGAAGGACGATTATGTGGTCCAATCGCAACGCTTCAGTCCTATAAACCGCAATATATTTTTCAATTGCAGTTTAAAGGACCGATGTCACGGGATTGGTCCACATAATCTTCCTTCTTTAAGAACTACCTACTCGGATACGGTAGATATGGGATTGCAACTTAGTTTTCCTCAGAACATGTGTGAACAATGGATTTCCCCTTCGAGTGGGATACAAACCCAGAATATTTCATCTGATTCGTCTTTTCTTGTTTGTATACCTACCGTATGTGGTTGGGTTTTCCACAAGTTTTACAGTACACAAAATAAATTGTGGTTTACTAAGTTGTAGAGCTTATTTATATAAACAATGGGTTTTCATTGTCATTTTCTCCCAGTAATGTCATAGTTTATGTAAAATGTCCCTACTTGCTTCAAATTGTTTATAACTTGCCAACTGTCTTGTCTTTGGAGAGCAACAGACTGGACATTGCTAGAGAATAGCAGGTGCCGAGAGAGCAGCAGACAACTAGACGGAATCAGGAGACACAACACGAACCTGAGAGAGGGGAAAGAAACGAGACACTGACTCATTCCTTCATATTACATCATAGAGATATTACGATGAGCAGGAATGTCGGATATTAGCTTCTTCAAAGAAGACACTGGAAACGTGTCAGTTTTTGCCAGTTGCAATGTTTTGCAGATGAATTCTCAGTGGGTCAAAACATGTAATCGTCAGCTCGTCCATCCCAGAGATACAGAATATCGTGTGCACTGAATGCATAACACAAAATGTTCATTGAATCATGAAAACGTGTAAAAGAGGGTGAATTATTTTGAGTATCTCACTTTATGCTGTGTATATCCCGATGCATACCTCTCTGAAGCAATGTGTTTAGCAGATTTGCGACCAAAGTCGAAATATCTGGTAAATTTGCTACTTCGGCCGTTTCTTCTAGCAGATTTGCAACTACGCCGAGAATGCGCCTGCGCTGGGTTCTATCCAGCAACTTAATCAGAAGAACGTATAGTGAGTGCAAAATTTATAAATTTCTGTCTCTAGGCGAAAGCGAACCTGCGAGCAAAAGTTTCGTAGCAGGGCGCTAACCACTGCGCTATTAAAGAGCAGAAAAGCTTTGGAATCGAGGACATGTGTGCGTACACAGCGGAAAGTGTGATATACAGTACCCTCCCGCCTTTTCGTTGGCGACGACTATAGTTTAGTTCAAATGTTCGAATAGCTCTGGAAAATCCCCATCTAGAACTGTAATTTCAGCTCGGTTCGGTAGTTTGATCCCACTGAGCCACTGCTATTACTCTACTGTGCAGGCAAACTGCAAATAAGTTCACGTCATGAGCGTATTTTTCTAACGGTTACTAGCGTTAGTGTACACAACACCATTGCGGTCATTACGCGGAGACAGGTACAGTTATGGTACAGTTACAGGAAAGGGTACCGAATTGGAGAAGGTATGGTTGGAATTTTTGAGTCTCTCTCTCTCTCTTTATCTCCCTCTCTCGTTTCTCTCGATCACCCTTTTTCTCTAAACCTCTATCCGCCCTCTGACCCTCGTTCCCTCCATAACTCATCCAACCTAGTTCTACATCCAAATCGCGCAGCACAGTGTAAAGTCATCCCAATCGATGCATCTTCTCTGACAAGCTCTGCCAATCTCACACAACCTATTACGACAACTCATTAATAATCAACAACACAGACCAACTTCCGGTTACCGTACCTAATCACAAAGGGTGTAACATAGTAGAAAAGACTACGTGTGGTTGCAAACTTGCTAGGCGGACTTTGACTAACGAGGAACGTACCTGTATTCGTACATGGAAATCAGATAAAACTACCAACTATTGTTTTCGGAGGAGAGCGAGATCCATTCTTTAATTACAATATCCATTTTCCACCAAATGAATGTTTGAACAATAGAGCCACTGTTGCACAACCGGCTAGAAATTCCACTGGCACGCGGCCATGTTCCACCTCTTCCTAAGCTCAGAAAAATCTCACACAATTCCCAGCCAATTGGCGGCCAGTCACTTTTTTATTGGCTGAGCGAGAGTGTGCAGGTCAAAGAAACCCAGATGTCTGCGGCCTCATTGACCTGCACACTCTCTCGCCTTTGTAGCTGGCCAATTTTCTGCGATTAGCAAACTACAAAAGCGAGAGAGCACGCAGGTCAATGAGGCCAGAAACAGACTGAGACAGTCTGCGTCTCAATGACGTGCACACTCTTTCGTCGAGGGCGCTAAAAAAGTGGTTTGCTAAATGCCTAAATGGCAAGGGGTTCTCGGAGAAATGTAACTCTGTGAACTTGTAAGCTTTTGATTCATTGGAATTAAACTAAAATCAAAGCTGAACGGATCACCGGACAGTTCGGCCCGTGTTTCTCAGGGCAACTATAGCATTCAGTTTCTCACTTTTAAAGGTGACTTCGACATGTGTCATCTTTGGCCAGAAAGACAGCTGCTGTGTTCAGGTAGTTAACCGGGCTTTTATGGTCTATTAGAAGAAGCACTTGGAAAACAATCAGGAATACGTGTGGTCATGCCTAACCGACGTAGCTGGTTTACGAAATATTATGAAACTATTAAAGAAGGACGATTATGTGGACCAATCCCGTGTCAACGGTCCTTTAAACTGCAATTGAAAAATGTATTGCAGTTCAAAGGACTGAAGCGTTGGATTGGACCACATACTCGTCCTTCTTTAAATTGCTCTGCGCGAGTAGGAACTCTTGCATCCGTTCCAATCCGTTAATTCGTACGAAAAATGACAAAATTTTCGTTGTAGTTTGATCTCGACAACCGCCATATTTGTAGATTTTCTACCGAGAAACATCCAACTACAATTACAGCTGAGACGGCAACATACGCCGTATAGTGTATAGGCTTGTTTTGAAAAGAGCCAACGCTACCAGAAAATGAAACACGAATCTAACATTTCTCATCAATGTTCTCCTCCATTGTAGGAGAACATCTCTTATATGAATCATCTTTGTACGACATCCAATCCCGAGAAAAAAAAACAATATATGCTCTGTTTCAGGTTCAGTCCAACCTGTAACTTTAGTTCCATTCATGGCCCCTGACACTTCAGCAGCGTGCCAGGGGGGATTTTCAGGCGGGTATTCAGTTTCACCATGCCAGAGACAGAGTTCCTCAAGAGAGTTTTCTGAGTGGTTCATTACCATTGCTACAAATAACAGTATTTCCTACGAAGTTCATCCAGTCGAGCAATCACTGGCACGTTGCCAAAGTCTCAGTGGGAAGAGAACTACAACAGACTTGAGACAGTTGAAAAATCAATTCGTATTCTTGACTCGCTGCAACAAAAGATATACAACAAAAGATATAGTTCCGTTCCGCAACGCCGCTTAGTGCTAATATGACGCCATTACAGTAAACAAAGCTCTGGCCTTTATAATCTTTCGCATAAATTTAAACATAGATTTATCTATGCTTTTTATCGGCAACACATCTGCTGCTGTTTATGCGCCTTTTACACTCTCGCGAGTACGCGAGCCAATGAATGGAAGAAATAAACACAATGGAGTGTTTTCTGATCGACAGAGTTGTTGGGAAATGACCACATACTCTAGGAAATGACAAACAGTTGGTTGAAGTTTGATCTTGATACATGCTATACTTTTCGTATTTTCAACGGAAATCAGACTACAAACTAGGGTTGTTAATCGAGTTGAAAATTTCGAGTCTTCCATTTTTGGGTTGGAACGAAGCCAAACTCGAAACTCGAAAAACTCGATCTTTTCCAGTTTCCAAAATTTCTAGTTTTTCGAGTTTCGAGTTTTTCGAGTTCTGGAAATTTCGAGTTTCTCGAATTCGAGTTTCTTACGTTTTATAAAATATCGAGTTTTTCGAGTTTCGAGTCGAACTCGAAACT
Organism: Litoditis marina; assembly: GCA_964036275.1. Lineage (NCBI taxonomy): Eukaryota > Metazoa > Nematoda > Chromadorea > Rhabditida > Rhabditidae > Litoditis > Litoditis marina. The sequence goes on along the minus strand of OZ038433.1, from coordinate 2,189,080 downwards.
CGAAATTTCGAGTCGAGTTTGGAATTAACAACCCTACTACAAACACAGCGCAATCGAGCAACACCACTGTTAAAGCTTGCTTTAGAGAGAGAGAGAGAGAGAGAGAGAGAGAGAGAGAGAGAGAGAGAGAGAGAGAGAGAGAGAGAGAGAGAGAGAGAGAGAGGGAGAGAGAGAGAGAGAGAGAGAGAGAGAGAGAGAGAGAGAGAGAGAGAGAGAGAGAGAGAGAGGGAGAGAGAGAGAGAGAGAGAGAGAGAGAGAGAGAGAGAGGGAGAGAGAGAGAGAGAGAGAGTCAACCTATAGGACTGTGCAGGGGTCGTTCCGGGAGAAACGAACGAGCATATTCCCTATTATTTTCTACCGAGCTGTTTTGTAGTTTCATAATAGCGTATCTTGAGGTCAATTCAAACTTTCTGCAGTGGTATATTCTCCCGTTACGCGAGCAATGAAGAATTTCAGCAGTAGTGCACCCATCCGTTGGATGTTAACGAATTTTGATGAGTTGAAAGTTCATTAGACTATGCACTTGATCACGTCACAGTTATGTTGTGACCATGCACTGAGACGTCACAAGTATGTTGCTAGCACAGGATAAAAACTACTACCAGTTGCTCGATGTACTTTTTTCCTCCCATCTTCCTTCTCTCTGTTGGGGCAACATCTTTCCAAAGTAGACCGAAACATTTCTGCGCATCTTCCTCGACAAATACAACACCAATCATGAGAAAAGAAATTCTCATATCAGTATGTACAGTCCCGGAGTTTCCCGCAAACGTTGTTAGACATAATTTGGCTTGTACGAAACAAGTTGTCGGTACTAGTGAGAAGATCTGATGGACAGTACTGCTCAACTTCAGTACATCGCCTAACAAGCTACTGAAAAACTGGAGGTGGAATGAGAGAACTCAATGAACCCATAATTGTATTCATTTTTGTGTATTCTTTGTCTAACCCAGTTTCATTTTAGAACATTCTCCAATTCTCACTTTTGTACTTCCACCCGGCGCCACAATCAATGATGGCAAGACGTTTTTTGCCAGACTGCCGATCGCTGATATCCCATCGGATCTCAGCAAAACAAGCTGTATCTTGTTTTGAACCCCTCTTTTTCTGTCCCTTCCCCCTTTAACCCCCCCCCCCTCCCTGCCTCCCTCGGAGGGGCGGGGCTCACAGCCTCCATTCGTCGCCATGCGATTCTCACTAGCGGTCATCCTGCTACTGGCTACGGCCACCTATGCCAAGAAGGTTCGTAAAGTGACCTTATGCTACAAAGAGTTTTATATGTTAGATTTCTTACAGCATTCTGCTGAACTTTACATCTTCCGCAATCCCAGAAAACTGGCTCATTTTTTTTGTTAAGTTTCAAAAGAGTAGTTTTTGGTGTGTATCATTTGAAAAAAAAGATTTAACTAACTTTTATCAGAGTTGCTTTCACAACTACCAAAATGAAGAATGAACCATTTCACTCAACGTATCATTTTCCAGGATGAGATGGACGATCTCGAGTCTCTTCTGGAGAACATTGACGACGATTCGGACGATGATGACACCCCGGTGAAGAAGGGTCAGTAGACTTGGTTACTTTTTTAATTTGGAAAATTCTTGCAAACTTTGTTATTTTATCTAGAAGTTTGGCTGTAAATGATAAATCGACCTGAAACAAGGTTTTAAAACCAAGATCAAAACCACATAGCTTAATCACGAAAATTTTCAGTGGTAATCTCAAAAAAAATGTTTGGCGTTCGGATCAAATGTCATTTGTTATTATTTCTCACTTTCAATCTCTCCGTCGTTTACTTGATTTTCCTCATAAAACTCTTCTACACAACATAGCGAACATTCTGCACATCTGTCTTATGGGCAAATTCCTCTATCTACACTGTATAGTTATTTCAACTAGTAACCATAATGTTCTTGTATACTTGTTGCACACAAACTCATTTAAGTTTTCTCTTGTAGAGAAACACCCCACTCTATTCTTATTTTGTTCCCAAAAATACAAATAGCTTCATTTGAACTTTTGATTTGGCGCCCAGGTGATAACTTGCCATACTGTGGAAGTGTCAGTTTTTCGTCCAGCTTCTCCGCCTGACAAATGTTGCCAATTGGCGGCGGCCTTTCTGGAAAAGACGGCACAGCTGCTGCTTTTCGCCACAACAGATCCCTGTTTTTTGATACGCAGCTGGTGCTCGCAAAAGACTGCGCATCAACTTACTTCCCATTCAGCCTACTTACTAGTAGTAATATCGGCAGAGGGTTCAAGGGATCAGATGCTACTGCAAACTTATCAGTTAAAACATGATAAGATGTTATTCTTAACTTCCGAACGAGAGTGCTGCCACTGAGAGGGTTTCTTTAGTAACAAATCACATAGCACACATCAACATTCTCGAATTCTGGGAGCAAGAGTTTCCGGGGTTTATAGATAAGTTAGCTGCGATCGAGAATGTTATAGGACAAATAGTGCGTGAGTAGAACAGTTTATTCTGCCGTGTACAGCTGAGATGTTGGTACCAGGCTCACTGTTTCGTTGACGTTTCTGCGTTTCAATTAAACTAGTAACTGCGTTCCACCCCGGAATTTTGCTCGTAACTAGTAATTTCTGCTGTGTATATAGAAATCAAACTTTAAAAACCAGATATATTCTCCTCTACTGAGATCAAACTACAACCCATATACGCCCCCCCCCCCCCAATTAGATTCCTCCATTTCAGTTGAGGTTCACAACCCGTGTGAGGACCACGTGTGTGGCTGGGGAAAGGAATGCGTCGTGGGAAAGAAGGGAGAGCCCGTCTGCGAGTGTATCTCCACCTGCCCCGAATTGGACGGAGACCCGACTGACATGGTCAGTATTCTCATCTATATTCTTGGCTACGGCTACGGCATGTATGGTACTGTAGTTTGTTAGTTGTAATAAATATCCGGCGTAGTTATCTTCTTCAACTACACAATGTATTTTTTAAGAGCTAAGCTGAACTCTTCTACAATCTAGGTCACAACGTCGCTCATGGTGTAACGTAACTCTGTAGCTCTCATCTATAGTCTTCGTCACGACGACGCACGAAGTTACTGTAGCAGTAGTAGCAGAACTTGGTAGCAGTCGTTTCACTGTTTGGTAGAGCAACATCACATCTATAGTCTCAGTCACGATATATGATTACATATTGCAGTTTTGGTCTGCAGTTTACTGTAGTGGGTCGTAATATGCTGCAGTTTTGTAACGGCAATTTGAACTATTCTCCTAGTCGTGACTTCAAGACTTCAAGTGCATCATGGTTGTTTCTACACTACGAAAATGATTAGAGTCACAATACCACATCTTTGGTTAGATAGAGTAGTTTATTGAAAACCGAAAACCAAAAACATATAATAGGCAGAATAGAGCGAACCTTGGACTCTTTCAGGTGTGCGCCAACAACAACGAGACCTTCACCTCTCTGTGCGACCTGTACAGAGAGCGTTGTCTGTGCAAGAGAGGACACAAGGCCTGCGAGAAGAAGGCACACGCTAAGGTGGGTATACAGTATTCAAACGTCGTTTCAGGTAACCATTGTATCACTCAAAATAGGTGAAACGTGACACATACATTCCACTTGGAAAAATTTATGAATACCTGAACTGTGGATAAAGATAATTAAAGTAGTAGTATTTGTCCCTGACTGTTTCGTAAATAGAATACTTCCTCAGTGCAAAAGACTCACGCAATGATTCAAATCCTAGTAATTTCACGGGCAGCTCATAGTGTCAACACGCGAGCTACGCACCACGTTCTTTGTCTATATTTTGGAACAAAATAACTATTCTCTACTATAGCACAATATAATCAATAATTCTATAACCTCTTTACTTGCAGGTGCATCTGGAATACTTGGGAGAGTGCAAGAAGTTGAACGAGTGTACCGACGAGCACATGGCTCAGTTCCCCGAGAGAATGGCCGACTGGCTCTTCCAGGTAGAATCATAATCACATCCACGTCGACATAAGTGGTTAGGGACATGCATGGATCACAAAAGCGGAGCGACCCGGAAAATGTCGCACAACATAACGAGTCAAATGTTTTTAAACTGTTTCCTTCAACAGTTTGATTTCGTGTAGGTACATAACGAATCTCGGTCATATATTTAGGTTGTAAAGCTCAGCAGCAAGACTTTTAACAGTATAACATTTTAGACAGTAGAGGCATGCTGATGATTGAAAGTGATCCACTAACTCTTCAAATCTAGAATTTTTTAACTTTCACAACAAATCATCCATGTTTTAGGTCATGCGTGAGCTGAAGAAGCGTCGTGAGCTGCACAAGATGGAGTGGGAGGAGCTGGTTCAGGAGGCCGAGACCGACGACGAGAAGAAGCACGTCTACCCCGTCATCTGGAAGTTCTGCGACCTCGACATCAAGCCCCACGATAAGGTACATTATAATCACAAGCACAAGAATCGGTTAACCCGAATGAGTATAAAAGGTAGTTGAAGAGAATGGTCCGTTTTGCTGTATCTGACTTTCCCAGATGAGTTTTCATTTCTAATGTGTTCAAAATACAACCCGTATCTTTGTTGGATTAGACCATAGATAGTTGCACAGGTCGCCGTTCTAGCTATGCTCCTGGTTCGACTTTTACCCAAATCCCTTCCAATCAATACGATTCATCTATGAACGGTTAACACCTTGGTGTTCTGACTTTCCGGCCTCTGGTTCGATTCCACCCTGACTAATGATCTATTGGGGTCGCGGATAGCCTTTCCACCCGAGACGTGATACATGTGTTTGGTGGTCAGTCCGTCCGTCAACCCGTAGGTGTCATTAGTACTTGTCGGTCCGGGGGACAAGCCCTGCCGCCACAGTTTAATGTTACATCGAAAGGCTTAGGTAACCGCCGGAGAACGGACACGCGAAAACATTGAAAAACAACGTTTAGCCTGGAACTCGTGCTGGAAACTAAAATACTGGGACATGACCTTCATATAACAATTATGATTCCTTCACGTGGACACTGCACCATGTTTTTGAACTGCGAACGTGTTGCGGTGACGTTTTGATTAGTAAAGTATAATAAGGCATCGTAGCAAAGTCTCCTAAAAAGGTCACCTTTGAGCTAAACTATCTGGTCACCACCTCGCTCAGGTTTGAGTCAGCTCCACTACGCTTATACATAGGAAGTTGGCAACTATGTGGCCAGAATGTGACCAAGTTCTCGATCAGGTTGAGCTCACAATTTGCATGACTTTGCTACGCTGCAAGGTGTTTGAAGGCACTATGTAGTCGCGTGTAAGAATACTTTGAGAGTTTTTCCGTAGCTTTTACACCGCAAAAAACAGTAGCAAAGGAATCATGGAAAGATGATCTTTGGGCGGAACTAATTGGTCATCATCTGACCCCGGTTCTGTTCATCTACAGTATGAAACATAACATGATCAGGTCCTCGATCAAGTTGAGCTCACCACTAGCGGTACTTTGCTACGGTGTCCAATGTATCCTGCCTACCGTACCTTTCAACCACAAAAGTATATTTCCCTACCGTACCCCTCTTGCAGGCCGTCTCCCACCATGAGCTGATCCCCATCACCGCCCCCGTCATCCCCATGGAATCCTGCATCAAGCCCTTCCTCGAGGGATGTGACGCCGACAACGACGGCAACATCTCCATCAAGGAGTGGGGAAAGTGCCTCGGACTCAAGGAGGGTTAGTCACATTTCTCGACTACTTCATTAAAAACCACTTTCAAAACTATTCTAAGAAAACCCAACTATTTTAAGTAGGTAATGCGGAAATAACCAGATTACCCGAACCCCGGTTAGATATAGAATTCACATAAATCTAGAAATAGAATTAAGAATGAAGATATAGAATTGAGATCATGGGAAGTGCCTCGGACTCAACGTGCAAAACTTGAATGGCCACTCAATAGAAAAGCAAACCAGATTTTCTATCTAAGAAATATGTATCAGGCTACTTAATTTGTCGGAATAAAGAAAAGTAGACTAAACCAGTCTTCATCACTCGGATACAAATACACCCCAACTACCGTACCCTACCGCTCTTTTCTTTGCAGGAGAGATCCAGGAGCGTTGTTAATCGGTCTTCCTCTTCGCCAGTCGCTAGCTTCATATTGACAGCTGCCACAGCAGACATAATCACAACTCGCCCTACTGCCTATTTATAATATTCACACCTATTTTGTGCCTTTTCGATAAAGTTTTTTTGTTTTCATTATCGATTGTAAGACGATTTTTGAGGGAAATAAAGTATTTGTAAACAACAACTGAAAGTTTCGCGAGTGAAAAGTCTGAACTTAATAGTGAGGCCTGCTGCAATTAGGACTAGACCCCGAAAACAATATGGAATCAGATCATATACAAGTATACTCAAACTGAAAGTAGTTTTACTCTTTGTGAAGCATCAACGTTAACTCTCTTGTTGATACCGCCGTTCAAGATCTCGGTGGCAACACGTCATAACAGTAGCATTATTAAAAACTTTATATACACAAACTGATATGTATGGCATGTAATAATGTATATATCTAATCTACCGTAACGCGTTACCTATCTCATCCTATCTAAAATGCACTTTCCAGTCAACCGGATGGATTAACAACCTCAAACTGTAAACATCTGATGAAAGTGATTCCTAGAAAAACTAACAAATTAGCTCGGCTTACAGTAAAAACACCCCGATTGCACCCAATCACTAACTATCAATAATTGACAGAACACTACTTTGCCGAAGTAAAAAAACAAGAAAAGGCGGGAAATGTTCAGCACCAGAACTGCTTAAGACAACAATATCTCAACTATAAACACTAGACAGCAGCTGCTTCCTTCTCCAAAGTTTCAAACTTGACGAGAACAGAATTCTTGGCCACATTTTTGCCTGGGGCACACGACACTGAGGCAATGCAGCAGTCGGAGGGAGCCCTAGAAAGAAAATAAATAAGAGGTAGGGAGAGGGAGAGAAAGAGAGAAAGGAGGAGAAAGAGAGATAGGGGGGGGGGGTAGACGAATATATCAGTAGATAGAGAAAACCAGGACAATACCGAAATGCAGACATATCAAATTGAGAGATACAAAGAAAATGAGAAGAAAGAGGAAAAACTGACTTTATTATATATTCCATCTTCATAGCTGTCATGACAACCAGAGCCTGACCTTGTTTCACCTGAAACAGAATAAGATTATTGCTCTATTGCTCAATATTGTAAAGTCTGAGATCCCTGGTGAAAAAAAATCTATTGCCCGAACCAAAAAGCCTGATAGGAATCGGTGAGCTTCAGTCAGATTGAGAGCCAGCCGACTGCAATTCTGCAATTTCTGTTATGAAAGGCCTTTTCGATTCGCTAGTTCAACTTCAACCCTTTTTAAAAGAACTGGTTGGTTGAAAGGGCCAGCCAACAGACTAATTCGGAGCTACATAATAGAGCCGCATACTCTGTTTCACCAAACGATCTCAGAACAAGCGTCGTTGCAAAACAGTAAATTACTGTTTATACAGGGTGGCTGTCATACATATTGATTTTTCCCCTCTTCGTCTGACGTCTCTTCGGGGCACACTATATCTCTAGATTTGTTGCAATACAGTTTCGACCAAACGCGAATTTGTAATTAACAGCCTATGGTCTGAGCAGTCCTTCTACAGTAGTCCAGTAAACACTCAAAAGGCTTTTTCTAGTGAACCAGTCGTTACGTTGGTTTCAAACTTTCAGAGTTTGTAGTAGTGAAATTGCAGAAAACACTACCCAAATTCGGAAAAAAATCCAAATACACAGACATACCAAACTTTGAGCTGAAAGTTTGAGCATATTACCGTAGAGGATTATAAATGGGTCGAACAAACTATACCTGATCTCCCTGCTTGACAAGCACCTTCTCCACAATACCGGGCATTGGGGCATGGGCGGAGGCGGCTGCTCCACCCGCGGCCGCGTCGCCGTCGGCGGCAAAGTCTTCCGTCGCCGTCACGTACTCGGCCTGATCTTCACCGGACACCTGTAATCCCTCACCATTACATAGATAACGTATTACTCGACGGTATTCTACTTTTCTCTTTTTAATAGTTGAAAAACTAACAAAAGTACGGTCAGAGTAACATTTTGTCTTTCATGCGTGCTGTATTCCGGACAAAAGTGGATTCACTCCAAACTCCTGAGAAGGTGAGGGTGATCCAACATTTTCAACACAGAAAGGAACTAATTCTACTAATTTTACTAATTGATTTTTTTGTATTGGGTCAGTGGCTTATCTTCTGATGAGGCATCGACCACTGACTCTAAGACATCGTAAAGGCGGTGAGGCCGAAACGATGTTTTTTTCATTCTAAACTTAGTCAATATTAACTTCATAGATAGTATTTATTACTTTTAATGCATTTAATCATTTATGTATTAACTTTATCCTGGTTAACTCGATTTCATTTAACCGATTTCTGTTTATTTAAAAGAAAGACATACGATGGCCGTCTTCTCCAGTTGAACTGCCTCGGCGGACCAACGCTTTCCGTTCCACTCCATCGTGTACTTGATGCTATCGTGTCCCACATGCTGCAACATGACGTCATCAAAAAATATACGAGGTTATGAATTAGGGTAAAATTCAACAGTTATTGGTCACCTTCTTCAAATCTTCACAGAACTTTACCGAATGTACGTCCACTAGACAACTTACCAGAATGAAACACCAAAAAACTGAAACACACGAAACACGAAAAGTTCTGATTTTCATCCTAAAATTGAACTTAGATATCCCCTAGTGAGTTGATAGAGAGAGAGAGAAGGAAAAGAGAGAGATAGAGGAAGAGAGAATGAGAGAGTTTTAGTAGCTAGCTACGACCTTTAACGGAAACCTACCTCAACATTGCTGACAGTCACAGGCAGTTGTTCCCCATTAACGTTGACAGTCATCTGGGAGTCGGAATGGAAAGTGACAGATATGTCCGATTCTCCTGAATGCAACCATTATCAGTTACCGTATAGCATATTTTTTTCCATTTCCAGAAGCGAATTTCGAACATTTTTTGGTGCCGGGAGCTTAAAAACACACTAAGGTGAAAGAAAATTGTTAGCGTATGCGGTCACAGCTGTAACATAACAAGCAGGACCGAAGAGAGTGTATGTGTCAAAACAAGAAAACAGTCGCGAATGTTATGTAAGAGCAATATTTGTGCACCTGCATCTATCTAGAACAGTCTTTGTCTAGAAAAGACGATTTTTTTCCATTTCATTCGATATGAACACATCTTAGTTTTGACGGCCTTCTTACAATAATTCACTTTCAAACAAAAAATCAATAAAATGACAATTCATACCTAGTTTGTATGCGGTCGTGACTGGATGATTCACACGGAAATTAGAGATGGACTGGAATAATTAGAATATATGACCCACTTCTGGTCGAGAATATCAACTACAGGGCACGTCAATGTTCTCCGGTCTACTTGCATTACAAGTGAACAACATAACAGATAACATTGTATGCTTGTATCATCTAGTATATGGTTGAAGTTTGTTTTTAAGGTTAACTTAACAGCTTAACACACTGGATATATACCCCAAAGAACACATAATTTAAAGTTTGCTAAAACTTGAAATACTGTAAAGTATAGGGGCTACACAAGGAAGTGAAGGGTGCTGGGTTCCCCACACCATCTTCGCACCCAGACTGATTCTACATAATCACATATCAGTGAAGTGTGTAACCTGAAGTTCCTGATTTTGCATAGAAAGGAGCCGTGTTTTCTAAAATTTAGCCAGAAGGGTTCCGTGAGTTTTTCACCATTTAGCGCAGCTTGTTGAAGTATTTCTCCAAATGGAGTGCCACATCTAACACAGAGAACAGATAGTCATGTGTTGAATCGCAAATAAGTCAATCTATCTATAAATGTTCATAGTTGTGATAGTGCAACCACGGCCTCACCTGGAATGGCCCTCCATCAGTTGCTGCTGGTCGTTCGAGCAGAGCCCGTCCGACTGCTCCCTCGATGAGAACCTCGGATGGGGTGGTGGGAACGGCGAACAACTCCGCCTGGTGGTCCGGGATGAAGTCCGTATACACGTTACCCTGGAACGGTATACAGATATACGTTCGTTGGAACTATGTTATAACATTCACAATGGTAGTGGCTCTTGAAACTGGAGTGCCACATATACCACTGTGAGAAGCCACAATGACAAATAAACTATTCTATTTTATAACTTCATCCTGAATGAGAACATTTAAGAATACTCTCAAATGTTCAAAAGTAAAGTTGCAACAGACATTCGATCTCTTACATATGAGGTTGAACAACATCAGCCTTTGTTGAGAACAAACACCAATCAGCTCATTCACAAACACACGGCCCGCTTCCAAGAAAACCACTAGTTTCTTGAAACTTCCCTCTCAATTCAGGGTATTCGATACATTTCCCTTTTACATACAAGTATGCTCTCGTTATCTTCCTTTGACTACGTAGTATCATGACAACCCTGAAATTCCGATTTTGAATTGGGTAGGAGTTCAATTAGGTTTACCGTATTTTCTGTATCTTTCGAATCTTGGGTTAGATAAACACTCTATTCTATGTTTGACCAACCTTGACAAACTCCGGATGTGCGAGAACCGTGCGAACGAAGCCAATATTGGTGGGCAGTCCGCTGATCTTGGTCGCCTTCAGGGCTGCGTCCAGCTTGGCGGCAGCCGTCTCCCGATCACGACCCCACACGACTACCTGGCAAGAGGAGCATGAACACAGGCGAGTTTGCCCGAAATCGGCGAGGTGAAGGGAGTCCGTTTATGAAACTTTTCCGGCATTCCGGACAAATTGATGGGAATTTTTAAGATCAGAGCGATGACAATGAAGGATAAGCTCCCTTGTATAGAACAAGACAGAGGCAAAACAAAGTTTTTTCTTTCAATAGAATAGTGCAAGATAAATGTAACGGCCCAAATGACCAGAATTGGTGCATAATATTTTGCTCCGATAAAAATATAAAGAAAAGTTCGGTAATATGTAAACCTGGTAATACATACAAACGTGATATAACATACCTTGGCGATCATGGGGTCGTAGTGGACGGATACATCATCTCCAGACACTACACCCGTGTCTACACGTGCATTGGAGGGGAAGGAGACGTAGTCAAGTTTACCTGAAAACAGACGGAATAAAACAAACAAAATTCTTTCTTCAAAGAAGGACGATTATGTGGTCCAATCGCAACGCTCCAGTCCTTTAAACTGCAATACAATTTTCAATTGCAGTTTAAAGGACCGTTGACACGAGGCTGGTCCACATAATCGTCCTACTTTAACGAAAAAACTTCCTCGACAAAAATTAACATCTGGATTTCTGTTATTGACAACTTTACTGGAGTAGATTTAGATTTATTTGATCACATCACATTGTTGCAAGGAGTATGCTGATATATACCTGCAATGGGCATGAATGCGCCTGCCCGGGTGTCCTCGGCGTAGACCCGGCACTCGAATGAATGTCCGTTGAGGGGAATGTCGGCCTGTTTCACTGGCAGCTCCTCGCCCTGAGCAACACGTAGCTGCCATTCCACCAGATCCGTTCCTACAAATTACAAATTACAAATCACAAAACTTTTTTTCGTTCTCTTCCTACACAAAACTTTCTTTTCACGACACGACTAAAAATTGTTTCTTTCGTTTCCTACACAAAACTTTTTTTTCACGACACGATTACATGAACCAATTAGGGTTAAAGATGATCATATACTACTCGAATTGCAATATTCTACAATTCCACCTCACTACCCCTTCGAAGTTTTGATAATGTACCGTATCACGAATCACCGTACCACCGTAGATGATTCGATCGAATAGCATTGTTCTGATCACATTATCGGTTAGTTGACCGAGTAATCCATAATTTTTTTATTTGAAACAAGAGGAGGTACCGATAACTATTACGAAAATAGTGTATTTATCGAAAAACCTAGAGGGGACTCATAATTGTTCCCCTTTTCTTCACGAAGGATGTTTAACTCTGCAAATCCTCGAATCGAACTATCCCACCTCTCTGTCTGGTGATAAACCTTACCAGTAATGGCCTCAGTAACCGGATGTTCCACCTGCAGACGAGTGTTCATCTCCATGAAATAGAAGTCTCCGCGGGGATCCATGATGAACTCCACCGTACCCGCCCCCACGTAGCCGACCGCGGCTGCGGCACGCACTGCAGAGTCGCCCAGCTTATGGCGCGTTTCCATGTCTGCAAATACACAATATCATGAAACAACAAGATTCATCGAATCGGGGTTTCGGGTTTGGGCCAGATGTTTGTTATAACTGAAGTGTTCAGATATGTGATCCCAAATTGACTAGAACTAGTTGGTTTAGCTCAGCTAAACTATTCTAATGAGATCTCATAAACTACTGATATGAAAACGGCTATGACTGCCTGATTCCTCACGTCCTCAGCAGTAGCACTCAGTGAATTAATTGTTAGCCTGAATGTTGAAGAATAATATATATTAATACATTACTGATACGTATCTCAAAAAAGTTTGTAAGCGAGCCTGTAACTTAAATTCACCAAATTTCGGAATCGGAGTCATTTGCAAGACATTATTCACTTATAACTTACTCAACAGCGGTGCAGGTGCCTCTTCAATGATTTTCTGATGTCTTCGCTGAACGGAGCAATCTCTCTCCCACAGATGGACGTAGTTACCATGATGGTCACCAAATACCTAAAAACAAACAGAATTTATTACAGCCGAAGAGCCAGTACAATTCGTATACAACCAGTAAAGAGCATGATAACGATAGATTTGAGGTAAAGAATCATACAATCTGGTGTTTTATCAAGGTAGACATATAGTTCACACCATTCCTACTGAGACTCATACAGTAACCTTACAAACTTTCCGGGGGCTGTTGTGAAGCTAAAACTGAAGTTTATGAAAACTTCTCTCGTATACTTAATGTCCCTGAGTACGAGATAGATGTCCGAAAATCCTCAACCTTTCCGATCACAAGTGAGTGAGGAAAACGGCTTGGAAGTTTCGGAATCCTACTGTAGGAGTCTCAGTAGGAATGGAAAAGACCATACCTGATTTTATTGGTGTGAACTGTGAACTAAAATTTATTCGCAAAGACAACAAAAACCAACCTGAACTTCGACGTGTCTCGGTCTTTCTACAAACTTTTCCACCAGCATCTCGTCGTTTCCGAATGATTTCATGGCTTCGCTACGAGCAGACGCCAGCTTTTCCTCAAACTCGGCCTCAGACCACGCGATTCGCATTCCTGAAGAGCACTTTAGTATTACAAACTAATTATTAATTCAATTCGACTGCAGTATCCGAATTGAGGTTGTGTAACTTCACCAAATCGTGTCTCACTTCAATGGGAAAGACTGATTGTCGGACCGGTTTTGCCACTTGTCTTTAATTGTCTCAGGCTCAGTCGATAGAGCATAGAGCCCAGATACAGAACAGAACATACAACATTATGAACCGATTACGTTACTGATATTTGGCAAAGTCATGGTTATGGGTTATCATCGTGGAGCTATAACTCATTCTAGTGTCAAATGTCTTCTCAATCACTTTTCAAGTTCCGACTATAAATACGAAGTAGAGTAATATGAGTGTAGGTACTCAATAACACTTGGCACAAACCTTTTCCACCACCTCCGTAGACGGCTTTCAACATAACAGGGTATCCTAGAAAGAATATAAATAAATGAAAACATTTAGAAGTGATATTGCACATATTCGATTAACAACTACACTAACAAAAAAAATCTCCCATTTTCTCATACTCAACACATTGAGATAGGCTGCTGGACTTCTTGAAATCCCATGCTTTGTCTAGCCCACAATCTTTTGAGATGACTCATCGATAACGTTGTGTTAGTGACCATGCTTTTACTATGGAGAGTATACGAAAAGTGTGACTTGACCCCATTACTCTTCAAAACAACCGAGAAATGTTAAAAATATATTTATAAACAGACACTAACCTATTTTAGCAGAGTGAATCTTGAGATTCGCGTCAGATTGATCGGCTCCATGGAAACCTTCTACAACGGGCACCTGAACACGCATGTTTATACTCCATTCATATGAGAACAGAATTCATAAAATGAAAGAGGGAAAATTTTGTCCCCTCTCTGCATAGGTTTTTGTTGATGAAGATAATTGACAAATTGAGTGCGAAGATGCTACTAGAGGAATGCCATAATAATAGTGCATACGGCCATAGGTGTGGCATGAGAAAGCAGAAAGAAAAGAAGTGAAATACGAGCAAAACCAACATTGGCGTCCATCATGATCTGCTTGGCCAAACTCTTGGTTCCCATGTCACGAATGGCCTGAAATACATTGAACTTACTTATGGATTGAAAAATGAAAATGTGAGCTTGTCGTGTCATCGCAGTTACATTTGAGGGGTTCATCTTCTGGTCTAACAAAGTCATACAAAAAACTAACAACTTACACATGAATATATCTAACAACAACTTACACTAACAACTTACACATGAATATAATATCCCCTAGAACTGAAAAAAGAAAAATAATACCTGTACTGGAGGTCCGATGAAAACAAGTCCGGCGTCAGCACACTTCTCGGCAAAACCAGCATTTTCCGAAAGAAATCCATATCCCGGGTGAATGGCCTGGAATTTAGATATTGAAACTTTAAAACTGTCTAGTTTCAATCTGACAATCGTGCTTCGTGCACCTCACTCGTTTTAACAAATAAAACACATTACAACTTACAACATCTACAAACCGAAACAGATGAAATTGCTATCTGAAATAGAAAACCCACGTGAGCTCCAGCCTTGAGTGCAGTATCGATCACCTTATCCACGTTCAAATAACTTTGAGCAGCAGCAGGCGGGCCGATATGATAAGCCTGAAAAAAATGAATGTTCTGTCACGATGAAAATGTAAAATTTACCAGCGCAGGCAGGAACACTTTCCATTTCGCGGAAAACATTTCGCCTGACAGTTAGACCAACCAGCTGGTTTCTATTCTCTAGTTATTTCAGCTTGCACGTACCTTATCAGCGTTTCTGACAAAAAGAGCATTTCGGTCAGCATCGGAAAACACGGCTACTGACTCTATTCCCATCTTTCTGGCTGTGTTCATCACCCGGATAGCGATTTCTCCTCGATTGGCTATGAGCACGCGATTGATCTTCTTAACCAAGGGAGCAGTCGATGACTGCATTCGCACAGCTTGTAGTGATATACCACGCAGTCGCAGCATGTTGCCCTGGAAGAAATCATAATTTTCAACTGATAGAATAACCGACATACAAACAAAGAGACGGTGAATGATACGACTAAATCGTGTTTTCGCAACGAAAGACAGGTTCAGTCCGGCACAACTCAACGGACACTAGTTGTGACCCGTTATAGTGCAAATGACAACTGAAAAATGATGAAAAAACACGCAAATAATGGATATTAACGTGCACGCCTGTAAAAAACGTGAAATTGAGCCAATGAATTTTTCCTACTGTGGCGCGTGCTTGCAATTCAAACTCTCTGACCCACGTAGGCTATTTTCGACACCTCGTCGTCATTTAACTTTTCTAATGCTCGCTCGATCGAGTTTTTTTCAATTCTAAATTAATTCATAATATTAAAGTTATTATCTTTGACGTTTTTTGGCATAAAAAGTATCTAATAGTCTTCTACAATCTCGTATGGTTTTCCTGATTGTATGTTCTGTTTTATGTAGGTCACTTTATCTCTAAATACATTATGTAGATAGCTTCATCGTTCACTGACTGCTGTTATTCAAGTGTTCTCTTTTTTTAGAATGGCAGCTCCCAACGTATCAGCAGATGATCAACAGAAAATCAATAAATTTGCTCGTCTTCATCAGAACTACACCCAGCTTAAGGTATGAGTTTGTTGAGGTTGTGCATCGTCTTGTTGTTACGTATTCTGTGGGGCGATTAATCGAGCTATCGACCTATCATATTGCGTTCCAATTGAGCGTTTCCATCCTATGTCTATGTTAACTGTACATTTCTTGATGACTAGTGAAACATTTCTATACCGCTTTCGACTGCAAACAGCTTGACGACCTATGTCTCTGTCATGCACGTTTGTCTAATTCGAACATTTGAACTAACGTTGTTCGCATTTCACATAAGTTGTTGCATTACCAACTGACACCTCTTGAATCTATTTCAAAAACATTTTCAATATGAGAGAAGATCGTTTAAAAACTAATTGGAAACAGTATTAGGGAAACGGTGAAAGCGGGGGTATGTATCCGTTTTATTTCAAGCTAGTTAACCGGTTCTATAGTGCCTGAGTTCAGGAGGACATGGGTGATCTGAAGAATGATTTGCAAAATATCAACGAAGCTGCGGACGAGCTAATGTTGCTGGGCGATGAAGACGCCACTTCCATCCCATTCAAGATCGGCCAGACCTTCGTCCATTTCGATAGTGTAAGTTACGCAAACATGAATTTCGAAAATGGTTTGTCAAAGTGAACTACTTCAAAAATGAGGGTCCAGCATCCGTTACTTAATAAATGTATGGAGTTTCTGTGAATCAACAGTGTTATTCTAAATAATTTTAATGTTAAGAACAAAAAGGCCAATGGGGTGAATTCTATATCTAACCGGGTTTTAAGGTAACCTAACCGTATTTTGGTAACCTATTTTTCAGGTTACCTCAGTAGGTAACCGGTTGGTAACCTGATATGAAAAACCGGTTACCTGTTTTTCTAACGCAAAATGTGGTTTTTACCGTTAGTTTGGACGGTAACCGGATTTTAGTTTCAGGTTACTTCCAGGTTACCTACCAAGGTAACCTGAGAGGTTACCAAAAAAGGGTTAGGAGTTAGGTTACCTAAAAACCCGGTTAGTTGTAGAATTGGCCATAAAAAATGGAGCATGTATCAAAATACACTATTATTTCCAGCCAAAAGTTTGGTACGTGTCCATAAGCTTTAGCATTAGTGTGCGGCACGAGCAATTACAAAAGTAGGATGTGCTTACATTGCTGAACGTCTTGATGGGGATATCTCGAAAAGTTCATGAAAATATTGTGTAATTTTTTTTTGCGACATTCAATTCATCTTCGTGTTTCAGGATGCTATGACTGAGCGATTGGACAAACTCAAAGAGGAATCTGAAGCGAAACTTGAGGAGAAAAAGGTGCGAACTTTGTGTTTTGGGGGTCTTCCTAGAGTTTTTCAACATATTCAATGTTTATAATTTGTAATGTCGTCTTGGCAATACAATAAACACCAATGATCTATGGAAGTTCTAACCACCTACGTTATCATACCCCACGTTAAAGTCTCATTCTAGTGAGTGGGTGATGAAGCCATGAGTGTGTGATGAAAGTTCAACTCACTAAGATCGCTTCAGCAAAAGTTGAAGCAAAAACTTCCTTTTCGACGTATGAGTATGTTATTGCAGGCCGAAAACACTGGCATCGAGGGAGAGATGGATGCCTTGAAGCAGGGCCTATATGCCAAGTTCGGAGATAGAATCAATTTGGAATACGATAAAGATGAATGATTGCAGAAATTAGTTCCGATTTTAGATAACCCGGTCTGTTTTTTTTTCTCGTTTGCTTTCTCTCTATTCGGAGCTTCTCTCAAAGTTTTACATTTTGCAAGTTTGAACTTCTAATTCCTGGCCAACTCTTCTTGTTTTAGCTTTGCCACATTGTGCAGCCCACATGTTGATGTATTCTGTTGTTAAGTTGCTTGTTTGTATTTTATTTCCACGAATTAAAGTTTTTTTGCAAAGATCATCTAGATGTGATTGTGGCGAGTCGATATCATTCGACAGTCTTTATCTCTCAACTATCGCCCTCGCCATTCCGAGAAAGATAGTGTGTTCAGTGCACATTTACACGCGTGTTGTGGTCTGATTTGATTTGTCGCCCCAGACCACCTGTTAATCATACTCCAGTAAGGTTGTCGGAATAAGTCGAAAAACGGACTACCTTTTTTCCGAAAACGAGAAAGTTTGCCCATTTTTTAATGAAAAATCGTTAATTTTCTTGTGTTCCAATCTGAAAACGGACTATTTGTTGTTGAATAGTTGGACCTTACTGATGTATACTGTTAATCATGTTCACTTGCCTTCTTTGGTCGTATTGCTGGGAACATTGACTTTTTACCCCCACCTTTCTGAATTTGTATTGCGTTTGGGGAATTGTAGTTTGACCCCCCCCACCGGGGGGTTATAATTCAATTTATCACCTGCAATACAAAAGTTTGAGGGTGGGGGGTAAAAAGTAAACATTTCCGGTATTGAAGTTCAGCCCCCCACTCGTTGAAGTTTGACCCCCCACCATTGAAGTTCTACCCCCCGCCGACCCAAGTGGGGGGTAAATAGTAAATGTCGAAGTTGAATTTTGACCCCCCCCCCTCTCCTAGATTTTCAGGTTTCAGCTTGGGTGGGGGGTTGAAGTGCTACGGGGGGGACTCAACTAAAGTGGGGGGCGATACTTTAATTTTCCCAGTCAGCCCTTAAATGAACGGACAACCCATCCGCAGTATTGTACTTTTGATTATGTATGGAGTACCAACCCTTAATTTAATTGAAACCAGTTAGTTTGAGACGAGAACTCTTGACAAAGTTATTTTGAGCGAACTAACTATCTTTCTTCCGCCTATCTACAATCGTCTCTACAATCGCTTCCTATAGCTCTCCGCTCTACCTCTTTCTAACTCTCCGCTCCACCTCTTTCTAACTCTCTCTCTCTCTCTCTCTCTCTCTCTCTCTCTCTCTCTCTCTCTCTGTCTCTCTCTCTCTCTCTCTCTCTCTCGACTTTCTCTCCCCTCATTTTACTTGAAATGAAACGTTTTTACTCCCGTTGATATTTACCTTCATTAAAGATGGGAGTAACATCTGCTCTGGTTATTGAGCTGTTCACAATTATTTCTTCCATTTTCCCTCAACAGACGGTTTTGAAATTGCCTACCTCGTATTAGCACGATACTTTCATTACGTTTTCTAAGAAGGATTATCCTCTAAATTATTATATGTTTGCCCCTGAGCAATGCTGGGCAGGCGGGCGCATGTATTTGTCGCTGCCTAGGAAACCAAAAAAAGAAACAATATATTAGTGCGATCCGGCAGAAATAGGATACATTACATTGTCTCCGTATTCTCTATTTGGTTTCTTTCGGAAATGGAAACTACCAAAAAGAGGTAGGGTTTTTACTTTATCAATTAACCATTATAATAATTAGGCTATTAGCTATTATTCAAATAAGAAAGTGAATTGGCACACACCGCCAAGGCCTCCCATAAAGGGGGGAGTCGCGAACAAATTCTTGTGAAAAGTAGGGGTCGCACACTGTCAACTAACGATTTTCATACAAAATCAGCTATAATCGTACGGAAATCAGTTGAATATCGCCGTTTTGGGGGGTCGCGACACGAGAAAACACGGAGGGGTCGCGAGAATTTTGAAGGAATAAGAGACCCTTGGCGGTGTATGTGAATTGGGGTAATTTGGTTTAGTTTGTGGATTGTGGTGCCGTTCAGATGTAAATAAGTTTTTTTCCTACAAATCCTGTCATTGGGTTACTGGGAAAAGAAGAAACCATGGATTGTTCCTGCCAACCGTATTGCTATATTGACACCCGTGTACATTATTTCTCATTTTCAATGGTTTTGGTGTGTTTTTGACGTTTACTAGACTAATACTAGACTACGAGCCTGCTTGTTTAGTTTCGCGCTTATTTTCAGCTATCAAATAAAGTCGGCCGCGTGGAAAGTCTTACGAGAAATGTCATCATTTGTGACGGTGGCTGCCCTCTGCAATCTGCGCTCTCTTTCTCTCTCTGCTTTCACGTTGCTCCGCTATCTGCCTACTCTCTGTGATTTCTTTATTTTCTTACCATCTCGTCCTTTTTCTATCCATCGATCTCTGTCTGACTTTAACTATCTTTCTCTCTTCTCCCCCTTTTTCTCTATCATTCTCCATCTTGCTCACTGTGTCGGCTGTCACAAATAACCATACATGATTGACTGTCTGTGTTTCCTTCATAATCTACGATTTCTGATCAAAAAGCAACAGGATCAAAGTACAAACACAGTGGGATAGATAGAATAAATTCCATAACTGGGAAAGGAATGTGAACCCGCCTTAGTTCATGTCTTCATATCCGTGCGCAGATCAATCTACGATCTACGTAATCATAGTTCTAGACAGCCGTCTCACGGCGATTCTCGTGAAAGCGAATACAGTTATCTTCATTCGCACTGACACCTTGGCTGCGTGCCAAAGAACTTTCAAATGAATGTTTTGCAAAGAAAACTTTAATTAAAAAATAATAATTCTGCTCATATGCTGTTACAATGTTACAAAGCTGAACATCATCATGAAAATTAATATCATGTAAGTTTATTGGCTTGCGGCCAACTTCTCAGTGGGACATGGGACTAATGAAATCTATACTTCATCATTTTTCCCACCACAGTTTACGATTCTCCTCAATGTGTATTTAGACGAGTTTACACACTGGTTATTGGTTTATAACCATTTTTTGAACTATCCATTCAAAAAAGCTCTAAAATATTTTTCAGTTGTTGAGATTTGGGAATTAGTTGCATTAGACACATTCCACTTTCATTGCTCAAATTGCTATGTAATCGGAGCCAATGTGGAGAGTTCTGTTTTTTTTTGTTTCTCGTCACCAAATTGAAATTGGGTCAATTTTGTACATTTTCACTTCCCTATGTCCAAATCATAATACTTCCCCTTTTGATGAACATTTCACATCAGTAATTTCGCACGATGCAATTATTGGTCATATGTAACATTGAACTAAAGTTAGTTTTAAAACCAAATTGATTGGTAAGGTAACTGGAGTAGATGCATTCGCATTCATTCAGAGTTCAGATTCAAAGAAGATTACTAGTGATAGTGATTATTGTATCTTCTTTCCCAGAATCTAATAAAGAACATGAAAGCTGTTTTAATTAAACTCAATCCTCAAATGTGAACGGGTGGCTATTGTTTTCGTATGATATCGCGAGAAAACACCCGCTTTTCACACAGCTGGCACTAATTGAAAAACATTAACAAAGCTCATGTATTGTTTCAAATGATGTAGTTTCCATTTCCTGTTAAATAAGGACGATAATGTGGACCAATCTCGTGTCAACGGTCCTTTGAACTGCAATTGAAAAATGTATTGCAGTTTAAAGGACTGAACCCTTGCGATTGGCATTGGACCACTTAATCGTCCTTCTTTAACGGATAAGAAACATTCAATAAACGATAGTTGCCATTCTCATCGGGTCTATTTAGTTTTAAGTGACATAGAATGACCAGGAATGTGTGATAGGTTGTAGGGAGACTTTGGTTACTCTTACTAATTCATGCCAAATGTTGTTGTTGTAGTATTCAGGTTTTTATATCATGAAATATTTGGTTTAAAGGTCTGTCTCTTGGTCGAAAGAGCGTCCCAGTCGTTTCTCTGCGGACACCCTACCCCCAGAGCCACCCTCCAAAGGATTACCTCCCAAAAAGAAAACTTCCGTGAGAAAGAATAAAAAGGGTTAGTTGGTACTATATTCGAGATTTGAATCAGTTTGGATTCAAATATATATGTGTGTAGTCTAACTCATGCTTAATACTAATCAAATATTATGTTTACCTGCATGAAAAACTACTCCAGCTGTCACCTGTTATTGATTTTCAGCAAAATTTCTCATGTTTTTCTTCTTGCACTCTTTGTTGTACTTGGTCGATTTGGTTTTTTGTTCGACTGAATTAGTGTGCCTGTTTTGTCAATGTTTCTCACGTCATCGCTTTTGTCTGTGTTATTCTGGCAACCAATCACCGGTTATTCCCTAATCCGAAACGAGATCAAAACATGTAAGTTGTTGGTAATATTGCCGTCACTCTAACCAGTCAAATCATTCAAAAATAGACATTTATTGGCCGAGAGTCGATAATTCATTTTTGGCAGGGATGGGATCTGATAGGATAAATGTTTTATACTTATTATATCTATTGAACTGGAAACCGATTGACCTTTGTACTACTGCGAACGTCGTAGACATATTTCACATAGACGTAGAGTCATATATAGTCATAGACGTGTTAAATCACGAATAAATCTATTCTATTCTATTCTATTTATGCCAGCTGGCACTTACTCTGCAGTAGTTACCTATAGTATTGTTGACACAGTTACCTGTGCTTCTATTCAAAGTAACCGGTTCTCTCATTTTGCCCCGTTCTTTGTAGTGTGTGGGCACATTCAGGTAGGTGGCAAGTCAATTTTCTTACATATTGTCATTGGCACTACCATGCAGCTACTTTTTCCGCGTTTTGTGTTGTCTCTGGAACTTGAAATAAGTTTTTTTTTCAAAAGCGTCTGCTTGGATTGTAGCTGCACCTATCAAAATCTGAAAATGCACTTCTTCACAAGAACATCTGACTGACACCCCTGTAGTTTTAAAATGAATGTTGTTCTCGGCGAAAATAAGTGGGAATTATTTAAAGTCAGCTTGAAAATGGTTTAACCGGTAAGTCAGCTGGTGTAATACTAACGACAGCTCTTCTTAGATATTCCAGCGAGTTATCAGCAGTTTTACTCAATTCATTATTGACAGCGTTGCTGCTAACCGCCATGTAGGGTAGTAAGGGTACCCAGCTACTCAGACCCAGATTTGCGTTTTGCATAGTTCTTTTCGGTCGCGTTCTCTAATTTATGCCGTCTTCTAGGTGAATCTATTCTTGGAAACAGGGGAAGTATTAGACTTGGGAAGAATTTCTCAACTATTTATTGAAACTTTCTCTCTCCAACTGTTTGGTTTGTAATTTTTGGTTCATTGAGAATTAAGATTATGAGAACTTTATCAATTTTCTTACCTTTTTTCTCATATCAAACCCTATAAAAGCTAAAGCATTCGCTCAGTTGCTTACAAGAAATGTGCAAAAACTCGATCGATAATTATGTTCTGTACATGCTTGTCTCTGTTGCTAACCTAACTGGCGTAAATATACTCGGGAGCTTCTTTCTTTTCTACCTTTTCTGTCTGATGTTCTATGTTTAGTGTGGGTACAATTTGCATGTGTCGTGTTTCGTTTTTGGTTTATCATGAGTTTGTCCGAATCCCAATTGTTTTCCATGTTTTTTTAAAATATGAGATAACTACGACACGGCTGTTTTATGAAAATAACTTGGATTCGGACAATTTCTATGCTTCTAATTGTTCCCTATGCTTACGGGTTTACAGGTCTAGCTGATCTGTTCTAGTTTCTATCTATTCACACATCTTGCGAGTGAAAAAAGTAACGTGATGGGAGCGAGTTCGACGAAAATGGAAGGTTTGTAGTTTGCGAACGTTGTTCTCACTATTCTTCGTATCATATTGTTGTTTTGTTGTAGAAGTTGCTGGAATAGCTTGACATTTTGGTGGTCGCTTGCATTTGGATACGTTAACGAAATTGTTGTTGTTGAGATCATTGATTTCATTTCTGATTGCTGTGGTGATCACTAACTTTCTCATTATCTCTTCACGCACCTCTCTGTTTTTCACAGTTAAACTATTTTCCACAGTTTCTCGGCTTCTAATTTTTTATCTGACTCTCCGACTAGGGTGTCGATAAGTCTTTTCCCCTTTTTATTGGCTGATTTTCTATGTTTTACAGTATAGGATAGGAATATCTCCTATTTTAATTATAGTTCATCACTTATCCATACACCAGTAAACGTCCGAACAGCCGAGAAATTCGGAATATACTAGTTTTTGCTAATAAACAGGGAGTTTTACGCATTAAAATCGTTCTGTAGAATAGTCCTGGTGTGTTATTGTCTTGTACACCATTATATGATTATATCTATAGTGGCAGTAGCCGCCAATATGCCGTTTTCTCCCTGTTGTTTTGGATGAACATTGAACTTCGTTTGTAAGGGCGTGTATGAAGATCAAACTAAAATTAGGACATTGTCGAGATCAAACTGAAACTCTGCCATTGTCACTCTCTAACTATCTATAATCGCAGTAGCCGCCACGATGCCGTCTGCCTCCTCCGCCGCCGCCGCACCGGCTAGCCGGCCACGTGCCAACTCCTCGTCCCGTCCCCTGTCCCCCGCCACCGTCCAACAGCTGAAGGACTCGATGGCGGGAGATCTCAAGCTGGAGACACCCTACGTATTCGTCGTCTTCGGAGCCTCGGTTGGTTTTACAAGTTATACTGGTTACTCGGTTAATGAATTACTTGTGTTTGGTGATGATGAAGTTTTTGGTTGTTTTTGGAGCCTCGGTTGGTTTTACAAGTTATGCTGGTTAGTGGTCAATAATCGTTCACTTTGCCCACGTTGTTCGGTGAAGTGAAAGTCGTACTTGTGTCTGGGTTAGTTTTGGAGCTTTGGTTGGTTTTACAAGTGATATTGGTTACTCGTGTAATGAATTAGTAAAATAAGTGGTTTTATATCTCTGCAGGATACTAGGTTGTACCTAGATACGAACCAGCCTTAGGTCTGCGGACGATATATTGTGGTGAGCTGTCTTGCCTTTGCTCTAAAGAAGTTCGTCGACTATATATATCATAAGAGTGTGGTCCTTACAATACTTACTGCTTTAATACTACAATGAACATTTGTTTAAATAAAAGTATATAAAGTTGAAAGTTATGCAGGAAACTGATTCTTGTCAAAGTCAGTCAAGCAGTATGAGTGATCGTTTGTTTTCCTACCGTGAACTGTCCCACGGGGTTAGCTGATGTTGTCCTGTGAACCTGTGATAGTGATGTTTTGTGGTATTGATGGGTTTTGGGGCTTTTTTGCATGGCGTAGGAGTGTTACTGTTTGGAACTGGGTGTAGCTCCTATTCCCCCTTTATGCTCATTGCCACGCGGTTTCTCTAAGATTAACGAATATGATAAGATCACAATAGTTTGATTACTTTGACAGTATAATAACATCAGTAGACGAGTTTCAGATAATAACATAGGTTGTGGTAACCTATTAGATAGAACATAACAGAGTGGATAGGTCAGCCCTTTATATCGCATTACATAGTTATACAGATTATGTAAGACATGAGAGAGAGGGGTGCGAGACTGAATACAGAGGAGAGAGAGAGAACTAGTAATGTCACATGGTTTTGGTTAGGTTACGAACTATCTCTTGTATAGCTACGGTTTGTGCTCTAGAACGACTCAACCTCCCCAGACGGTTGCAATAATGCGAAGTGTTGCTTTCTGCCACGAGTAGGCGAGATTGCGTGGCACGTGCGCGTGAGTGATATGCTAATGCGCACTCTATGTTAAGCAGCGTACCACGTATTTAATATCGCACTATTCGATAGCTCTCCTAAATAGAAAGTAACGAATATATGTTTCGCACTCTGCGAAAGCTCCCCAAGAGACAAAGAGAAGTTTCGCTCTGCGAAAGCTCCCCAACTTCGAAAAGACAGTGAAAGAAGTCCGGTGACGTGTCACGAGTTGGAGCCGAACAGCGACGTGCTGTTAGACCTCCACGTAAAAGTGGGAACAATAAATGGATTGCCGGACAACTTCAAAACTGAACAAAGCTTCTCTTTCGATGAAAGACGACATTCGTTACGATTTAGGTGTATTACGGATGCGTGAGCTACGTTCTGGTTGGCACATCGTTAGAATTAAAACAAGCAGAACGCATATAACAAATATGGGAGAATAAGAGATAAGCGGAGAAATAGAAATTGATCGCAAATATAAGATTTCCTTTTCTTCTTGTTCTTCTGGTAGTTCAATGTTGAATGTCGTTTTTCTTCTTCCGTTCCAGTATTCATCTGACTGATAGGAGATGTTCGAGTGTTCTACCAGCAGTGCTCAGCTTTCTTTGATCATGACTTCTGCACGAGTAAGATTTAGCAAGACTTCGAAATGGTTAGAAATGTTTCATCTGTTTGTGAACAAACATATACATTTCTTACGGAAAGGGAACGAGTACATGACTGAACGATATGAGTTCTTATGACGATTTATAACCTGAGATGATTTCAGGAAACAGATTGTACGTGTAATAGCTCGCATTGCGATATCCGGCCGATGCACCACTGTTTGGAACTGGGTGTAGCTCCTATTCCCCCTTTATGCTCATTGCCACGCGGTTTCTCTAAGATTAACGAATATGATAAGATCACAATAGTTTGATTACTTTGACAGTATAATAACATCAGTAGACGAGTTTCAGATAATAACATAGGTTGTGGTAACCTATTAGATAGAACATAACAGAGTGGATAGGTCAGCCCTTTATATCGCATTACATAGTTATACAGATTATGTAAGACATGAGAGAGAGGGGTGCGAGACTGAATACAGAGGAGAGAGAGAGAACTAGTAATGTCACATGGTTTTGGTTAGGTTACGAACTATCTCTTGTATAGCTACGGTTTGTGCTCTAGAACGACTCAACCTCCCCAGACGGTTGCAATAATGCGAAGTGTTGCTTTCTGCCACGAGTAGGCGAGATTGCGTGGCACGTGCGCGTGAGTGATATGCTAATGCGCACTCTATGTTAAGCAGCGTACCACGTATTTAATATCGCACTATTCGATAGCTCTCCTAAATAGAAAGTAACGAATATATGTTTCGCACTCTGCGAAAGTTACAAGGGATACATGTATGGGGGGGGG
The DNA here is from genome assembly GCA_964036275.1 of Litoditis marina. Lineage (NCBI taxonomy): Eukaryota > Metazoa > Nematoda > Chromadorea > Rhabditida > Rhabditidae > Litoditis > Litoditis marina. The sequence continues at coordinate 2,162,493 of OZ038433.1, read as the reverse complement.
GGGGCACTCAACAAGAGGGTAGATCTTACGTGTCATCTATATCACTATGGCTATTCTGTTTTTTGCTAAAGAAAAATTCTCGCAAGTTTCGCATTGCATATATGAGTGGCGAATTATTTATTTAACCGCGTCTTCGTTAACCGCGCCAGTTAACCGTTAACCAACTATGAGCAGACTTGAGACATTCAGCATAGTCACATATTGAAAAGACGAATTACCGACGTCCGACGAATTACTCACTTGTTTTTCAAACAAAAAAGTTGTGTTACTTGTTGAAATACCAAATGATGTTTCTTTATTATTTTTACCTGTTTTTCAAACAAAAACAAGTTGTATTACTTTTTGAGATGGATCCGTACTTTCAGGGTGATTTGGCGAAGAAGAAGATCTATCCGACGCTGTGGTGGCTGTTCCGCGACCAGCTGCTGCCACCCAACTGCACCATCATTGGATACGCCAGATCCGACCTGACCGTTGAGAAACTGAGAACCTCCTTCGAGAAGGCCTGCAAGGTAGGAGAGAGAGAGAGAGAGAGAGTAGAGAAGAGGTGTGAAAGTTGAGAGTTGAGGAAGAGAGAGAGATAGGGGGGAGGAAGAACGGGTAGAGAGAGAGATAAAGAGGAGAGAGGGAGAGTATATCCTGTCAACTTTGTAGTTGATCAGAAAATTTGAGTTTTAGTATGATCTGGACACAAATTACTACTGGAACGTTTCTTAAGTTACGTCACGATAAAAATGCAGCGGGATATCCGCAAACACATCAGAACATAGTGTGCATTTTAAAATTGCGTTCTTTTAAGGTCAGTGACACCGAGAAGGAGAAGTTTGAGGATTTTATCAAGAAGTGTCTCTACGTACAGGTTAGTTAAACTTTTTCGACGAGTCGTTTATGTTGGTGCTATTCTGGAAACCGTTCTCAGACACAATGCATGAGAGGGAAAGAAAATATAATTTACTTACATAAATTTAAATATGTTGTTGTGGTGTTAAAAAGTGAAATATTGACATGGTTTCATATTATATAGTGTACATAAGATCGAACGCAGCAGCGTGCGTTTTCGTCATCATAGAGAGCCAGTCCAAGCTGAGACATTGCGATGAGTTTGTACTTTGAACTGTACTTCAGGGCAAATATGATACTGATGATGGTTTCCTTCGTCTCAAGGCAGTTATTGAACAAATCCAAACATCCAGTGGAAATCGTGAGTTGTCAATTTCATTTGCTCTTGGCGCCCCGTTAATTTTACGTTGCCGCTGCTGTGCTAGAGCTGATGTCGCAGTTGGCAGCAAAACTATGAACGAGAGCGTAGGCCGTAGGTTTTGTAAAGTTGGCTATGATTTATCGTAGATTAAGATATTTGGTTCGTATTGTGGTTACATAGTCACCCGTTTGGCTTATGAACTGAAAATGAAAACGTTTTATTTGAAGTACATGTTTTATTGAAATGTAAGTTGTTTCACATTGTGAAAGTGAACGGAACTTTTTCGTCTGAATTAAATGAAAGAGAATAAGAATAAATAGTTCACGTTATGAAAATGTGGTTCAGAGCCGGTGAACCGTCTATACTACCTGGCCTTGCCGCCCTCGGTGTTCGATGTGGTGACAACGGAGCTGAAGCACAACTGCATGGATAATGGGTACGTATTGAAATTCATTCGACCTCTCCACTCTATTAAGTAAGAGAGGTTGCAGGTCGTCAAACAAGTTGATTCATTGCTATGTTCATAAGCAACCGCGATATGCTCATTGTGAACTGATTAGCTGATACTTCAACTCGAGCAAAAGTGGCTGTTGATCATTCTTGGTGGAAAAAATCGAAATATTATTGTTTCTGTTATTTAGTGATTCGTGGACTCGTGTCATCATCGAAAAGCCGTTCGGACACGATTTGGAGTCTTCCGCAAAACTGTCGAACCATCTTTCAAAACTCTTCACAGAGGTATGTTGGGAAGGTTGAACACTGTAGTGCTCTTAGAATGATCTAACCTTCTTGATTGATTGGTTTTCATACATACAAGCTGTGAGATACATTTAGAAATAAGAAAATGAAAATCAACGTAGTTTGAGCTAGATCCAAAAAAGAAAAGTGATGGAATACGAACAGAATCGCAAATACAGTTTGGGGAAGTGATAGTTGTTGTTGGGTGTTCTCTATCGGTTAATTTCACGAGATACACGATGCGGTTATCTCTAATTCATTGCAATTCCAGGACCAACTGTACCGTATAGATCACTACCTCGGAAAAGAGATGGTACAGAACCTGATGGTTCTGAGGTGTGTTTCCCATATTCATTGTTGGTTCAATTGAGATATTTATTTTCTGTCACTTTAAGTTTCCAATAGTCATAGTAAGAAATATCATGTTTTGCGAAATAGTATTGGAAACATGGACCCAGCTTCATCCTGCTGTTGCTGCGATTCAAGGGATCGATTTCCTATATTGTAGTTTATAGTTTGCACTTACCTAGCATGCAGTATGTTTCTATGCCTTACTTACGTTAATTTCATTATTTATCAAATCTAAGTTGTCGTTCCATGTCAATACACACTTTCATTTATAAATTTCGACCGTAAACCGACGGTACCGAACTAAAAACACATCGGGACAGGGCAACATACACCATATAGGCTACCTTGGAGAGAGCGAATTCCATATTCTCATTTTTTTGTCTTGTTTTCATTGAGACTAGGACGTTTCAGGTTCGGTAATCGTCTGCTGGCTCCCTCGTGGAATCGGGACAACATCGCCTCGGTCATGATCTCGTTCAAGGAAGACTTCGGAACCGGCGGCCGGGCCGGCTACTTTGACACGGCCGGAATCATACGGTTCGTAGTTCGTAGCAATCTTGTTCAATTCAATCCCTAATCAAGTGGTTCTGTCAGAAACCGAACCAGTGAACTTAAACCAGCACGGAACCGAACCAAAATTGCGTAGTCGATTAATTTTCAGCATTTATTGGTTGGAAAGGTTCGGTCCAACTTTCTTTGGTGCAATCTGGGTCACTCCGTTAACTAACCAAAGAATCGGTAGTTTTTTTGGTTCGGGAAGAGCTGGTTCTGGAAATAATGAATATGAATAATAGAATAATGTCGTATGAATATTGGATCTGTCATTTCTAGTGTTACACTGGGATCGTAATGATTCAAAAACATTGTTGGGGAAAAATTTAAAACATGGAGAAACGAATCTCGAAATCTTGAATCATGAACGTGTTTATTGCTGCTTTTGAATTTCTGTTAGTATTCACCGAACCCTCATGGCCCGTTCATACTTTTTTCTGCGACAGATACATCGAGCAAAATATTATGTTTGATGGTGAGTTCTGTATGTATGACACGCAATCAATTATCATATCTGGCAGTATGTGTCTGCCGCCAACAAAAAACCAGGTACTTACGCTTTCCAGTATTGTAGTTTTTAGTTCGCACTCCTTACACCGCGTACTTTTCAGTGACGTTATGCAGAATCACTTGATGCAGATTCTGACGCTGGTCGCCATGGAGAAGCCGAACAGTTTGAACGCCGAGGATATCAGAGACGAGAAGGTTGTTCTTCGATTCTCCAATACGAAAACAGTGACCTTTTCATACTATGTGTATAGGGGTTTCTCTTTTCAAAGCAGGCCTAAGGTCTATTAAGTTTTATTAGTTCAATATAATAATGTTTAAATAAATTCAAATAATGTCAAGTTTTATAATCTAAAACTTTACGGGCTTCAAACACTGGATTCTGTTCACCCCTGACATTTCTCTGTTTCACCCCGAAACCACCCCTGTTTTAACAGGGGCCAAACCGCGGTATGGCCCCTACTAAGTCAGGGAGAAAACAGAGGAATTTCTGGGGGAAATCAGAGAAATCTCAGTGATGAAAGAGGGAAATTACGGGTTGCTTCAGAACATAATATAAACGAATATTTTAGAAAATAAACATTTTTTTCATTATCCAAAAGACAATATCAAAAACATTTTGTTAATTTTTACTTTAATTTATCAACCCTGCAGTTAATAATTAAGTACTCTTCCATTATAAATCATATATGATACGATTTCAAACTCAGAGTGAAACGACAAACGGCGGCCAGGCACGTCTGGCGGTGCGCCGTATCTAGTACGGGTTGCTCCTATGTGTGCAGAACAGCTGATCGAGCCAGCTACTCTGGTGCGCCGCGCGCGAAATCGCTGTTTTCTCCCCGCCACATCCCTGCTAATGATTGCTCTATAATATCCCGTACATGTCCCTGAAATACCTCCGGTATTTCCCTACTAAAAATGTCAAAGTAAGTGCTGGGAAATTACCGGGAAATCACCCTGAATTATCCCTGATCTACCCCGATTTTCCCCCTACTTTCTCTCAGAAATTTCAGTGAAAATTTTCTCTCTGTTCTGTCAGGGAAGTCCAACTACCTATGTACCTATTGTATTTATTGGCTACAGAGTCCACGATGCAACTAGACACAAATAGGAATAGAGAAATAAGAAGAGGGAGAGAAGAGAAAACATGTTGCCGCATTCAGATGTGTTTGTAGTTTAATCTCATAGAAGTTCGGTCGAAATTCATGAATTGGGGTGTGGGTTGACATCAAACTACAACAAAGACTTAATTACTGCCTATATTTTGGCCATTCCATAGTTGGATCGTATTTAGGGAAGTTTCTCAAAGCTCTTTTATCGAAAGAGTCTACGGCTCATTTCTAGGTCAAAGTACTAAAGGCGATCAAACCGGTGGAACTGAAGGATATTGTTGTTGGACAGTACATTGCCAACCCCGAGTGCACACGTGAGTTCACAAGTCTTTCTGTGATCTATCGATTTATCAAGTTTGGCGTTTTTGAGAGTGCTGCCTCATCTTTATCTATAGCTACAAATGGTTTTTTGAATGATGCATACAATACTGTTTCGCGGCTGTAAGCAATAGGAGAAAAATAGCACTGAGACAATTGAGAAATAAGATCATATTTTATTCAAGTTCCTAGTATAGTAGTACATACTAGTATTCTAATTATTTGAAAAGAGAGTATTTGTGGTCAAGACGATTTTTAGTTACATCATAGTTTCATACTTCCATCTTGTTCAGACCCCGAGGCGTCGCAGGGCTACAAGGACGACAAGGATGTCCCCAAGGACTCAGTGACCCCCACCTACGCCCTGGCAGTACTCCAAGTGCACAACGAACGATGGGAGGGAGTACCCTTCTTCCTCAGATGCGGAAAAGGTACGCGATCCATTGCTTTCAAACGTTTTTATCTAACAGGTTTTCGATAGCCCAGTTACCCTTTTCAGATTATCTGAGTGAATACCAAATTCTGCTCTAAAATGCAGGGTAACCGGTTTCTCAGTCAGGTATTCAGAAAAAAAGAGTAATCCAAAGCCGGTCAGGTCACCAAAAGACCAGGTTAGATATATATAATTAACTTTCAGATGTGGCGACTCGGAACGAGATTGAATTTGACTGTAATACCATGTTGCATACAGCAATTCGGCGCATGCAAATCGATTTCGATGTTTGCAACGCTGTGTTGAGATAGGAACGTGGAACATTATATTTATAAGAAATGTAAAGAACAACTCTGTTTAGCCCTGAATGAGAAGAAGGCCGAGGTTCGCATCCAGTACAAGGCCGTCAATGGAGATATCTATCCGAACGGAGAACTGAAAAGGTACGCGGGGCGGAAAATCGATAAAAGTCGGGTTCGTGAAATTCTAGTTTTAACCATGTAACACGTGGAGAGAATTCATACACGGTTATTGTGTTCAGCGGGTTTCTCTCTGGAACAATTATTTAGGAACTGTAGTGGATTACTGTAGGAGTCCAGTTAGAAATGACCACAACTATACGTCCTGTTCAGGAGTGAGTTGGTGATGCGAGTGCAGCCGAACGAGGCCGTCTACATGAAGATTATGACGAAGAAGCCGGGAATGGGATTTGGGGTCGAGGAGTCGGAACTAGATCTCAGCTACAACTCGCGGTACAAGGTATGTTGATATAAACGTATATACGGTATACAAAGTGTAAGATGGATACAAGAGTTTTATTGAGTGTACAAAGGTATATACAATGTATACTATATAAAAAGTGTAAGGTGTCTACAGAGGAGTCTCAGCTATAACTCCCGTTACAAGGTAAGTGGGGAGTACTGTACAATCCCCCCCCCACCCGGCCGAGAATAGATTGAGGCCCCCACCTTTTGGGGTGGCGGGGGGCTCAAATTTGCCAATTTCTGTCTCAATGAACTGAAGTTTGAGCAACCGCCTCTTTATCGCTTACGTCTCCATGCGTATTTCATGTAGGCTCAATTGTATTATTGATTTGTTCCCATACTCCGGCAAAGTTGACGAGATAGCCAGAAAATGTGCTAGTTTTGATGCAAGATCAGAATTTTTTCTAGAATAAATAACCCCTTATTGGTGTACTGATTTGTTGCAGGGGCACATTAATGAAGTTTTACGTATTCAATCGAAAAACAAGTTACTTTTCCCAGAGCAAATTACATCTTACTGTTGAATGAATAAATATGTAACAGATGTATTGATTTGTTGCAGTATACATGAGGCGACTTTGTTGTGCACAGAAATTTATGGAAAATGAGGTGTTTTATGTGAAAGAATAATTTGAAAGTGGTAGGAAAATGAAGTTTTCCACAGTAAAGTTCGATAATATTGAGAGTGGGGTAGTTTAAAATTTCAGTATCGAAGGAAAACGGGTGAACCTATGAACTATTCAACAAAGTCGCCCTACGTTTGTGTTGCAGGGAGTCCGTCTGCCAGACGCCTATGAGCGTCTATTCCTCGAGGTCTTCATGGGGTCACAGATCAACTTTGTGCGAACTGATGAGCTGCAGCACGCATGGAGAATCCTTACACCCGCCCTCAAGCAGTTGGACGAGAAGAAACAGAAGCCCATCGAGTACAAGTTCGGAAGGTTGGTCTCTCTCTCTCCCCCCCCTCTTTTTCTTTTTTTCCTCTCTAGTGGTATGTGTTTGCCTCTCCTATTCTGTTCTGATTTCTAACGCGCGCACGCGCTCTCTCTCTCTCTCTCTCTCTCTCTCTCTCTCTCTCTCTCTCTCTCTCTCTCTCTCTTCTATCTCTGATTGTCTCTCTCCTCTCTATCTCCCCTCTGTCTCTCATTCATAACTCTTCTCTTTCCAGCCGTGGTCCCGATGAGGCCGATGAAATGATGGGCAAATATGGCTTCGAGTTTACCGGCACCTACAAGTGGACTGCTCCCAACTGTACTAACAAACTCTAGATTACGGTATCCTTAGATTGCAGCTGTGTTGAGTGTTCATAATAGGATGAGTCATCATCTTAGGTTTTTCTCATTCTTCTTCATTCGAACAGTATGATCTGCGTCTCTTTCTCTGCATGCTCTTTTCATGTTCTCTGACTATTCTAGCAGCTATGCGTAACGTCTTATTTCAATCGTCTTTACAATCTAGATATTGCAATAGAAAAGTGTCCTTACAATCATTTCAGCTTCTAGAGATCTGTGCCGCTATATTCTCTAAGTCAACTTTTGCTTCTGGATAAGTTTGTTTGTCTCAATTAGAAAAGCATCTCGGTTCTGAGACATCTCAGCAGGTATTCCGGGCAGCCGGTTTACTTATCTTTGTATTGAGTTATTGATTATTTGATTCATTTTCCGGTTACTCACTCAATTCCTGTAAAGTATAACCATTCGTATTGTTCAGATTCATTTCATAATGAAACTATTATTGTCTTCTTGTTTGAAAGAGTAGAAAAATGTTTATTAAATCCAATATAAACAAAAACAGATTTAATAGAAATACTGGGAATATGTTTAGCAAGGCAGTATTGTAATAGATAGTTTCTCAGTGGAGAGAAAGACACTTTTCCCAGTGGGAGGTCTAGAGACGATCACGGAGGTCTTCGGTCTCCTTCTCCGACATGTCACTGGCTGAATAGGAAAAAAATCTTTAGTAGTTATTTCTCCCAACAAAGACAGGGAATGACCGTATCGACCGACAAACAACGGGCAATTATTGATTATTTGCCAGTTGGTGAGAGTGTGTAGATCAAAGAGATGACAGATAGAACGCTAAATTACGTACCGAGCGCCGTTTTGTTCCCAGTATACAGAGAAGGAACGAGAGTTTAAGAAAGTGCGAGAGCAAACTTTAGCAAAGAGAGAGAGAGAGAGAACCTTGATGCCGTACTGGGTACCGTTTTGTCCGCAGACGATAGGTGGAGAGCGTGATAGAGAGAGAAAAATAGTGAAGGAGAAAGAAACAACTGAGTGAGAGAGGGACGGAACGTACCGTTTTCCGCAGACCAGAGAGAAGTAACGAGAGTAAGAGTAATAGAGAAAGATAATAAGAGAGAGGATCATAACAAAAATGATAGAGAGGAAAACGTACCGTACTGTCCGCAGTCGGGCAGTTCTCCCTTGACCCGGGAGTGGTCGAACTCTCTTCCGAATCTGTCCACGCACCAGCACTCGCCCTCGTGACACTGCTCCGAGCGGTAGAAGCCCTCCAGGTCACAACGGGGCAGATAGGCACCTGGAATCAATCGATATTCAATCAATATGTATATAATCAATCATTAAACCAAACACCCTCCAGGTCACAGCGCAAAGGAGACAGTCAATTACAGAAATTGTCTCTCTTTTCTTCTAATCTCGATCTTTTTTCTACTTAAAACCAACACAATATTCGAGGAGAACATCTGCTGTTCGGGAGGCTAAACACAGTTGCACTTATGCCAACGTATTATCTGGCCGTGACAACGAACCCTCAGTTACATTTCTTTCCCTTTAAATATCCCCCCTCTCCCCCATTCTATCTCTCTCTCATTTCATCTCTCTAAATTTCTTTCCACCGATCCTCTCTCTCTCTCTCTCTCTCTCTCTCTCTCTCTCTCTCTCTCTCTCTCTCTCTCTCTCTCACTCTCTCTCTCTCTTTCATTCCTTCTTTCTTTCTCTCTCCCTCTCTCACTATAGTTCCATATCTCTCTCTCAACTGTCGCCTGTCATGTTAATGCGTAATCCGCTATGAATTTCTCGTAAAATTCGCCCAAGCGATAAACACAATTCGCCTCTCATTCACTGTACACAACTATTCATCATTCTATCATTCTTTCATTCCTTTACATAATTGATCGTTGTACAACTTTGGTATTTCAAAACACTTTATTTATATTAATGGTAATATCTTTGAGAAGGTTCGAAGCCGTAACTCTTTCTCTCCCCCATCTCTCTCCCCCTCTTTCTCTCCCACTCTCTCTCGCTCTTTCTGTTTCCCTCTCTCACTATAGTTTCGTATCTCTACCTATGAACTGCCCGTTCCCTGCCCGTTCTCACCGAGTGGGCGACGATCTAGCTTGGCATTTTTAGCCTGCTCTTGAAATACTACCTCCAACCTATTGAGCTGGGAAAACTAGGCTGGAACAAAATTAGCTTGTACAACTGAGCCAATCTCTCACCTAGCATGTGTGGGTCCTGTCTGTGTTTCCTCTCTCTCTCTCTCTTTCTCTCTGTCTTTCTCTCTCTCTGTCTCTCTCTTCTCTCTCTCCTCTCTCTCTTTCACTATAGTGCCGCATCTCTATCTATATTTTGCCCGATCCCTGCCCGATCTCACCTAGCATGTGTGGGTCCTGTCCGTGCTTCGCCTTATGGCAGGGGGGTTCGTGTCTGAGGTTGTCCGAGAACGAGAAACAGTCACACCACTCGTCCACACTGATACTTCCATCCACTTCCATGTCGTCTGGAAAGAGTGATCAGATAGTGAATGTAGTTTGATCTCGATGCACGCAAGGTTCAAACTACAAACATATCGGGATAGGGCACAATATACATCGTTTGGGCCTCTTCATACTTCTTTGTCGGCAACAGATACATCGAGCAAAGTACGATAACTACAATACACACGATTGATAATCAAACTTTTCTCGATGAATCTATCGCAGACTAAAAAAGTATGAACAGTCCCTCAGGCCTGCTCTGAGAGTACTATAAACTGTGTTTATCATTTTCTGCTGTGCACGGACCCGCAGGATAGTGGGCACAGCTGTCTCAGACTTTTTTTGTGGTTGAGGGTTCGATCCCGATCTGAACATCTGTTTAATAGAGTCAAAACTTTCATAACTATTAATAGTTTCGATCCACGCATGTGTTCTACTATTATTGTACGTATTCATAAAATATACTGAATGACAGCTCTGTTGAAATGTTTTTCGAAAAATGAATTGAGCAGATAAGCTAAGCTAGAAAGGAATTCCAGATGAGATATTGGTCTCCTGCTGTGTAATTGTAGTTTGATTGTGATAGACTAGTAAAGCTTGATGTATAGTTATCGGAAGATCAAACTACAACTTCCCAAGTTACTCACCGCACATGTCGATGAACTGGGCTGTGCATCTCTCGCCGCCACCGCCCTCCAGGGGAACCAATTCGGACTGAAATGAAATACTACTAGTAAATAGGCAAGTAACATGAAACGTGAAAAATTCGTTAGATTTACGCTGCATGTTGTACCATTCGTTTGTGGTCTACACGTTACACAATTACGTGCAACTTTGTGTTGTTGAAAAACACAACCGCATAATGCTCGTTGTTTTTCACAGTGCTGTGCTATTAGTTTGATACTAGTGCGTTGTAAGTGAGAACTGGGTGCTTGTCCTTTGCTTCAAGAGCAAGTTTAAACTAGGTTCGGTTATTACCCATAACAGAAGTCATGAAGACAAACAACCTACCCCTGCTACTTGTGGGCCCAGAAAATTATATGTTGCACAGACTTTCTCTGTGTGACCATCGTACATAATCATCAATACTTCCAGCGCCGTCTGATTTTGTGTATCTCGCTCGGGGCACTATTCTGCGACACTTCTATTCCGGTGGGATGTTAGAGCGGATAAATAGTGTGTTTGGGGAAACGCAGGTAGCGTCGGGATAATAACGGCCCTTATATCTACCGGACATTGGGATAGATGGAGTTGTAGTTTGACCTCGTCACACGCCATCATTCGAGAGAAAGAAAAGGAATCAAACTACCAACGTGGTGAGATAACATATACCGTATCTTCTATAGCTTCAAAAATAGCCCTCTATACAGCGACATGAAATTCTGTTTTGGGTTGTGACGGCAGAGAAACAGCATTTGTTTGAAGAGACGCAGGGTGACCATTGTGGTACTCATGAATACTCTGATATTTATCGGACAATGATTGTATGGAGTACCTTAGTCAGTTGACCGTCCTCGTCTCCGTCCCACTGCTCGAACATCCAGGCCACATCCGGGCGACACGTCACACTGTGGGCTGCAATGAAACATATATAATAACATGAAGAATATGAATATCTTTGTGCATGAATAATATGACAAAAAGTAGACATTGTAGGAAGTCGGTTGTAACTTGGAACTTTGTATTCCTTTCATTAGTCTACACAACTTCAAACTGACAAAGTTTCTCATATTTTCTGAAAGAAGGAAGTGAACCTAGAACCCGATTCAAAACTCTCGAAAAACCTAATTTGTTTCTAAATTCTGATGTGTTCCTTTCCGTGACAATACATTTGAGTAGCAGCTTACTATTCAATCTAGACCTCATGTTTTAAGTGAGACCCCATAGGCTAGTATTATTAAAACTTATTTAAGTAGGATACAAAGTTTTGAAGTTAATTCCTCATTTCGTTATCACCAATCTAATGTAATGTTTTGCGCGAGTCTTTCATGTGTAGCGTTGTTTCCCACCATTATGTCACCCTGAGATGACCTCTATACTTAATCGCATAATATATCAAACGGCCACCCCTCAGTTCTTCTTTTTCTATCCAGATACCAGTTCCGAGCGAGAATGAAAAACGTTTTCTACAATTGATAGTGTTCTGTCATTCGACGAACAACACTGTACATACTCTGTACCACCTGAGTATAATTCATTACAGTAACCTCACACAGATTCAATTGATTGTTTGCCGATGAGCACACAGACATTTTGTGAGAGAATTTTCCTAGTTCGAACTACACCGAAGATTTGGTCAATACCTCTGTACCGTCATTCCGTTTGAATCCGCGATTCTTCCGCCTTCCTACCGGGGTCAAAATTAACTTCGACTTCAGTCATTCCCCTCCTCTCACTCCCCGTGGATCCACGCCGATTCCTCAGAAGAAATAACATTCAGAAAAATGTGACGTCATCTTTCGTCATTGTACGCGTCTCTTTCGCCACTCACCGTTTTTTTCGTCTATATATCGCCTCCTATACCGCCTGCCTACCGCCTGCCCACCGCCTGCCTACCGCCTGCCTACCGCCTGCCTACCGCCTGCCCACCGCCTGCCTACCGCCTGCCTACCGTCTTTCTACCGCTTGTCTACCGCCTGCCTACCGTCTTTCTACCGCTTGTCTACCGCCTGCCTACCGTCTTTCTACCGCTTGTCTACCACCTACCCACCGCCTACCCACCGCCTGCCTACCGCCTACCCACCGTCTACTCACCGCCTGCCTACCGCCTGCTCACCGCCTTACCATCGCCTGCCTACCGCCTGCTCACCGTCTACCTACTGCCTGCCTACCGCCTGCCTACTGCCTGCCTACTGCCGTATACCGCCTGCCTCTCATCTTCCTACCGCCTCATACCGCTCTCTAACCCCCCCCCCCCCCCCCCCCCGTGGCGCCGCGTAGCCCCGCCCCCGCACGCGACTCCCTTTGTCCTTCTTCCCATACAACAACTAGTTCCATCGATCTTCTACCTCTTAATCGTAACCTCAACCTCCACAAATTGCTCAACTCACCCGGTTAATACCCTAATTATACTCTTATTTCTCGAGCTGTACCTGTAGTACTCAAAAATAACATAAACAGAAGACCTAGTTCTGAATTTGTTGCTCCCAAAATAACAGGTAAACTGTAGAAATATGAGATTTCGGCCTCTGAACTGTTGTCCCATAGCGCATACGTGGTAGAAATTTCTTCTTTCGTCAAACTGATCAGTAGCTCTCGTCCATGAGCTGAGAGCTTCTCATAAGCTACACAAATTCTCGCTAGTTTCATTATTTTATTAATCTGTTGGTTTAAAATAATGTTTTTGAGAAATGTTTCTATTTGGAAAACCATCCACCTGACGCGCTCAAATTTCGCATATAAAACGTGTGGAACTGGTTCCGTTGCATAAATTATTGATTGATTCGCTGTGTTTTCTGTCAGCTTATTTGTCACCATGAAGCGAAGAATGGTGTTTAATTTTCTCAATATTTACATAGTCAAATTCATGGTTTTACTAAAAACTGTTGTGGTCATTTGAAACGTATTCTGATAAACATAGCTTCCTCCACTATTATAATTTCTCTGAACTGGAAACTTCAAGTACAGTAAGAAACGTTTGACCTATTCAAATCCATCGCTAGTTATTATAAATGAGAAGCTTTTCACGCTGACCAAACTACAAGTTGTATCTCCTGTTTTTATGACGATAGGTGTAGCTCAGTAGGTCAGGGTTCACTCTTTTTCAATCAGGCCTATTCGATGTGTGTTGCCCCATTTGCCTCTTCCGCTATGTTTGGTAGTTTGTCATCCTGAGTTTTACGTGTACTTGAGCATCCCGGCACCTCCATCCCATCCTGCGTCACTCACTCTGCCTCACTAATTCTCGTCTCTTACATCCCGGCGGGATGTAAGAGCAGAGAAATAGCGTATGTTTGAGGAGACGCAGGATGTGATGGAGCGCCATGGGGTTACCAAATCTTCACTGTAGTTTGATCTTGATGTACGCCTCAATTCGCTACTTTCGACAGAAAATCCGCGGTATCAAACTACAACTCAACGTTTTTGAGCAGCCCATACCGTACAGGCTTGTTTTGGAACAAGTCAACTATTCTGTTATTCACAGAACGAACCGGGTCAATTGCTTAAAAGGTCCTGTTTTTGCGTGTTTCGGCATCCCTTTCATGCAACTGAGACTAATAGCTATGAAACTATTTGGGCCAGCAAGAAAAGACTGTGTTCGCCCTCAAAAACAAGATTCGCCTAATAGATAATCAGAAACGAACGGGGCAAGGTGCTGTAGTTGCGTGTGTTCCTAATCCCAAAAAGTATTGATTTCATTATTACGTTAAATAGTTACGTCTTCTGAAAAATGTACACGTTTTGCTCACGTGTACACTGCTAAACAGTTCGCTCTCTCCAAAGCGAAAACTGCGATTGCATAGCCGAAAATTGATTTTGTAGCTTGATCTCATTTCGGTCAAAAATTATAAATCTTGCGTGTATCGAGTGTAAACTACATTTCAGCATTCCCAACAGTCGCCAACTGTGTTCCAAGTTCGAAAATGCCGTAATTTGATCATTACGTCATTTTTTTCTGATACGAAAAAACACGTACATGTTTGGCTCACGTGTACATCAAACAACACAACGTGAAATAGTGATGTACCACGTTTCGTATAATTTTGGTGTGCATACATTTCTTCTTTGGTTCAATACATAATTATATTCTGAAGTAGAACGTGTAATACTCAGGTGCTCATTTTCTGCAGTCTCTTCACGATTGGCCAGACAACTTCATCGGGCACTTTATTAGTAACTATTTTTCAATTAACAATAATTTACACCCACAAAGGTCCCGAGGGAGCTCCATATTTATAACGTTTTTGACCTATCTTAATGAATGTGTACTCGTCTCTTCCTTTTTCTAGGTCAAACGAAGTCTTTTCCACATTTTATCATTTGAGAATAGGTATTACTTTTTATTTTCTCTCTCTTTTTAACGTGAAAAAAATGTTTTCGAAAAAATGCTACTTGAGGATGTTTCAAGTTCGTTTCACCATTAGAACCATCATTTCTTTAGATTATGTTTCCTTAGTTAAACTTCCGTGTTGGAACTTCTGTGTCAGTCTTAAATGTTGCGTCCAATCGAAATTTATCACAGTAGTGTATCTCTAACGTTCCTTGATGTTTTGCTAAGAAATAATATTTGTAAACAAAATTTGTGTCAACTTCCGATTTGTTCCAATCGATATTGATCTCTCCATTGTTGTCCACTAGACAATACGAATTACAACAATTATTACAGTAAGTGTATGTGCTAGTCCCGCCCTTCGAACCGATTCATTATGTACAAGGAGTCAATGGCTAATGGATTCGCAGCCACCATGCTTTTTCTCATATTCTTATTCTTGTTAGCCAGGTATGTTATATTTTATATTTATACACTTTACAAAGAGGGATTCAAGATTTACTAAAACATAGACTTTTCTCGGTAAAATATTATTGTAGTCACACAATTTTCTCATATTCCTATTCTTGTTAGCCAGGTATGTTATATTTGATATTTATAGATTTTGTATGTTTAAAATACTTTATTAAGAGAAATGCATGATTTACTCAGTACGTAAACTCTTCTTCAGTAGAAACTGTGCAGATAAAAGTATATAGGTGATTCCCAGGTGAATTGTAGTTTGAACTCAGTTCAAGATTTACAAATGTTGACCGAGAGGCAACGGGGTCAAACTACAAACACAGTGGGGTATAGGGCTGATACACCGTACTCGGAAGAACGAACATCTTAAATACTTTACTGATAAAGATTTTACAGTTAGGTACACTTGAAAGCTTAACTATCCCATTTATTAAAAAAGTTTATGAATAGTTTTATGGGTGTTTGGTCCTTTTCGTATTGCAATTTGAAAAAAATCCGAACATTACGATCAGAAAAAGCGGAACGGCAGTGGATATTTGCTTAGCTAAGCTAGTATCGGGTCACATCCTAATCTGTCAGAGATAGTCCTATTTTAAGCTATCATCGTATAGTTCAGCTATATTAAGCAAACAAAAAGTTCATTACTTTCTGCTCACCAAAAAGCGAAATATTACGAGGGGTACCTTATTTCTTGATGCGAACTTCCCGCTATCTACCTCTTTCTACCACCCTCTCTTTATCTATCATTTTCGCTCCTCTCTCCCTCTTTCCTTTTTAGCCCTCTTTCGTGCTCTTGCCCCTCCTCTCTTCCCCCCTTTCTCTCTCTGTATCCCTCTCCTCTCCTATCTCTCTCATCTTATTCTCTCTTTCCCTCTCTTCCCCCCCCCCTCCTCCCCCCCTCTCTCTCTCCTCTCTCTCTCTTTCTCCCTCTCCCTCTTTCCTTCTCTCTTCCATTCTTTCTCTCTCTTCCCCCCTCTCTTCTCTCTCCCCCTCTCTTTCTCTCTCCTCCTCTGCTCTCCTATCTCTCTCCCCGATCGCCCTTGTCCGCGCACCTATTTGATGTAATGTAAAACACTATCTTCTGACAATAGACAACCGCCTGTCCAAGGCTGTTTGTCTAAAAACTTTCGGGCGGAACAAAACGCATGGCCAATGTGTCACCCACTTGTCCCATGTATAGAATGCCATGGCAAGAAATAACGTTCTAGGAATTACCAGGTAGCGCAGTGGTTAGTGCGCTCGTCTCTTGACTGAACACACCTGGTTCGAATCTCATGCTGAGACTAATTGTACATGTTCAATGTTTAGAATGAGCAGGAGCACCATTCCCACTGATAACTATTTCTGGCGCGCAATTTTGGGTTCAAAAGTTTACTTCTCGTCCGATGTTGCTCTAGAGTCGCTCAAAACGTGTACCGATTTTTTCCTATCTGAGCAATCGATATTCCTGCTTAGTGGACTAAATTTGTCATTTTGATAGTAGAGTTAAATATTCAAGATTTCTGTACAACAAGAAGGAAACGTAAACACCGCCAAAATGTATGGCTACCGTATCAGACGCGTTCTCGAGTAGCATAGTTGTGTAGTGAATGGGGGATGATTCGAGTGTTTGTTTCCTCTTGAACATGATCGCGTCGGGACCCGTTCACAGGGGAATTGGCCGAACAATAACCGGGCATGAGAACTATGCTCTGCGATAGTTCAAACGGAAGAAATAAAGAGAGAGAGAGGGAGAGAGAGAGAGCGGGGAGAGGGGGAGAGAAAAAGAGGGAGCTAAACAGAGAAGGAGAGAGATACAACTTCAATTTGTTCAATTCTGTAGAGATCTTCGGACGCTAAGATTGACGATGAAATTCATCTGATACTGTTCAGTTGTACGTATCAGATTGCTGCGAAAACAGTTCTGGGGATTTTAGATTTCTGGGATAGGAAGCTTATGCTGAAGCCCACTCAAACTAGCAACCGAGCTTCCTTTAACTATTGTTTTTCTCTCTTTTTACCCAATTGTAGTGCCACACCTAATCGTCAATGTGGAGAATCACGTGTTCAATCGCGGATAAACTATTCTAATCTCTGCAAGGAAAAGTACAACCCGGCTCAAGTCGACCAACATACGAATCGGTCTACAATGTATCTATTCAATTGTTATTTCAGGCACATTCGGAAGATGCGGTCGGTACAGGACCAATTACCTACAGTAGTCCAGCCAGGAACCAGGGTGATCAATTTGCCGCCCGGGTACACGATGCCACCTCCACCCAGTTACCAGGTAACCTCACTTTCTCTCTCCCTCCCATTTTTCTTTTTTTCTCTCTCTCCCTCTTTCTCCCTTTTTCTCTTTCGTCCTTCTCCTAAAAAACAGATCAACAGCGATTTTCTCGAAAAAATGACTTTTGCATGTTTTAGTTCTACTGGCGCTTATTTTTACCCATCAATAGTGCAGACAAAGTATGCTATATTATAGTAACTCCCACGATAAAATTTGAACATTTTGTTTTTTGGGGTTTGACACTCAATTAGTGATTAGATCATGGAATCAGGTTCCAACGTAGGCAGTGAGGCGTGTAATTGATCTAGATGGTTTCACGTTCGACCAACTCCCATTTTCACTAGTGGAAAGATGGGAAGGAGAACGAAGAAATGAGAGAAAAGAACCAGAAACAAGAGAAAGAATGAAACTAAACGTTATTAGAAGCGTATTGCCTCAATAAATCCTTATTTTGAACCTTGATTGTAAGGCGGCCGTACTAAAGGTATGTGAGTCGAACTGTTACATACTTCAATTCCAAAACTATGAGATACGAACTGTTGGCAGATGTAGATAAATGTTTTAGAAGAACTTCACAAATTAGAAAACTAAATCAACCCTTTCGTAATTCTTCTCTGGTACAACTCAAATTGAGAAAAAAGCCCTTCTTGATTGATTTACTTTTAGTGCTACAAAATTCACCAACATAGTTTGACTATCTAATTTTTTTGAAGTATGGTTTTCTTTTTCGTATAGGGGACAATGCATACTGTTCCAGGATGCCGTCAAAATGGGAGCCCAGGCCAAGTTCTAAGTTCCCATCCCGACACAGCTGAATCTTTGTATACCGTAACCCACCTCTGAGCGCCTTGTCCACTCCTCCATTGATTCTGTGCATGTCGCTGAACCATTGCAGCAGACGACCACCCATGGAGAGAAGTTCCTTGTGGGAACACTCTGCAAGAAACCGCCCTTTAATAATTATCCGAACTTCCTACAATTCAGGAAAACATTTTACTTATTGTTTTTACTTATTTTTTTTACTTAACATTTTACTTATTCATTATTGTTCGTTCATTTTCGCACTTTTACAGTACTTGCTTTACCAACCGAATATTTTCGAGTTTATTTTGTTTAGTTCGAAGTCACCACTGTGGTTTTCGAACCAAATGGCGTTGTACATAACACTTTCATTCTAGAAAATGAGAAAGTTTTATATATTTTTCCTATATGAGTTTTATGTACTTCGTAGTTTGGTAAAACCTAATTGTCTGTTCGTAGTTATCGAGTCTTGTGTACGGGTTCACTCAATGGCAGAAATGTATAAATAAATGTATCAAAAACAGTGTGTTGTTCGGTTTTCATCAAAAAGACGAATGTAATACATTAATATCATATATGAAAGAGCTTTAATGAGGTTTGTTATATAGAAAGGCGGGCAGGACAGGTGTTCAATTTTCGGCCTGATGTGTTTGTAGTTTGATGTTCGTAAATTCAATGTCTTTCGGGAATAAGGCGACAATTCCGATCAAACTACACTTTTTTCGTCCCTCAAAGTGACACGTTCTGAATTGTTCACTTTGTTTTGAGTTCAGTTACATTCTCAGTAAGTTTTCTGAGTTCACGCCAGAAACCTGTAAGAATTCAATGCCAGGAACCCTCCCTTCCGCAAGCTAGTTTGGGTCCTACTAGAACAAAATGAAATAACTACGGGATACGTGGAAAAACATCATAAATTGTGAATTTCTCTATCTCACGTTTTCAAACTTTGATGTGCTCGTCACGATCCACGTGACTGCATGGTGACGTTTACACCGGGGGGAATTTCCCTGATGACGCGGGAAGTGTCAGACAAAGTATGGAGAAGTTTCAGGGAAACCATAGAGCAATTGTAAGAAAAGTTCCATGAAAACACGGTAAACCTCAGGAGAGTCAGGTTCTATAAGTATGATCGTATAAATGAAACGCACTGTGTTCTCCGAGACGGTCGTGCTTGGCGTGGTCAGCCGAGTTGTGGTGCTGCAAACAACACTATTCAATATTTCTGAACTATTAAAAACAAAATATTCATCATTTGAAAACAATTCGAAACATTTATAAGCTGGTGCGTTTGATCAAAGACCAACTACTCCAAGACTTCTCGACCCCCAATTCGAACAGATTTCTTTCGAACCAAGTGGTTCGGTACTCAAACCGACCGACGATCGAACCAGAGTTGCACAGTCGACTAACTTTGGCATCAATCATCTTGATTGGTTTGTTCCAACTTTTTTTCCATATCGGTCTGCTTCTAGAAACGAACCAGAATCGGTTTTTGGTTCGAGAAAAGTTTATTCGGGATTCATCAATCAATATGTATCAGTCCTGCTTGGTTTTTTCACGATCCAACCATAAAACGTATCCTTTTTTTAAAAGAAGGACGATTATGTGGACCAATCTCGTGTCAACGGTCATTTGAACAGCAATCGAAAATCATATTGCGGTTTATCGAACTGAAGCGTTGTGAGCGGTTCACATAATCGTTCTTCCTTAATGCTCGAGAAGTTCATTTTGCGTTCTAATTAGAAGTTCTCGCCCATTAATCGGCTATCACTTGATACTCTGACGCCCCTTATTTATGGCTATGCGGTATCCCCTTTTTGTGCTGTGTCGTAAATCAGCAATTAGCGTGAAAAGACCCCCCGCCAAGTTGAAATATGGCGCCGAAATATGTTCAAGTTCGGTAGGTTCTTGAAAAGTTTTAGGGGAAGATTTAGATACCTATATAATCATTTCTATAGACGATAGAGACACGGAAAAGTACAGTTTTATTATAAGTTGTGTATTTTGGACCAAACGTTTTAAAACACCTAAATTTGACCATATTAGGGTGAAGTACAACCTCCTTGAATGGGCTACACAGCGGAAAGTTAGATACACCGTAAGATTCCGTCTTTTTCAGTGTTGATAATAGTGGCGTTTCAGATTCGCCAAATGTTTTTTACCTTGTGGTGATGAGCTTTCTTGTGCTTGAGAAGATGTCTGAAAAAAAATATTTGAAGACCGGAAGAGATATTGTATAACATCGTACTATATGATTAAATCAAAGAAATTGTGAACTTTCTCCGCTAATAACGTGAGCAAGATCTTTTCAATGTTTTGGTAGAATTAGCCGATAATGCGTTCTCTCCCAATAATTAAGTACTTTTGCATATAGAACATTCTCTAAAATACTATATTTGACGATATTTCTAGAAACTTCCACGCCATTGATGACCATAAATCACTACATTTTCAGTCATACAGTTCTTGGCAATCTTTAGCTTGATTTTATACAAGAAAAAAACAAGCATTTTCTTTAAATACCAGTTGTATGGCAACATTCTTACTAGCCATTCCTACTTTTGTTGTTTTAGCCAGCGCCAATATTGTTGATGACTGGCTGGAGGCTGTTCTGGTGTAATGTTGAAAGAAATAAAAGGTCAGATTCCGCAACTGTAGTCACGAAATCGATATTCATTCGAAATCAAAGCAGGACGATTTTGTGGATCAATCCAGTGTCAACGGTCCTTTAAACTGCAGTCGAAAAACGTATTGCAGTTTAAAGGACTGAAGCGTTGGGATTGGACCACATAATCGTCAATCTTTAAGCCAAGTGGTTATGGAAAGTCACCAAGATTACGAATCTTAAAAATTCGAATCCACCAGAATCCAATTTTCTACTCTATACTAACCGTACACCACTAAGGCACAGCTTGTACCTAGTGAATTTCCAAAAAATGTTGACGAGTTTCTGTATAGGTTCGGCTGTTTTGAAATCAAGACTATGTTGCTTCATCACAATGTATCTGTAGTCTGATATCGTTGCTAAGATCAAACTACATCATTTCCAAAATCGAACTATAACTGACACTTTGTCCTTGGGGAAACAGGCTGGTTTTCCGTGCTTCACCACACACGCTTCCGACTCGGAACAAGCGAGTTCTACGCATGCTGGCTCTGAAATACAGATTGTCAAATGACCAAATTTCAATTTAAATTAACTCTATTGTATTTATAAACTCAATACTTCTAGAGAAATCGATCGATCAATCGAATTCATTAAGCCAGTAGTCAGTCCTCTTCCTCGTGTTAAATTTTTTTTACTTATTCAGGAACCGACACCAACTTTGGAAAGGTAGGTAGCTTTCCGGTTGAGTAGCTCTAAGATTGAAGTGCTTCAGGCAATGGTTAGAGCAGACCAAAACAACAAAAAGGGTATTCAGTGATTTCCTGTCGTTTTCTCGTGCGTTTTCTCCATTCTGTAATTGATTTCGGTTGTTTGTAATTGACTGTTGATTTGGTAGAGTTTGCAATTTTCCATGGCAGGATGAAAATGTGTAATGAGTGCGTCATCTAGCCATTTTACACTTTATTGAGTGACAAATTGATTGGACATCGCTGGAGAAGGTAGAGAGAAAGAAAGAAAAATAAATATAGAGAGGAGAGAGGAAGCGATAGAGAGATAGACAGAAAGACAGAGGTGGAGGATGGAGAAGGGGGGGGGGGGGGGGGGGGGCGAGAGTACGGAAGCTCTACTATAAACACTTCGATTGACTGAGGTGACACAGTTTGGAAGTTTTTTTGAAACAGGTTATTGCGAACCCTTATTTGGATGAAACACTGCGTATGTTTTATCCGAAGCGCTGGTCCCTATGACTGTGTTTTGTGCATTAATGTTGAGCAGATTGAATATTTGCTATTCTATCAGCGTATTCAATATTAGGTAAAACAATTTTGTGAGTTATAAAATCGTTCGCTGGCTTCGGAAAGTGAGCGCAGACGAACTGAAGCAAAATATAGCCGTAGCTTTTGGCAGTGCAGACAGCAGACACTTAACTTAACGTGACACTTAACGTGTTCGTAGTTCGCTCGGGGTGCGCGTCAGGTCAAATGTATAACTTTTTCAGTGTTGAGGAAGTAAATATGATCCTCTTCAATCACTCTATAGTTGTGTTGAGAACAGTGCGAGAAGTTGTTCATAGAGACTTCAACGCAGAGAAAGACATGTGAACGTGAACTTAAATTGGGAAAAAAAAAGAATAAAAAAGGAAGAGGCCGAAAGAGACAGAGTGAGGGCAACTCGGAAAATGTGGGTGCAGCTATACTGTACTTCAGAAGCATGTCAAAACGCATAGGTTTTCTGCATAGGTGTTTTAAGAAGTGGTGTCCCTAACATGCTGTTTCGCTTACAGTTTATAGAAGTTTTTTGGCATGCTATCGAAGTCTCGCTGGGAATGACGAGAACTGTATATAAGGAAAACTATTGTTGTGGTTTGGTCTCAAACCAATGGGCAGCTCGCGAAATCCCACGGAACCAAACTACAAACACCGCGAGAGAGCATGTCATACACCGTATTGGCCGGCTTCGGAGAGGGAAAACCCTTCAACCCACCCTGGGAGTCGTGGGGGAATACTTGGAAGTCGGTGGCATAGACCCCAAGAGCCAGGGGGAGCAAGGCGATCAGGAGATGCATTGGCTGTACACTGAACATCGATTGGGAGGGGGTGAATAAGAAACGGCACAG
The DNA here is from genome assembly GCA_964036275.1 of Litoditis marina. Taxonomy (NCBI): domain Eukaryota; kingdom Metazoa; phylum Nematoda; class Chromadorea; order Rhabditida; family Rhabditidae; genus Litoditis; species Litoditis marina. The sequence goes on along the minus strand of OZ038433.1, from coordinate 2,139,547 downwards.
CTGCACTCTCTTAGAGGGGAGAGAGAGAGAGAGAGGGGGTGGAGAGATAGAGAGGAGGGAGAGAAAGACAGAGAGGGAAACAGAGAGTAGAGAAATAGAGAGGGAGTGAGAGGGGGTATAGAACTAGAGGGCAGAGAGCGTGCAGAGATATAGAGGAAAAGAGATGGAGGGGTAGATGGGTAGAAAAGAAGGAGAGGGTGAGAGTGCAGAGATAAAGAAAGGGTGGAGAGGGGAGAGTAGAGAGATGAGAGGAGAAGACATGTAGAACGTATTCTACAGAGTGTATTACTTAAAAAATTTGGAAACAAAAGAGTTTATGTCTGATTTCGCCCTTAAGCTCAATATCAGACTAGAAGCTGAAAGACAGAGTGGGTAGAGAGATTATGAGGGGTAGATAAGAAGAAAAGAAAGAGAGAGAGAAGAGAGATAAAGAAGGGGGCAACCAGAATAAGTCATTCAAAATAAAAAGTCATTAAAGTAAAACTCATTTGAAAGTGAAAGTCATTAAGTACAGAAACAGTTGAGAATCAGAAATAAAGTTTTCGAAAATTTTCGTATTTTTCAAATCCTGACTAAAAGTGAATTAATGACTTTTACTTTCAAATGACTTTTACTTTAATGACTTTTTATTTTGAATGACTTATTCCTGGTACCAGAGAAAGAGGTCGTTGAGGGAAGAGGGACAGAAAAAGAGAGTTAGGGAGAGGAAGAAAGGGTAGGGTGAGAGAGAGAGGAGAGAAAATGAGAGAGACAGAGAGACAGGGACAAAGAAAGAGAGGTAGATAGAAAGTAAGAGAGAGGTAAGCGGAATCGGCTGAAGGGAGGAGAGAAGGAGATATAATACCTGGGAGAGACGTAATGAGAGAGGGGGAAAACTCGAATAAAGAAATAAACGGTGATAAACCGGATAATCCTCAGATTTTTCTCTAACATGGGTTTCTAGGCCTTACCACAGGAGTATAAAATCATAACTAATTTCTGTTAATCTCGTCATTCGTTTTGTAAAGACAAACTTTTGAACATTTCTTCTCGAGCATGTATTGCTTTCACAGAAGTTGTGAATGAAAACCCTGTTGGAAGAAATTAGTCGTCCTTAGCAAATATTATATTTTTTATAACCCTCATTCTTCAGTTTGCGCAAAGCAAAAGCAATTGCTTCGTGGCTTTAAACGAATCTTAGGTCTGCGATGCGCAGTCGGTGGCAATGAGAGCACGCCCAATTGCGTAGCGCGTGTGCTTTAAAGGTAACTCGCGTCCTAACCTCATATTTTGAGTCTGGCGTCATCCCATTCAATTTTTTTCTCTTTTTTTTTTTAAATTTCAACGTTTCCATCTTCATTTTATTCTTTTCCTGTCCAATCTGTCTGAAGTATGGGTGGTGTACACGTTTTGGGAACCACCATGAAATTTTTGGGGACTTAAATATTTTTGAGAAGAAAACCACTACAATCCAGCTAGCGCGCTAGCTTCTATCTTCGCTTTTATCTTCATATCATTTCTCCACGAGGGTTCGTGTTTTTTAGATGACGGATATAGATCCGGCCAAGGAATTGGAACTGTTGGGAAGTGGGGATGGAGCTGATCTACCGACGACAGAAGTTGACGAGAATATCCTGGGCGAAGCGACAGACGCAGGGTTTGTTTTTGTTAATTCTCCGTCATTAGTGTATTTATATTGGGTAATAGGTTCCTTCTCAAAATCGCGTGCTTAATGTTTCAATTCTATGGAATGTAGCAATAACATAAAACACCGTAGTAAGGATAGATGGTTACTTTCTTAGCGCAAAGTTGAATAGTTCTGCGATTATTTTTGGGAGGAAGTAACGTATATGGATCGTCATGAAATCGAGATATTTCTAACGAAAGAAGATTAATCTGATATGATGTTTTTTGAGATGATTATTTATTCAGTGTGTTTGCTTATTTTAGAGCGGGTTTATTGTAACGCAGCGGCTATATTTCACATAAATGAAATTGTATATAATTTCAGCTCAATGGATACAAACGGTACCTCGAAGACTGGAACGAAAGTGGAAGATGTCGATCTGTATGACGATGCCATAGCGCCCTCCGGACAAACGCAGATACAACCGATAAAACAGGTATAAATAATCAGGTTTGAGATTCTTGACGATGTGGAACTCAATGATTTTACGCAGTGAGATGAATTTTCGTTGTAGGTCATTGAAAAAACCGAACTTACATAAAAGTCGGGGACATATTTTAAACCTTAAAAATGAAGAACCATTAGATCACATTTGAAAAGAGGGGAAAATTGTACAATTATTAACAATTAGCAGCACACAACACGCAGGGGTTACGTTTCATAATTAGTAATAGTATTACCAAAATCAAACATGTTTCAGCAGCAGGAAACGAAGCCCTACACGAATCTGAATTCGAGTAGCTCATCTATGACTGGAAGCCTCACTGGTTACGGCGATAGAAAGTAAGACCACTCATTGTTCCTTGTTCGTCTTTTCTTCGTACATATTACTAAGTAACATAAAAATACAATAATAAACAAGTGTTTTTCGTTTTAAGCTCCGTTGTACAATTGCCTAATATTAATATTGGTTTTAGAGAGAGAGTAAAAGATGCACAGCACACCTCTCAATTGATGTATGGTAGTGGGTTTAACAACTAAAAATGTATACAAAATGAATGATTTGGTTAACTAATTTATAGCTTTTCTTTCGCCGTTCACAGCCGATTATATTGTAGGTATTGCTGCTACGTTGGGAATATGACTTGGTGGACGACTGATGCTGATCTTCAGGTAAACATTATTACGTTCAGAAAGTTTTCTCATTCTATGGCTACCGCAGGATATATTTTTTTCAGCGTGTGAACTGGGAAAATTTGGCTATTGTCGTCGGCGAAGTCCAATGTTAAGTGTTAAGGATTGACGTATTTCAGTCGAACAGCTTAATTCATTTAAGAAAAGATGCCTGAATCTTCTGGTTTCGTCTTTACTCTTCAATTCTTTTCAGTTGCAAATAAACAGCATCGGTGTGCAGGATATTATTGAGATGAAATTTTTCGAAAATCGTCTCACCGGACAGAGTAAAGGATACGCATTGTGCATGTTTGGAAGTGATCAAGGCAAGTGAAAACAGTGAAAGTTAACTCATTCATCATTTCTGCCCTTTTTTCGAAATCCCTATCTGTTCACACAAAAAAAACTAATAAAAATGTAGATGAGTCCTCAAGGTCTAAAGGTTTGTGCGCCAAGTTCTTATGTGCCAAGTTCGAGATTGTTCTTGACATTCAAACAAAAATAACTTCTACACACTCAAAACCTTCCATTTCTCGTGATAAGGGGCATATTGGGGTGTCTGGTGAGAATGGCTATTTTTAGCGGTGCGTATGGTCACGGAAAAACTTCCACACCGACCTATTCATGGATCCACCTTGTGTGTTCTACCGTATACCAAACAGTCACTTTCCCGGCTTGAAGAAGCGGTGGCTAAGACGCAGACAAGACCCGACCCCAAAGTGCCGAAGAAGGTATTTTTGTTTTATTTCTACTGAGGAATGTATAGGTTTCAAATTTGTCTCCTGAGAAGTTAAGAGATGATGAAACGTATACGAGAAGTTTCTAAAAACTAACTAGCAAATGCATTGGGCTCTTTTGAGACAATTGTAAAATAGTCCGTGAAATTTTTAACGCTATGCAAGGGGCCTCTCCCATATCCCGGCAGCGAGACTGGTTGGTTGAGTGGTTGTGGGCGCGCTTCCACCTGAAAGCCGCAAGTTCGAATCCGGCCCAGTGCACCGATGTTATTTGCGAATACTGCATAATGCAGTAAACGTCAAACATGAGTGCTATATCGTATCGAAGTCTTACCGGCCGGTTGTCCTATATGACGGCTGTGTTAAAGTAAACCGTACATTGTATTTTTGTGAATTTATTTTTCGAATGTTGCAGTATGTATTTAGAAAACTTTCCAACTTTTTTTGTATAAAACATCAAGTTGCAATATGAAATAGTGACATTTAATGGAACACGAAATATTTGTTGCGTAGGAGCTCATAGTTTCTCTTTCAATCGATATTGAAAACTAGAAGTCGGTTTGCTCCTTTGTTCAAATCCATTCTTCTTCCAGGACGATGGTTGTCTGAATATGGGTACCATTCGTATCGGAGCCGGCGGAGTATCCACCCAGGGTTCGATGATGAGTGCGCGACCGGCCGCCGGTCTCCCTCTCCAGATGAACATTGGTGGACAGCCTGGAGGCATGATGATGCGGCCGCCCAACATGAGTCAGCCGGCCCCCATGCAGATGGGGCAGATGAACAGGCCGCCCGGGGCACCACTGCCCCTCATGATCAACGGACAGCCATCCATGCAGGTTTGTCGGGTATTAGGATGTTTTCGACGGTGCGAATCATTCTAGTTGTCCAAGGATGATGTTGTCATTCGTTTATAGGGATTCTGTAAAAGCGTGGGTTATTTGTACAAGAACCGTGCGTGAATGAACTTCACTGTAGTATCCTTATTCATTTTGAGTAGTCCTGTTATCGATGTTCATTTTCTTGAATATGTTTAGTATCTTTTTGCAGCAAGCGCCTCCGATGATGCGACCCCACCAGATGACGGGACCCCCGGGTGTGGGTGGTCCCCCAGGCATGGGGGCTCCTCCGGTCCAGCTGCATCTGAACCTGCCGCCAGGCGCCCCGCGACCCGTCATGTCCGCTCCGCAGCCCATGATGAGCACCTCGCAACCGCAGCCACTCATGCACATGCAGACCTCCGGACCAGTGCCCACCATGCAGCACATGCATCAGAGGTAGAGTTGTTGAAGTTTAGAAAATAAACAAAATTTTGAACTATTTAAAAACAATCCTTATCAGAAGTCACAAGTCAGTCTTCAAACCAGTATGGTGTGCCTATTCTGAATTGGAGCCCATTTTCCAATTTTTTTGCTATTTAATAAGCAATAGATAATTTCTATTATCTAATAGATAATTTCTCCCAATATTGGGGAAAAAAGTTGTTTTTTAAATTCATTTTAGCTACTTACTGGTGTTATGAGTTAGAGGAAAATCACTAGATAAATTCCTAGTTCGAAATGGTGTCCATACATGCCTTATGCCATCCTTTGTAAGGTCAAACTAACCAAAATTTGAACTCGAATAACAACCGACACACTAGGCCATGTTGTTTTAGTGGCGTTATTCATACTCTGCCTAACTTTTTTTTCGGGAAATCATGATTTTTATCTGCAGACCTCCCGGTATGCCATTTGGTCAGCAGCCGCCGGGCATGGCGCCTCAGCCACTGATGAATCAACAATTGCGACCTCCCGGTGCCCCCGGCATGCCGCCCATGAACGCCCCTCCCAGTCAGATGCCACCCGGAGCTCATGTCAATCCACAGGTAGCTGAGATTCACTTTTTCGAGATTCGTAAATTTTCAAAAAATCCCACTAATTCCTTGAAATCAATCAAAATGGTACGGTTTTTGCCAGTGAAGAAGGTGAGTAAATAAAGGGGAAGAAGACCGACATCGAACTCAAATATATTAGTTTCGGATCACGTGAGTGATGGTTTGAGTTATTGTAACCTATTCCAGTCATGTTAAACTTTTCTCCGTCGAAAACAATGAGTTATATCTATGTTTAGATGTTCCCCGGAATGCAACCCCCAGGTGGTGCCATACCAGATGCCGAGTTTGAGGAGATCATGAATAGAAACAGGTGAGTTTTTTTGCATGTTTCTGTACTTTCGCCACTATTGTAATCGTGGTTTGAAGATATTCCCGTAGTGAAGTGTGAATCGCGCATTAAGCTTAAACTCCAATGTGGAGAGCATTCTTGGTAATTCATGTTTCAGCCTTCTCGACTTTATTATAATCGTGGTTCGAATGTAACTAACGTGGCAAAGTGAATTGCGCGATGCGCATTAAAGCAGGACGATTATGTGGACCAATCCCAACGCTTCAGTCCTTTAAACTGCAATACAATTTTCAATACCAGTTTAAAGAACCGTTGACCCGGGATGGATCCACATAATAGTCCGTCTTTGAGCTAAATTTTACTGGATAAAAATCATGGTTGTCTTTGTCTAGGACCGTCTCGTCGTCTGCCATCTCTCGTGCCGTCTCCGATGCAGCTTCCGGCGACGTTAAGGCAGCCGTGGAAACCCTTCTGACGGCCATTTCCCTCATCAAGCAGAGTCGTGTCTCCCATGATGATAGATGTCGCATGCTGGTCGCAAGTCTACAGGTATGCGGGTAGCCATACGGAAAATAGTTTCATATCTGGGCAAAAAAGTGAGAAAGTGTGAAAACAGTTGTAATTAGCTATAATCTTCAATTCTCCAAAAAGAACCATGTCTCGATCGGGATTGAACAAAAGTGAGCATCGGTCAATGTCAAAGAAGGAGTATTTCATATTTTGGCGTATACGGGTGGCCCTACACCAGTAATCCTTCTCCCCATTTTTTCATTCTTCTTGGCAATTCTTCCGATTTCCAGGATACGTTGAATGGAATAGAGAGCAAGTCGTACGGAAGTTCATCGAGTAGCAGCCGTAGCAAGCACCGCGATCGCGATAGGTGGGCAATCATATTTGATCTACGTCAATCCAAACTATCACAACGTGTTTTATTGACGAGAACATAATATTTGTGGAAGGAAAGTATTTATGGAATTTTTCAAGGGTTCACTTCAGTTTAGGTGAAGCTTTTCTTCAAAAAATGTTTGCAGATCTCGTAGCCGCAGTCGTGATAGAGACAGGAAGAGACGCAGACATAGTAGGTGAGTGAAACTATGTTTTTATATGTAAACATCCCTTCATTCATTATGAAATATTCTCATGATCGTGGTTGCCAATAGGCCAGAAATAAAGAAACGAAAATTGGCTTCGGGGCTAATTTGATGTGTGTGAGATTATGACTTTTTGTGTTAGTTCTGGGTGAGATATTCGTTCTTTTCAGATCCAGCTCTCGATCGCGTTCTCCGCCGCGTCACCGCAGCAGTCGTCGTTATTAGAGACTGTCTGGTTCTATTTATGACGTCATACGTCATTGCACGCTTCTTCCCAGACGTCTACTTGTTCGTATTTTATTTGTGTCTCCTGCTCTCTGCACTACTATTCCTATGCTGCATACTTTGTTATTTGTTGAGGTGAGTGATTTTTTAAACTTTCGTTATTGGGTTCACTCGGCTGTGTTCGTGTAGTCGTTGTATCTCGTGTGCACATTAAGTATGTTTTTGTCGTTTTGAATAAGTGAGGCATCATAAATGGTTATTTATCTTTTTGCCAATTAAAATTGAGCATTGTGTTTGGAAATATATGTAGATTGTAGATGCGAGATGCATTTAATAGTAACTATAATTATTAAAGTACCTTCGCTTGTAAGCTATATGGTAGATTGTGTCTACCATTCTTTAACTACTCAACAGTATTATACAATATCGAACATATTTTTTAAATGATAGTAACCACTAACATTGAATATGAAGTCTTTATTTTATAATGAAGGTCATGTGAGCTTCAGCTAGGAAGTTAATCACTTTGTTTCGTTAATCGTTATTTAAAACTATTTCTTGGTCGAAAATATCACTGTTCAGCTCAAAGTTGGCAAGTTTGGTCTGTAATCTAACTCATTGGGCTACATATTTCTAGCAGTTGATTTTAAGTAGATCTAGAGTATTTATTTTGTTGTCTGACAATATTGTCATAATTTCATTGTATGCCGTTCTCTACCGGCTTTTGGTTGTCTGAATTACATGCGCGAATCAATTCTTTCATAGTATCTGTAGATCTAGTCTTTGCGTACCACCCAAGTTTATTTGACTTTAGCTTGAACACAACTTTAGAATGTTTAAATATGTGTTTTGAACGTACTTAGCCCTTTAACTCACTAACAGTAATAACGAACGTCTTGTAACTCAATTATTCATCGTTTGTTTTAGTAGTTTGTACCAAGATCTGTGTGTAAAAGGTTCTCATTTCTCAAATTCATCCTGTAGAATGTTGCATGGGAAGTATTTCATACGTCTTCTCATTTACATTTTCTTAGCTCATCTTCTGAATTCACTAGTATTATCCACTTGCCATGTTTTCTTGCAAATGTGTGGTATAACTGAGAACGGGTACTAATTTTTCATCTATCTTTGGAAATTAGAATTATCAGGTTATATTGTTCACAGTAGAGGTTTCATTTTGCTTTCGCAAACTAATCGACTTATTTGGTGATGCACTTTATTGTCATCTTCACCTTACTACTTGACATGCGTTGGAATTTTAGTAAGACTCGATTTTTCAAATAATCAAATATTTCTTTCATTATACTGTTAGTTAGTTGGGTTGTTCTCACATTCTACATTATGTGTTGTTGTTAACCGCTTGTTCCTTCTCAGGTTCTCTATTGTATTTCGTGTCGCGTCGTCGAAGGATGGCAACAATTGGTCTCATCGCCCTCGACAATTAGGCCACGCCCCTCTACCGTATACCAACGGATCAAGAACTCTTTGAGCACATTGATTGTTGTCCATTTGTTAGCATATAAAGTTATCCTGAAACACTGTGTGCAGTTTATCTCGATTAGGTCTAGATATGCTCTGTTCATTGGTAAGGATCACTTTTTCACTCATTGTTTATTTATTTTCATGTCTAATGTACTTTGTGGATTCGGGAATCAAATTAGTACTGTACAGTGGAAGAATTATGAATATTTGTTTTTGGAATTCATTTATAAGGAGGGAGGGGAGTCATCAAATCTTTAAGCTGAGCTAGTTTCGGTGAGAGAGGGAAGTGAATCGAGCTGGCGCAATCTAACCTTTTCTTTTCAGGTTGTTATTTCGTTGTTGGCGATTGAAGTTTCACGGGTGAAGAACTACATACGGGTCGTTGCGGGTTCCAGCTAATGAAAATTGTTTGAATATCTTGTTAGCTGTTGATAATATGAACAATTGTTACAAGCTCGTTTGTTTTGTTAGAGATGACACAATTGCTAAAAACCTTTCTTATTTGTGGCTAAAAACTTTGACATAAGCAGACGTAGTGATCGGAATTCTCTGATGCGTTCAAAAGTATATTTCTATTATGTCGGTATTGATATTCCTCTAACCAGGGGTGCCTACAAGAAAACTGACACGTCAATTTGAGCTCCCCTAAAGTAACTCTTCTTCAACTCTCAAATAGTTTTGAAATTGTAGCGTTTTTAGTCATTTCCCTTCGGGGACGCGAAATTGAATATAAAGTGACAGATGTGGCATGGTGGCAACTATCTGCAAATAAAGTATGCCCCCGGGGCGTCTTTGGAAGAAAGAAAAGACCGCCGGAGCAGAGATGATCGATGAATGGTTGATACGAATAGAGTTACATTTGTAGTCTGAGCTCGATACATGAAAACGTTTTTAAGTCTGAAATCCAACTGCTCAAAGTACAACACAGCAAAATACGCCGCCAGAGCGAGATGAATGGTTGATACGAACGGAGTTACGTATCTTTGTTGTAGTTTGATCAGGACGAACCCAAGAACAGTGGGATCAATATACAACCACAGCGAGATAAGACATCACACATCGGATAGTCTTCCTTTGGATTGAGCGAGTCCTTTGCACAGTCCTCTCGTACGCAATGAGTCACCTTCCGTTGAAAAACACATCAAAAAGTGACGGGGAAGATATTATGATTTGTAGTTTGATCTATGTTTACAGAATAACTATGGAAAGACTACCCGAGCGCAGCAAGCTACAAAAGCAGCGTTGAGTAGGAGCCTTCTCTCCTAATCTCCCTATACCTGTTACTCTTTCTCTCTAACCATTTCTTCCCCCTATCTGTTCTTCCTTCAACTTTTCTGTATTTCTCTCCCCCTCCCCCCCCCTCTCTCTCTCTTTCTCTCTCCGAATCTCCCCCCCCCCTCCTTTCTCTCCTCAACTTTCGTGTCTTTCTCCCCACCAGCCCCCCATATCTTCTAATTTGCCTGCTAGCGGGGGGTCTACAGTTCTCCCCCTCATGGCTGATTTATGTGCAGCATGCACGCGCCGTCTGCGTCTCTTCGGAACACGTACTATTTCCGTGTCTCTGTCCTGCTATCACAGTGGCAAGGCAACTATATTTCATCTCTGGTCAAGGGAGACCCTGAGTTATGGAGTCGCACTGATTTAAGGGAGGACATTCCCTCATCACAACAAGACGAGGAGAAACAGAGAGAGAGAGAGAGAGAGAGGGATAGAGATAGAGAGGAGGAGGGAGATGAATGTAGAGAGAAAGGTGGGAGAGTGAAAGACAGAGAGAGACATACATAGGTAGACGAGAAGTAATGACGAGAGAGAGGGGGTGGAGAGTTAGGGAGAGAGGCAGAACATACATCTATCTGTATTCATGTCGTAAGGTCTTTCTCCATCCTTCGACTGAAGGACGTTCTCTTCGTTTCTCATTAGTTTTCAAGATTGAGAAAACATAAAAACTGTTTTCTGCGACAAAAAGGGTCAAATCGGCCAAAAACTCAAGACATGCATTTGGGTAACTGAACTTTAGTCGAAAGTGTGTGTCTCAAAATAATGTGTTTTGACTGAAAACAATACGGATAGTAGGTCAACTTTTGCAAGAGAATAAAAAAGAGAAGATTATGAGTGTCGAGCGAACGGTTTTTGTCACACATTGACTGTTCAATCAACTATACTATTTTCGTTTTATTGTACAAATAGTTTCCACTTAAAAATACGGGACGGAAACTCTTAAATTTCGAAATCTTCCACTTCATTTAGGTACAGACAGTTCTGGTGCTCTTGTGATTTTTCGGTTTAAATAACCAACATTTCCAAAAAAGTGCTCGTTTCTTCACATTTGAAGTATTCGTCATTTTTCCTTCCACATATATAGTCCTGATCATTTTTACGTGGACTCTAACAGTATGACTTTTTGAAACTTTTTGAAGTTTCACATGCAAACGTTGATCAACATTTTCACTCGCGAAAATTTTATTATTGTGTTCACTCCCAGTTTCTAATAAAATACGATCACCACCCTTCCTTGACCTTTCGATAAAAGAACTTTTTTCATTTTCTGGTAGAAAGATTAGATCCAAGTTATCGGAACTTGCGCTGCGCTCACAGTTACGTGGGTTACGTAAGCCGTCATTCAACATAACGTGTAGAAAAGATGGCTATCGATTGATGGCTTTACGTAATGACGTATCCTGCGTAACGTTACGTCGGGCGAGTAATTGTCGTTTCATAATCACGACGTTCTATCGCAATTCTGACATCAATCAAGGGAATTCCATAACGAGTCTCGGCCTAAAGACGCCCTCGGGGGCATTACGTAACTATTTGGGAAGAATTAGGACGAATCTTATTCAAATGCACTGATTATGACAGAGATGAATGAGATTTGAGTCATAAAGTTCATTATACTAAATTTTATTATTCATTTTTGAGAGAGAGTAGATTTTGGGGGGTTATTAGAACATTAAAGGAGTGATTAGGTGTAAACCTGAGATTTCAATATTATAGCTAGCTGAAAACAAATTGAAGAAAAAGATGCGCATCAGGTTCATCAAACAATTGAGAATGAAAAAACTTGAATTTGAGGTGTTTGAACTATAGAAACTACTGTATTAAATTTGTTACATAATACCCCGTTTGAATTATGAAAATGGTATGAAAGTGGCTTTCGAAATGTCAGGACGAATCTCATTCAAATGATTATGACAGAGAGGAATATGATTTGAGTCATAACTACATTTAAAACATTCAAAGATGGTAGATAGTCATAAAAAGGAGTCTTTCTGACTAGATTAATAAATGAAATTTCTTCCGTCCTACTAGATAGATGTGGTTTGCATGCTATTTCGTTCAATCTGGCATTCTGATCAAAATTCAACTCGGTCCTATAGAAATGGCGACAGTAAAACGTCTTCCGAAACCCCATTCAATAGTCTGTACATGTTACATTGATTCTGTACAGTAAGTTACTATTTTACTCCAACACTTGACACCATAGTGTTGGAGTAAAATAGTAACTTACCTCGACTAAAATATTCGAAAATAGGAGTTCCGGCGCGACTGTATCGGATCTATTGTCATTTGCTTATTGATGCCTTTTTCAGGCTCTGACGACGGCGAATCCGCCAAAACGTCGCCACTAAAGGAACATCTATACTACCTCTTGTTTCGGTTCAAATAAGAAAGCCAACTTGACCTCATACTTCATTCATACCATATTCGAGTCACGTGAATAATGAGCAAACATAAACATTATGCTTCTTATGTACTCCCTTTCAGTTGTTTCGAAGTTCATTATCTATCAGAAGTCAATTCACAGAGCTCAGTTTCTCACATTAACAACGCATTTCAACTACGGTAATCGGTAAACTTGTTCATTTCTCGCCAAAATATCACATAACCACACCGTTTTTACTTCCTATTAGCCCATTAACCATTGGAATTCACTGAAATCTGAGGCGCATCTTGGCGCGTAACTTGCGAAAATTTGAAGAGTCGTCTGAAATTTCATCCCCGGCCACTCGAACTATTCCCCAATAGTCTCAGATGAGGTTGGGGAGTTCAGAGGGATGACGTTTGGAGGGCAAATACAGTGTTATATTAGTAGCAGACACATTTTCGGATGAGTAACTCCTCACAGGCATCATTGCAACCTTGCTTCAAATCTAGGCCATCTGTTCTGAGAGAAGTTGTTTTCTCCATTCTCTTTCTGTATTGTTTTTCCACCTCTTTCTCGTTTACCTCCTTTTTTTCATTCTCCCAATACTCGCCATAAATTTCTGCTCTCCCTCCCTCCATCCCTTTTCATGTATGTTTCTCGCTCTCTCTCTCGCTCTCTCTCTCTCTCTCTCTCTCTCTCTCTCTCTCTCTCTCTCTCTTTCCCTCTCTCTCTCTCTCTCTCTCTCTCTCTCTCTCTCTCTCCCTCCCCTCTCTCTCTCTCTCTCCCTCTCTCTCTCTCTCTGTCTCTCCACCTTCTCCCTCAGTTGAACTTCACTTCCCCTCCCCTCCCTTCCCGCACCCATAACCTGACACCCTGACCACCTGTATTTGCATACAGTCCTTTAATTGTCTCAGTCGGTCTCCCTCTCATCTCCAGAGGTCATTCCAGATAGGACCATTTTATACAAGGCCATCGACCCCCCTCAAAGATAACCCCCAATCAATGCGCTCCTACTACTACTCCCACACGGATTTTTGTTCTATTGTTGTAAACTTTATGTTCGAGGTGTACTGTAGCACGCACGTATGTATGGTGTGAGTTGAATATAGTATGGAAACTGTGTGAAGCTTTCTTATAACTTAAAGAGCCGCCTATTTTGCCACCTTTCTATCCAGCACAGTGTGGTTCTGAATCCTTTTTGTAGCCTGCGGCTGTAGGTTATAGTCTGTTCCACCCACTTATAACCCTCTACAGTAATCTGCTAACACTTCCAGGTCAAAGTTTACTATATTAGCGTATTCAGAACGCCTCAAAATGTTCATAGTGTCTTCTGAATGTTCACTACTACTAACTCTGAAAGTTCGAAACCAAAGTGAAGACTTTTTCATTAGAAAACACCCCCTTGAATAATTGACGGATTACTGTAGGAGTACATGGATTGGTGAAACAGACTATAATTTGCAGCCAAAGTATGCGTTTCACTAACATTAAATCATTTTCATCTCCGCGCGTTCATTGGTCTGTGATCACTACGAATCCCTATAGCAGGGAGCAGTGAACTTTACCATCAAGTTCAGAAAAACATCTTTTCTGGAAGTTCACGTTTCTCTGTGATTCAGTCACCAACATTGTTCCTATCTTTCATCCGAAAAAATAACATGATGTGGTTCATATACCAAATTCTTCTACCTGTTACCTACGACGTTCAGGGCAAGAGTGCAATATATTGTGCTCGAGTTTCATATATGTTCCTTCAAAGATAATGGTCCCTTAAAAGAGGATGGTCCCACCCCCCTAACCCCCTAAAAGGAAAGGGTCCCTTAAAGAAGAGCCCCCCCCCCTTAAAGAGGGTCCCGCAAAAGGGGGCGTGTCAGGCCCGCCCCCCGCCGCCGCCTGGCTCGGCCATGCATGGTATGATCCATCATAGACTGTCATCCTATACCCTATTCCCCGCATATCTAACCATACTTCTATTACTAATCTATGCACATAAATGAATCACGATCTAGCCAATACATTTCTAATCTACATCGTCTATTCTGCTGTCGATTTGTCGAATTATAGTTCTATTATGTGTTCCAATCACATATGGTTTACTAAGGCGCCGTAGCAACCCCTAAAACACCTCATGAGGTACCTCATGAGGTTTTCATTCTCACGAGGTTCTATCGACATTAGAAGTTCACGAGTGGCCCATGAGTTGTTCATGGGATTCTCATGAGAAAATAATATGAGTTTCACATGAGGTTGGAAGGATACGCTGGGTAGGGCGGGCCAATCAATACAAAACATGTTTTTCTAACATTGTATGTTTTTAGTTTGATACCAATATGTGCCAGTCGTATCTAGAAATCAGAGCTCTGCTATCGTCCATTCTCACATATATTGTCTACATGTCAGCTTTTCATAGAAATCACGTGTAATCTACGTGGATTAGAAACTGTGGAGGTTGTAGGGTCACACATATTCTCAGCATGATATCCCCCCGCCTTTGACTTGCTTGTGAGTTTGGTCTAAGCGTTTTCATAAAGTTTTTCAAATTATCGCCATATCTCTCGTTCCTTTTTCAATTCAATTTATCTGCTATTTCTTCAAAACAACACTGTTTCAATTAAGTGTCTTATACCCTTGGAACAAGAAACTTTGTTGTCATGAAGACTTTTATAAGAAACTATTCAGTTATGTTCTCATGCTCTGTTAAAAGGCCACTAAAAATCTTCTGATTTAAGACGATTTTGGTGTTCTTCTCAGAGGTTTCCACTATTTACATTGCATATTAGTATTGTCTGTTTCATACATGTTTATAGTGGCAAAGTGTACATTAACAGTCCATTAAATTTCTCCCCACATTTCACACTCTCTGATAGTGTGAATTTTAATTGCGAAAGATAAATTCAGTACTATTGTGCTAGAAGAACTAAGTGTTCATTCCTAAAATCTATTGAGGTCCCCCATTATCTATAACTCCTTACTTGAACGAACCTATCCGTGCGACGAGAATAAACATTACAAAACCATGCTTTATTGCTGGCTCTCTATTTAGCACGTTTTTCACACGTTCACCTGACTACTAGTAAAGTGTTGTTTTAGCTGTCATTGCCTGTTCTCGACATAACACGCTATTCACACGTTCACGTGACTACTATACGAGACGTAAATTGAATAGTCACGTAAAATTAGCATTCTAATGAGGCATCATGCACTTTGTCATTACACGTTTCTGAGTTCTGCTGTGTTTAACATGTTCCACGTGACTGTGCAATTGACTAACGGTATAGTGAAGTGTTGTTTTTCACTGTCTCCCCTCCCCATGTTCTATCCCCCCCCCTCTTTCCTTTAGACTCACACGTGTTTCTCGTCACACAAAATGTTGCCTAATTGAAGAAACCAGCCACAAATTTCGATTGAAGCACAGCATAAAAAGGAAAACGACATTTTCGATTCGTGCCCAACTTTCGTTCATATAGTGTTTTCTTTTGATATACATAGAAGGTGTAACTCGCTATTTCAGATCTCTCTCTTCATCCTATCTTCTTCTTCTCTCTTCTCTCTCCATCTATCTCTCTATCTTTCTGTCCCTCTATCTTCTTTGCATATGTATGTTTCTCTATCTCTTTTGTTTCCTTCTCTCGCTCTTTTTCTTCTCTCCTTCTCTCTCCGAACACATCTTACCTTATCTCTAGCGTAGATCTGTGCACGTACCGATCCTTTAAGCTCTCCCACCATCCATTCTACCAGATTCCCCCTCCATTTACAACATATTAATCTTATTAATGACTATAATGACCTATTTCACGTTTTTTCACGTTTTTCGTGGTAAGGTTTGGGGATGTATCGAATCGTCCAGTGAGTGCTGCATTTTACACCAGCGCACACTTTTTCCTCTCTCTTCCCTCTCTCTCCCCTCTCTCTCTTTCCCTCCCTCCATGGCGCAATCACGAACCTCTTTCCCTTATCTCGCGAATTAGCATATTCAATGCGTAATGGCTTCATTGGCCAATGATATGAGACTTATGGGTGACACCAGCAACCAGTCCCGCACCAGCGCAGTCGCTAACACATTAGCCCCTCAACTTTAACGACCGGGCTCGAGTCGCGGGACAGTACACCCGGAGTTGCATTTGTTCATGTAATCAAAAAAGCCTGTATTAATAGAAAATGAGAACTAAACGCCGCCTCGATGCTACTTGCAACTTCACTAACGGTTCCGAGTCTATTCTCATGGGAAGACGTGCTCGTTCTCATGAGAACATGTGCTCACTTCGTGTTTGCATCTCATGAGCTTTTTATTTTAACCTATGTGCAACGTTGGGATGCCGGCGGACTACCAGCAACTGTCTACAGCAGCCTCAATGAAACTTGTAGTTTATAGCGCGCAGAGTCGCATCATTATTTTCAAGTCGGTGGTACGTGACCCATCCTCAGGTAGGAACCAGCTGCTTGTAGGGTATCCTTCTACCTGCGGCTAATGTTTTCCCGAACCAAACTCGAGCCTATTCTCCAGGAACCAAAGGTTCGGCATAAAATCCAACCAGTTCTGTAGAAACCGACCGGGAACAGAACTGAAATTGTATCTTCGACTAATTTTAGCATTAAATATCTGAACTGGTTCGGTCATCTCGAATGATGCGGGAATATTCCCTTAGAAATTCACCTTCATAATTCCCGGGCAGGCCCCGGGCAACCTGTGGGCACCTTGTGAACACCATACCCTCTAATTGTGATATCTTCGGTCAACCTGTGAGCAGTCTCCTGACACCCTGCCCTCCAATTGTAATATATGTGGGCAGGCTCCGGCAATATGTGGGCACCTTGTGGGCGACCTGTGGTCCATTGCCCTAATTCATAATTCTCGGGTAGGCTCCGGGCAACTTATGGGCACCTTGTGGGCAACCTGTGCGTACCCTGCCCTCTAATTGTGATATCTCCGGTCAACCTGTGAGCAGTCTCCTGACACCCTGACTTCTAACTGTAATTACACCGGGCTGGCTCCGGGCAGCCCGTGGGCACCTTGTGGGCAACCTGTGCGCACCCTGCCCTCTAATAGTCACCCGGCGCGCGGTGTCCCATCTGATGTGTATTCATATGTGCATATATTTATTTGTCTAGCTATCTATCAGTGTGTTCGGTAGGCAAAGGTCGATAATCGGATCTGTACGTCGGCGTCTCTTCATCCCGCACACTCTCTCGCCCACTATAGCCATTTGTTTATTATGAAACTATACGTTGACACCCGAGGCCATTAGGCAGTGTACGAGCCATTCACGTGACGCTGAGAGAACATCTACTAGCAGTATGCTTGTCTGCCCCTCTCTCGCTTCTCTGTCTCTGCCTCTCCCTCTCCCTCTCTCTATCTTTCTCTCCGTGTTTCTGCTTCTGTGTATCTCTGTCTCTCTCTCAATCTCTTTATTTCTCTCTCTCCCTCTCTCTCTCTCTCTCTCTCTCCCTCTCTCTCTCTCTCTGTTTTGATATACGATGTGTTTCATGTCCATTTATCAAGCCCTTTGCCCCGGTCCCCAGTATTCCCCAGGGCCCTGTCCCCCTAAATTCATTTCCTCGGTCTACTTTTATTTCGAAACCTCTTCGCTCCTAGCTAATCCAATTCTCTTCTTCCAGTTGTGAGACTAATTATCAAGTTAAGTGAAAAAACATGTTTTGTATTTTGTAGCGATTCTCGTGTAAAAATAACTGTCTGAAGAACGTTTTTGAAATCTAAAACGATGGAACCAACTTCAGTTTTAGGTTTCTAACTTCTTATATGCAACATGCGAAGTAAACTTATTTAAGCGAAATAAATTGTGTTTCAACAAATAATTTTGTTAGAAAATATAATAAACATTCTAACATAAAGAGAAAAACTTCATAAATGAGTATTATGTTAGAAGCACACGTTGTAGTTGAATTATAAGAACGTGAATACTGTATGAAAAATAGAATCTAATAATTCGGTAACACTTACTCGTACATTCTGTTCAAAGTTTGTGGTCAGAATTGAAAAAAGCTTTTCTGCCGCCCTTTTATTTTATGCTTGTAACATTGGAGCGATGTTTCGCTTTGTTGGCCCACCGATTGATTAATTATCTCGGATTCGAAAACATGTGATTTACACCCGCGAAATCCCCCCACTCTCCCTCAATTTAACGCTGATCAAAATTGTTTTTCCTCCAAAATTTTAAACCGGTCTTAATCTGCCACCTCGAGATTCAGAACAGTTGGAGAGGTTCATAGATTTCTCCAGATTAGTTTGTTCTTCAAAAATACTTACAACCAAAAAGAATGTGTAATTCGAATTGATGTTCACCACGCGAGTGTTCTGTCCCATTCTATTCCAATTTTGTTTCTCTCTTTCTCTCTCTCTCTCTCTCTCTCGGCCCTATGTCTCTCTGTCTCTGTCCTTCTTTCTACAATACTAGCTCTCTCTTAGGCTAAAAGAGAACAAAAGTACAAAGTGAGAAGACTAATACAGCAACGAACAGAAGGGAGGGAAGAAAGGGTTGAAAGAGAGAGAGAGAGAAAAGAAGAGAGAAATAGAGAAAGAGAGAGAGAGAGAAAGAGAGAGAGAAAGAGAGAGAAAGAGAGAGAGAGAGAAAGAGAGAGAAAGAGAGAGAGAAAGATAGATAGAGATAGAGTGGGTTCTTGCTTCCGAAAGTAATTCAGTCTTTCTTTGTGTCAAAACGGGTGATTCATGGGCACGGCCCGCCTCACCATTTTTGCACACCCACACAAAACCCGAACTGTACTGCATAACCATTATCCACCCTGTTTCTCCCTCTCTCTATTTCTCTCTCTCTCTCTCTCTCTCCCTCTCTCTCTCTCTCTCTCCCTCTCTCTATGTATCTCTCTCTTTCTCTCTGCCCTCCCTCTCCCTCGTGATCATGAATCATTCGATATGGTATAATAATGTATTTTCCCACATTCCATTCCCTTGCTATTCACAGTTGGTATTCATATTTCTCTCCCAGTTGTATTGCTCACCCAAAATGGTTATTTTTTGTACTGTATTTTTGTCTGGCTCTCGGAATTTTCAATTCAGAGAATTCGTGCAATTTGGAACTTCATTGACAGATGAATTCTTCTTCCCTTTTTCATAATATTTTACGAACTGTTTGAACCTGGAAACCACTTAATCGCATTCAAATGATTCTTGCCTGCTATTTGCTTTACACCTTACCTAAGATATGTGGAAGGTTCAAAATTTTCTGCCGGGCTTTGCATGGTACGAACCGTACGTCACTACTCTCTCCTTGTATACATTCATGTTTTCTAGTCTTTATCCGTGTTGTTCTGGTTTTCAGTTTCAATTCAGCATCATCTCACTCAAATGTTCCTTCCATATGATCTATTCATCTGCTCGTGAATCAAATTATAATTTTTATTATTGATCTTGTAATATGAAATCTACCATCATCTCAATCAAATGGTTCTCCTCTCCTATTTACGTTTTTTTCCAGATGTCGGAACGAATGCGTCGCCGACGATCGCGCGACACGCGCGCGCACCGCGACGAGCTGCGCGCGTACCGCGAGGACTGCGGCCTGTCGCCGGCCAACCGCCTGCGCATAGCCGCGGACGTGCAGCGACACTCCACCAGCGACGACGACTCCGGCTGTGTGTTGGAGGAATACGCCTGGTGGCCCAGTGGACTGAAGCCCGATATGGTAGGTCAAAGAAAATCAATAACTTCATCGAGTCCGTAAGACTACAATTAGCTCGGTTGCTTCACTCCTATCGAACACCTACAAATCCAACATCTTTTTGTTAAAAAGGTCTAAAGTGCTTTGATTTGTTAGTTATCTTCCAAACTATGTATTTATCCTAAGCAACTGGCTCACGTGAGAAAAAAAATACTTTTCGCGTTTTACGTGACAGTTCCTAGATAGTTTCCGGAAACTGCTTCTGTAGCTTCCACCGCGGTGATAAATACATTCTTCGCAGCGGGTAATTTGTCACAATGTGGGGGCTACAATTTTGAAAGTTGGCGCCAAAATGGGAGCCCATTTTTCAGGTTCATTTGTATTTTTCGTGTCTGCCCGAAGATAAAGTACCGTATGTGGGCAGCGCCGGCGAGAAGTGGAGGGCACGACAGTTGAGGTAGGAATTGTGGAGAGAGAAAAAGAGACAGAAAGAGATAGAAAGAGGGAGAAAGAGAGAGATAGAGAAAGCGGGAATTGAAAAGAGAGATATACAAAAATGTACTGTTACCTCCATCCTCCCCCCTACCTTTTTTCCCGTTGAAAAAGAAGTTTTCGAAACATTTTCCTTCTACGAATGTTTTTGCGAATTTCGGGATCACGCTTTTCGATCCACAAATGTTTGCCACTAGTGTACTAGGCAGCTGGCATGAATTGTGAATGGAGTACTATTGAAAGCGGCGCACCTTTGTGGAAAAGAGAGAGAGAGGGAGGACGAATAGAGAGAGAGAGAGAGAGAGAGAGAGAGAGAGAGAGAGAGAGAGAGGGAGAGGGAGAGGGAGAGAAAGAAAGAGAGGATGAGAAAAGGAGAGATTTCTGTTCCAGACATCAGATGCCTGCCCAGGATTCGGATGCTCGATACTGTGCCGAGCTGACCAGGGAAGAGCAGGAGGAACTTAGGTTGGTCGACTGAAAGTTAATTGTGCCCGGTAACTGACCGGGCGGGTGTTGGGCACCGGGCAGCTGAGTGACTAGGATTGTTCATCAAGTTTTGGAGAAAATTATAACTTTTTGAGATCCGGAAAATTATTTCGAAGGTCTTATTCACTCCAGTCGAGTTTCGAGACTAACAGCTGAGTAAAGGCTCACATTTGTCAAATCTCATTCTGTACCATAACGTTGTGAAATCTCAGATGAGCTCTTCTGCAAGATTAAAAGAGTTTCTCTAGTTTTTTCAACTCCCAATACGCTTTTTAGTCCCACCACATATTCACACAGAGTGTCGTGAAAACGAAGCTGGTTTCATATCGTATCTTATCAGAGACAAGCTCCATAGTTCGTTTTATAGAACGAATGAAACATTCCAGTGCATTGTTTCAGGGTGTTCGACCGAGCCCGCAAGGACGAGTGTATCGGGGTGGGCCTCGTGCAGAAACTACCCTACGACGGCATGCTGAGGAACTGTAGTGGGGTACGTCGTTCTCAACTTAGTCACTCCAGAAAAGTATTGTAGTTCGATTCCGATACATGTTGTCATTCATGAATTTCACATATAAAGAACCGGGATCAAACTACAAAAACAGCGTTTCATGGGACAGGGTTTCATGCTCCGTAAAAGTTTGCAGTTCAAAGAGCAACACCGTTGCACTTCTGCAATCGCGCCCAGAAAAGTATGTGCCAATCTCATATGAACATTCTAATTCTATAGAGCAAGACGTTTTTAGTAAGATTTGGAAAAAGAGCAAACGTACCACTTGTACTTATCTTTCTCCCAAATATTCTTTTAAACTGTAACCATTTCAACTAGAGCTTATTCCCAGTTCTTTAAAATGACACTAACAAAAACAGTCCTTTGAATCCGGTTCCCGTCACGCTTCTCTCAAATGGTGCGACCTGTCCATTGGACTGTCATCCCGATGTTCCCGCCGCCCATCTCTTTTTCACGCTAATCAAACGGGATAGGAGGCTGGGGGGGGGATAGGGAATCACCTAATGTTGGTTGTAGTTTGACGCCAAAACACTGTTGTTTACGGAATCAAACTACAAACACGGCGGTAACATATAAACGATATAAGCTGGCTTTGAGTACAACCATCGCTATAGTTGGCTACAGATATCTATCGGGAAAATTCATATGCCTGAAGTTTCACTATGAGGCGTTTGGATTCTTGCATGTTTTCTATACATCAATCGGTATCCGACAAAAAACTTTAACCCATTTTATCTACTAGTGTGCCTATTTTGCGTGATTCTTCCTTATTTTGGTGCCGGCACCTTTCTGTGATCTAGCCAACCTCTGACATATAGCCGGCACCCTCCCGACCCGCAGCCCAGATGCGGCCCGCAAGCTGTCCGTGATCTTAGCCAACCTCTGACATAATGCCGACACCCTCCCGACCTGCAGTTGACATATAGCCGGCACCCTCCTGACCCTTCCCAGAAGCTGCCCGCAGGTTGACCCGAAGATCCGGTGCGAGAGTATAATAAGTGACCACCCATCCGGTTCTCACACTCGATTACTGTTTTTATTAGCCGACGCGCAACCGCCAAAAAAGAGCGCCGTATAGTAAAACGACGATTACTCAGCGAGTCAGAGAACGACGAGGGAGCAGGGCATCGAGAGAGACGCAGACAAGTATAAAGTGTCGCCCTCTTCACGTTGTTTGTTTATGAAAATGCCGCGCGGCCTTTCGTTTATGAGGGGTCGAGGGCCGCCGGCTTGCCGCATATTTCGCACATGCTAATGGCGGGGGGGGGGGGAGAAAGAGAGAGAGAGAGAGAGAGAGAGAGAGAGAGAGAGAGAGAGAACGAGAGAGAAAGAGAGCAAGAGAGATAGAGGGGAGGAGGGGGAGAATGAAGGTAGAGTGATTGCTAAGTTGTCGTAGGTCTTCGGTCTATATTAAGATCAGCTTCTCTGGTGCCAACCCTAGAAACCTTATAGTTTAGTCGTATGAGAGAGATAGAAGGAGAGAGATAGAGAGATTTTCTTCAGTTTTCCCTCCACTTTTCCATTCCCTTCTTTCTCTGCGCCCTCTCACGTGGCCACAGTCCCTCGTTGGCAGATGGTGCGAGTAACTGTCATAGTCGATCCATTCTAGATATGCCTAATTGTCGGTCACTTGAGACCGCACTCGCGATGTAAACAACGGACAGAGGCAAGATGTTCTTTGGCTGCGACAAACAAACTAGTAGGAGGGGATCAACGGCTCTCTCTCTCTCTCGCTTTCTCTCTCTCTTATTCTCTTTCTCTCTTTCTCTCTCTCTTCATCCCCCTTTCCTTCTTCTCTTCGCTCTCTCTCCACTCTCTTTCCATCTCTCTCTACCTCTCTCTCTCTCCCTTCCTCTGTCTCTCTTTTTCGGCACTTCTCTCTCTCTCTCGTTCCCTCTCGCAGGTGTGTTTTCCCTCTGAATCCACCACCCCATCTGCCCCAGATGTTGGTCAAAAAGGTGTTCTTCCACTCTATTTTCATCACCCTATTCCCATCAAATATAGCACTACAGAACACGGTGTACACAACATACATACAATTCGATCGATAATCGGATATAAGATACTTGTATAACTGATATTTATATAGTACTTACCTTGAACCTTGGCCTTTCTTGTTCAAAAAGCCCAAGAAGCAAGAAGTTGAGAGAACACCATGTAATACAATAGTAATTACAATGTACTGTATATAGTAAAGGGATAGGAAGTGATCAAGACAGGATTGTAGTTTGATCGCGAAACTGCTGTAATTCAAGATTTCGAAACAATGGGATCAAACTACAAATACAGAGGGAGCGGTTATCCCCTACAAATGATGCGTATTGATTCAGCTGGACCAACTGGTCCTTTCTACTCAGAACAGGCTCTTTTTGGTATGTCAGAGGGTATCGCGTTACCAGTTCTTGACCCTGGCCCCAAGTGATATGCGGCCGGGGCGGCAGATGCGCGCACCCTGCCCGCGGCGCTAATCTGACTATCTCTCTTTCTCTCTTTCTCTCTTTCTCTCTTTCTCTCTTTCTCTCTTTCTCTCTTTCTCTCTTTCTCTCTTTCTCTCTTTCTCTCTTTCTCTCTCTCTCTCTCTCTCTCTCTCTCTCTCTCTCTCTCTCTCTCTCTCTCTCTCTCTATTCTCTCCCATTCTCTTCGTATGTCTTTCTCTCCCTCTCTCCCCTCTTTTCCTCTGTATCCTCTCCTCTCATCCCCTCCTCCTCTCTCTCTCATACTCTCTCTCTTTTTGCCCGCCGTGCTAATCTGACTCTATTTGCGCTGTGTCGGCATACCGCGCGAGCGCGGCGGGACCATAATGCTATTAGTACTGTAATCCGACATGGGTAGGGCGCACAGTGAGATTAATTAGAGGGCCAGCCGCAAATCGGGGGATACCTTGTGTAGTCGACGACCGCTCGCCGGGGAAGACACAGCAAAAACTTGGAACACGTGCGGTGGCAACTTATCACAACACCTATGACAACGTCTTATGAACAATACACACAGCTCTAACGGACTTCTCGGAATGTTTGACATGAGTAAGTGAAATCCTTTCTTAGGTTGTACCGTACTTGTAACTTCCTCGCAATGTGGAACCAAACGTCGAAACATTTTATCAGCTGTGGGTGGTGATCGCAAGATAGTGACCCGTGGGAAAAAAATTTGCGACACAGCGAATTGATAAAATATTGGAGAACCTAGTTCGGTCTAGGATGTTGGATACGCAGTTCTCTCGTCTCAGAACGAGCTATATAGCTGCTACGACGTAGTAGTGTCGTAGCACTGAAATCGTCTGGGACGCGTATAGAGGGAGTAGCTTACCATCGAGTGCTACGACGTCTCTCACCTCATTGGTTCAGAGTATAATAAGTTGTATTTTGGACTCGCTGTGTTTGTAGTTTGATCTCGGTGCATTTGTTCCGAACTCGTAGGATATGGCGTGTATCAAGATCAAACTACAACATTGTTCTCAATTTCTTCTGTGTTCCTTTTGAATGGATGAGTGTGGGACTATGCTGTCACCTGTTGTCGATGATATCTGTTGGGATGTTTTATGAGGTCTAATCCTTGATTAGATTATCCCAAGTGTACACTGGATTGGGTTGACATGAGTGATGTAACAGGAACTCAAGAGAGGAAGAGAGAGAGGAAGGGAGAGAGAGGGGGAGAGAGAGAAAGGGGGAGAGAGGAAGAGAGAGAGAGATGGGAGAGACATAAAAAGAAAACGAAGGAGATAAAAAGTGAGGGCGAGAGCTCAAGAAGTAGAGGTAGATATGTTTATTGTACAAAAGTAGCTGTATACGAGGTTGAATATGTTGAATGGGTCGAAAGAAAACAGCCACCTTTTCTGGGACCAAAAACATGACATTTCTAAGGATTTGAACCTGCCTCGAGCAGGCACTAGTCTACAGTGCTCTCCACTCGGCCGTCTTATTATATATATTATTTGCAGTGTTCGGACCCCCTAGAAGAGGGTGAACTGGTGGTTGGTTCGGCCCGCACCGCGACCCTCTACCATCCCGCCTGCTTCCACTGCTACGAGTGCAGAACCCTGCTGGTCGACCTCATATACTTTGCTCATGATGGAAAGGTAGGTCAAATCAATCGATAATTGATAGAAGAACGGAAGAAGCCACAAAAAAGTCAGATGGAAGATTCTTCTGCTCATGTGATAGGATCAGGACAGTTTTGTCATGGTCCTACGGTCTTTTTATCCCACTCAGAGGTGTTCATAGATTGGAGAAACGCTGTGTTCAAAGATCAAAGTACAACTGAGAGCATTTTGTTGGTAAACAGAGTCACATTTCAGGTGTTCTGCGGTCGACACCATGCCGAACAGATCAAGCCACGTTGCGCCCGCTGCGATGAGGTTAGCCGATGAGCGATGAGATTCATAAAGCGTTGATCTCTCTCTCTCTCTCTCTCTCTCTCTCTCTCTCTCTCTCTCTCTCTCTCTTTCTCTCTCTCTCTCTCTCTCTTTCTCTCTCTCTCTCTCTCTCTCTCTCTCTCTCTCTCTCTCTCTCCCTCCCCCCCCCCAATCCCTTGATTTAGTGTATTCCCATCTGGCTACTGACAGTCGAAATCCCCCCATAAACCAAAGACTCGCAACACGTGCGGTCCAGACGAAATATGCGCGACGGGACCATTTGTCAAGCAAAACAAAAAGAATCATGTCTGGAAATTTCTGTTTCGAGTTTTGCGGAACTCACTAAGGTCTTTTCAGTATTGAGAAGAAAACATGAACCTAAACTGAGAAATTTCTCTGTCAAGCAATTTCACTACACTTTTCAGTAGTTTTGAAACGCTATCAAATATGTTTGTACTTTTTTCGTTAATCCATTAAAACAGAGTAGCGTTGATCTCTAGATTTCACAATTTCTACAGTTTCACAGTTGCTAGACAAGACATACTGTCTTTATTACCGTAATCCGTATAATTGTTCTCAATTAAGTCGTTCTCCCTTGTTGTCAAGTGGCACTCTGTACACAATTTGTCTATAGGATTAGTACGTAAAGACATTCAAATCTAAGGTCGCAATTAGCGTATTAGGGTGGTATAGTGTCTAAGTACCGTATTCTAATTGTCCTATGAATGGACTCGACCTTGTACAATATTATGCAGGACAGTATCACCAAAAGGAACATAACACCTGTTCCATTCTTAAAGGAGGGCAGAATGGAAACCTAGTTTAACATAACGCTGCGCGCGCCAAAAAAGACTAAAACATGTGAACAGTATGTAAAATGGTTCGAATGAAGAATAGTATTTATGAGTTTCTCTCGAGCAGCACGTTGATATTAACTTTCCTTTCTGCCCTCCTTTAACACTAGGGACCAATTTCGTCCCGAACCAAGTGGTTCGGTACGACAGCGAACAAGTTTCGTCGTCAAACCGGCACGGAACCAAAGTTGCGTGGTCGACTGAGAAATTCACCAATAGCGGAAAGGGGTTAACGGAATACGCTCGAAATGAGAATCTGTAATAATAGTCAATAACTCATGTTTTGATGATGAGTGGTCATACTTGATTTGAAGGTACACGGTTGGAGCACAATGTAAATTGCATAAACTAGCTCCAAAACTCTTAGACTTTGTCACTTGACTTCACCTAGTTTTTGAGCTTTTTCAAATGTCCCACAACAATAGAATCTTCGAGATTACTTCTAAGCTGATATCACAAATTTCCAAGAGATTGTACCGCAAAGGCCGTAAGCAGGATTATCCCAGTGAACAAATCGCGACACGTAACGTTTCTAACCAACGCTTCTCCCTTTCTCTTACAAATCGCCGACATAGTCGATCTTGCGAAATAGTATGGAGGAGAAGAGACGCAGGATGGTATTCAGTCCTGGTATGTTCCAGCCCAAGTATTTCCCAATACTTAATCGGTGTTTTGAATCTGTGTGTCAGATGTGGCGTTTTTGCCAACGTGTTCATGGTAGACCATAAATTGAGGCGATAGAAATCGGGCAACAGCTGGACACCATGCCCGAGACATAATGACGTCATTTAGAAGAATTTCTAACGAACTACGTAATTCTGAATGATAGATGTGTGGCGAGATGGGTATTACTATTACTGGTCAAGGGGTATAGAAGGGGAAAGATCGTGTGTTTGAAGAAACACAGACAGGTATGTAGGATATGTTGTTACTATATCTTATCAGTAAAATACGTCTCAATTTGAGGGATCTGAGAAATTCGCGAGCGAAGGGACTCAATATTTCTCATTCAGTAGAGAGTTCGGTTGTTAGAAGTAACCTAAAGCTTAGACTGTGTGGGTTCGTTGTGAGGGTGTACGTTTCGCGTTATGGACACCTTTGAATTAAAAGTACAATTGACTAGCTCTTACACAGCTTGAAATCACAGTGGTTAAAACGTTTATATGTTGCCGACAGGGTCTCCAAGGGATCGAACTTTTAGTCCGCCTCCTTCTACCTGCGCCTCTTATCCACTCGGCCATGACAGTAATTTACTCGGCCTCTATCTCTCCGCCAAATCTCGCCTGATTGACTATCCATCTCATTACCGTATGGCGGCTCATTTCCTATCTTAAAACAAGATGGAGACAACAGAAATTGGATATGCTAATATCGAGGGGAAGAAGATCATCTCTCACTCTCTAACATCTCTCTCTCTCTCTCTCTCTCTCTCTCTCTCTTTCTCTCTCTCTCTTTCTCTCTCTCCCCTCTCCCTTACTCTCTCTCTCTCTTCTTTCTCTCTCTCTCTCTTCCTCCGGAAGTTTTGTTTTGCCCCTCCATTCCCGCTCTTTCCCCCATATGCTCCTAGTGACAGCCCCCTGACATACCATATTTACAGCCCCATATTGTGACCCCCGGCGGGGACAAAATATGACCAAGGGGGGCTAAAAATGAATAACATCGGGGAAAAAAAACATTTTCACAATTTTAAAACTAGAATGAAATGTTTGAATAGCTTGAATGAAATATCATTATTATTATTAGTAGTAGTATTGGAAAAAAATATGCTAGGAAACTTGTCCAATTTTCATGAAAAGCTAAAAAAAAAGAAACTTGAAGAAAACCGGTTTCTAGCACGGAAAACAGCATTTTTCTGGGAAATAACTTTTCCCAAGTTCTCCTCGTTTCAGTTGATATTCGGCGAGGAGTGCACTGAGGCGGAGGGACGGACATGGCATCTACATCACTTCCAATGCTCCGTTTGTGCGGAAATATTGGGCGGAAAGAAGTATATGCAGAGGTAAGTTGGAAGGAAAGAAAGAGCCAGAGAGAGAGAGAAACTGAGAGAGAGAAAGGGAGAAGAAACGAGAGAAAAAGAAAGAGAAAGGTAGACAGACAGAGAGAGAGAAGGAGGGGAAAGAGAAATATTGTATTATCGAGACGGTAGTGTAATGTGTGGGGTTTCCTCACGCGATCACTAGGTGATTTCTAACAAAATTGAAGCTCACGGATCTTTTAGCTTCCACAACAGAAAAGTTGTTGGGAAACTGTAAATTTCAGAGGTCACCGTTAAGTAGAAACGCAGACACCTTTTAAACCACGAGAAGGTTCTGTATAGGGTTGTTAATCGAGTTTGAAATTTCGAGTTTTCGAGTTTTCGAGTTGAACTCGTAGAACTCGATTTTCGAGTTTCGACTTTGGTCGTTAAATTTTAGGATTTTATCGAGCTAAACAAATAAGAATTTTTTGAGAAATTCTGATTTATTTCACATGATTATGCGAGAATCGTGAAAAAAGAAGCATTTCATGTTGGAAATAGCAAAAAAAAGTGCTCTGAAACGCTCATTCGTCCATTATTTCTGACTTGGGACGAGGCCAAACATGAAACTCGAAAAAAAGAGTTTTTCGAGTTTGGAGAAAAACCGAGTTTTTCGAGTTTCGAGTTACTCGAGTTTTGGAGATTTCGAGTTTTTCGAGTTTCGAGTCGAACTCGAAACTCGAAATTTCGAGTTATTTCGAGTTTTTTCGAAATTCGAGTTTGGCTTTAACAACCCTTCTGTAGAGCTCATAAAACTATATTTTTCAGAAACGGGAAACCGGCCTGTCTGAGTTGTTTCCACGAGAAGGAGACCACACTGCAATGTACAGCCTGCACCAGAACTATATCCCCAAACACACCACATATCTCTCAGGTTGGTTATAACAAAAGTTTGTTTATTTTTCAACTTGTTTTTGATTCGTATTTTAAGGCTCTTTTTTACAGTTTCGCATTCAATTTTCTATAGGGTCGCTCTGGGGGAGCAATAAAAACAGCACTTGGTTGTGTTTCAGGTTCATATCCCAACTTGACGTGTTCAGTTGTAGTTCACTATTTCTGCTGTGTATGAAGATCAAAATACACCTCAGATATAACCATTATGTATAGAGTTCTCCAGGGTACATTCCATAGTTTAATGACTATTTCGGGGGAAATTGTTATTTTTTCCACTTTGTTATTCATTTTGTAGTTTGATGTATCGATTTTCAGTCGGATCTTCAATGGCATGCGGACGCGGCCTGCTTCTCCTGCTCCGTCTGTCAGATAAATCTGTTGGGTCAGAAGTTCAGCCTCCTGAACGGAAAACTTTTCTGCGGCTACAAAGCCTGCGATAATGGTTGGTTTATGGTTTCATTCATCACATTTAGAAAAAAATACATATATGTGTTTACTAAAAGAACGGGTGTGTTACAGCGGACACTGTCACAAGTGGGTTTTCATGTTTCAGATGCGTAACAATGAAAAAGTGGATTTAGGTCGTTGAAGAACTTACACGTGAAGTTTCAACCACGAGCTCTACTTTCTATTAAAGGTCATATTTTTGTAGTCAGTATATTTTTTCCGTGTTTTAGTAGAAGCTCGAACAATTTCAGGGAAGAATTCGATGGAAAGAAATTTGCACTACCGATCAAAGCAGACGAGGCGAAATGAGATAGCGTCACCCGTCACCAGAAGGTGCGTTCCAGTTTTGGAAAGTTGCCAAAGAAGGACGATTATGTGGTCCAATCTAAACGCTTCAGTCCTTTGAACTCCAATATACTTTCAATTGCAGTTCAAAGGATCCCGTTGACACGGGATTGGTCCACACAAGCGTCCTACTTTAAGTTGAAAACATAATATCTGTTCTAGATATTTTTGAGATAGTCTTATCTCGACAAAAAACTTATTATTCTAAGCTCAGACCCTCGCAAAATCAGAGAACACAAAATATTCCGGTTTTTGTGTGTAGTTTGCATTCATTCTCCTCAATTGAATCGCGAGAGATAATTTTGATCAATCAGAGGGTAACCTTTTGATTTTTTTTCACGATATACAAGATGCTTACGTCAAGAATTAATGGTTACTTTAGTGTAAACATCATTCCTTGTTTCAGAGCTCTCCCATCGCCGCATTTGGCGCATCGCTCGGTGCCTCGGGCGTCTCCCCATCTGCCTGTGCGCCAATTGGCGCCACGTCCGCCACAACGGGCGCCACCATCGCCCCCGTCCGAGAACATCTATGAGACGGTTCTACCATGCACGTCGAGGTTAGCAACACTTCATCATGTTTTTCGGTTGATAAATTATCGGCGAGAGTGTGTAGATCGGAGAGAGGTAGAGATGCGTGATCCAAACTATCTCACTATAGTAGCTGGAGAAACTGAGTCAAGCGTTCTATCTGATGTACGCCAGACAATTTCTAGCCTGTTCTCCTGGCACTTTTGCAATATTGTCAAAGGTCTTATAGCCGTTCATATACTTCGCTCGTTACAGTAGTCCGGAGTTCGAGAAGAAGTACGGTAGCGAGGTGGACCGAAGCAGCAACTACTACAGTAAGACGCCGAATCTGGGTATTCGACCTGCCGACGCAGAACTCAGGTAAAATCAGCGTACTTTTACCGCCAAGCTTTTTTGTGTCTGGAGAAATTGGTAGGAGAAAGAAAAACTGCATTCATTTAGCTCTTTAGTGGTTTAGCGAACCTTCTGCTTCTGTATGAAGGGTCATCTCATGTTTGTAGTCTGATCATTTTACTATCTTCGTTGCATTGTGCGCTGATCAAACTACAACTTTCAGTGAAACCCTTACAGTAACCTTAACAGTAACCCATCACCCTTTACAGTACCTCGTCGTCGGATTCAGACGAGGACGACGATTTCTACGTGGCCAACCTGATGGCAGCAGCTTCACTCAGTCGAGTAGGTTGATCTTATTTTAGGAAGTTACCGAATAACCGATATAGTTTGATCTTGATAGTTCAAGAATTTGAACCCGAAAATATCAGGATCAACCGGGCACGAAAGGACCACATGCACCGTATGGAGTTGGCAGGAGAAAAGCGAGCAGACTCACATCAACTTTAGACATTACAATTTCCACACAATTTAAAATCTATGGTTATCATTACCGTAACTACGTATATTGTTGTACTGCGAGTTTACTCAAAGACACCGTACAGTGTCACGAACCGGTTACCAAGTTAGATTTTCTTTATAAATGACCCAGCCGTACGTAAAATGTACAGTACCCCTCACAGCCTCGGTTTGGCGACGACCATACATTCGCCTTCTTTCCAGACGGCTTCCCGCAAACCGCAGCAACTGTCCACAGTCCGTTTGGCGAAGAAGAAGAAAAGTAACAGATGTATTGTTTCCTGAGCCGAATTTTATATTACAAATGTGATACAAATTAGTCAATTAATAAAATGTTATTTCTTCACGAGTCTTTATTTAATAAATAGAACATAGTAGTCGTCTAAAGCACATTTTCGATAGTTACGAGCATATTTTCACCGACCAGATTTTCAAGCATCCGAAGAAAAAAACGAGTAAGGCGGTCACAACACTACGAGACCACGTGAAATACGTGAAAAAGTTTTGCGAAATAAATCAATCGATAATTATGATTTGCACGTAGTGTTGTCATCTGGTACAATTAATAACGAACATTCTCAGACAATTAGTAGACACACTGATATGAAACTGGGCCAATGTACTGCGAGCAAGACGAGTTGGGGGGTAATAATAAAATATGTATATATGTATGAGAAGTGAACTATGGACAACAATCACAACACTAGAAGGGGAATGGTACATCACACGTCGAGTGGGTAGCTGAATCGACCAATGGAAATCGATCGATAAATCAATAACAGGGCAGGCTAGATACGCACCAATGGTTTCCGTACTATAGTTGTGGATACACCGATCGGGACTGATCAGACTACAAAAGCTAGAGTGCGTCTAACGAGAGACGCAGAGAACATGGCAAAAAGACGCGCCATTCCATGCAATCACAACTACCTTTAACGTGCGAGGTAGCGGGATTTAAAGTGAACAACGTGACTACCATAAACGGGTGAAGGGGAGTAACTACAAACTACGGTGGCAGTGGGACGATAATATGTGGTGAAACTGGGCGCGATGCATGAGATAAGAAAGAGAATACAGGCATTGTACAATACTATCCATTAGAAACCGGGCAATTATTGATTAGTTGACTGGTGCACATCTGGGGGTGAACCAACACATCAAGTGGTAACGTGGCTGAAATATAATAGAAGGAATGAAAACATAGTTCGGATATGTTGTGCATGATCTATCGTCCTTTCTCCCAACTTGAGGAAATATACTGCCGAAAGTGAGAAAACTACCAACGTTTGAGATCGCGACAACGAATACCGTATTTCCTAAACGGCAGATCAAACTGAAATCTCTTTTTCAATGTAAGATAGCCTATAGGAGACTAGGAGACTTAGGGATGGTAGTCACCCCGAAACAAGCAAGACTCGATAATTTTCACAACACGAAATTTTGTCGTTCGCTTCGATTTGATTCGAAACAACCTTAACCATCTCCTGTGCGGACAGAAAATGAGACCCACCTTTCTATCCGCCATTAGTGTCTACATGGGGGCAGTAGGTTCGGCCGCTGACTCGCGCATGTCCGGCAGGTAGTCGCGCGCCATCAGACACGCGAACACCGTCATCACCATCTTTGGCTTCACCTGCAACACAGACGATTCAGAATAAATGATAGATTCCTACTACATTAGTGCAGATTTGATAGTGTCAGAACTAAACATGGATCACAGAGACATAGACAGATCAGCCGATATTTTGTACCATAATGCTGTAACCATGCCAACACTCTTTCTAACACATTCATTATACACTTTAATTCCCACTTTTAATGGTGACCATAACCTCGAAAACTACCGTACCTCTACAATATCCTCGGGCAATGCGTAGATTTTGGCGCCAATTTTTCGCCCACAGGTGATGGCGTATTTGGCGTTCTGCGTCTTCTCTTCTACACTACTGCCGGACTTCACCTGAAAACAAGTCTTCAAAATATGACGTTCAACCATTAATGATACTAATAAATCTTGTCAAATCTAGATTTACAAATTTGTTAGTTCGGTCGAACCAGAAACATCTTCAAATCCAGTTGGAAGCAGTGAGAATCAGTTATATTCAAGGACAATCCGGCATATATGGAGGAGGGGGTTGGACATAGGATTCTTTGCTCACCAAAGAAAAGTCGATGACTTTCGGTTTAATGGCGTCAATCAGGTCGAGTACCACCGTGGCATCCGAAATGGACGAATCTTGGAACGACCGGATAGACGAGGACTTCCCACTTGAGGACAGCTGAAAGATAGAAATACCGTAGTTTACGCTGGAATAAATATGTAGGACTAAAATAAACCCCTTAGAACTAGTTACATCTGCCAGCCTGTCAACTTATAGACGAGCCAGAACTTTCCGATCATTTCTTTGAATGTACTTCTTATGCAAATCATAAAATCGATCAGAGGTGGGTAGTTTGTATAGAGGAACATTTGTTAATCCCCTTTAGATGTCAACTTTAACTAGTCCCCGTAACTTCTGTTTGACCCAAGCATGATATTTTGATCTCGTCACATTTCAGTCGTAATTCTAAAACTGTGTCGTGCATGTAGATCAAACTACAAACTGCATCTTAGATAATGTCCTTCCTCATGGTCAGTATACCTTTTGATTGACCCATCTCCGAACATGCCCTGTATTTTACGAAATCGCGTTTAGTCGAAACAGTTCAAGAACCGAACGGTTCGGAAAAATACTGTATTTTTTAGTCGAGACGCCAAAAAATCGATTCGTATTTCCACCATGCTGTATTTTACTGTAAGTACAGTAAAATACTGTAACACAACCAGGGACGTTCTGAGATGCTACAATGTCCTCTCGTGGTCAGAACATCAATCAATACTCATTTTCTAAATGTACTGCTCTGCCTCAAGCCAGATTTGACACGAAACTCTTCATTATCAGCCCACATGTTCCGTTATTCAACTAATAATTGTGTTTGAGTTCGTAATGTGGCTGTTACATCAGTTGCATGTAAAATATCTTAACCCCTTTAGATGTCAACTTTCAACTAGTGTCCCTACCTTCTGGTTGACCCATGCCACAATGTCCTTGTCTGCCGGCAACGAGTCTCCGCTCTGCGTACATTGGGCCAGAACCGTCAGGGTGTAGGCACGCATCAACTGCCACACCAGGGCTGTAACGGGGGAGAAATATAGATACTAGAATTTTCTATTACATAACCGCTATCCGGGTTAACTGATTACCCTTTTGTTAACCACTTGGTAATTCCCTTCACCCAAAAAAACATCCCAGTAAAGATAACCGAACAGTCAAAACAATATCGAAAATTCACTTTTTTTATATCGAGTATCGAGAGAATTTGCCTATTTTCATTCAAATTTAGGAAGTTTTGCGTATTCAAATGGTAACACGGTCATCTTTTCCGTATAATATACTGGCGTGTCGATGAAAAATGTATAATATTCCCCAGACGGGATAGGATCCATAGTTTAGCTGAATTAAACTTGACAAACCGAAAAAACTGATCAATCATTGTAATTGACCACAACGTAGCACATACCAAATACTATGCGAATCCCCCTTGAATAGCCTCTTTAGAAAGAAAACTAACCGAGTGTGAGTGTCTGATTTCCGTCATAGATGTCTTTTCCCTGAATTCCGACCAAGGAAAACCGGAGCTGTTTTCCCAACTCCACGGCGTAGTTGCAGTTCTGAGAAGGCAAAAACTTCATAATACAACATTTTTGCTGTGAAAAATACAAACTATTGTCGAAAATAGAGCATGCAATCTGATGTTGCCAGCTTCAGGCGCTCGTATTTTTACGTCGGCGGCACGTCAGTTACAAGGTAGAAAAAAAGCTTGAAAAAACTGTTTTTGACAAACTTCCCAATGAAAAATCAACTAGAAGTTTTGCTTGTACTCTGCCAGTCCGGTGTGAATGACTGGAGCTATACCAACTACCGACCTGTATCTGGTCCATCATTCCACGCAACTTGTGGAACACCTTGACAACTCGCTTCCAGACGACCATTCCCGGTCGAATGATGTCGTACAACTGAAAAATGGTGATGTCATCCATCAATAATCAAATAATTAATAATAATTAACATTACCATAATGAATGAATAGCTCATGCTATTTCATGACTTTTCTCGAGAAACTAATTTAAGCTCGATTTAAGATTTTCCGATTCCTTTCAATGTTGGGACAGTTCTCGCCTAATGAAGAGACTTTGGGGAATGTGGATGATGGCTAGATATATGCGCAACTACAGATTTTCATGAACCGAACGACAATTATCGATTTTCATACAGATCAAATGTACCTGGAAGATGACGACTCCGTTCTGGAGGTCATTGTAGAGCCAGTTGACGTACGGGTTGACTCCCATCGAGTTCATCCAGTTGCGGTACGTCTTCTCTTCTCGCGTCTCCTGCGGACCCGCGTCCAGGTCAACTGAAACACGCACGATATTTCAAAGAGATATGACGAAGAACGAACAAAAAATGAAAATAAATTTTTTTAAGAAAATGAAAATAAAAAATTTTATGAAAATGTTGAGCAAGTTTTATTTGTTTAAACGTCGCATAACAATGTTACCTAGTGATGTTTCTAAGGCTAGAGGGTGGCGGGGGCCCATAGGCTGGGGGTTGTCTGAGCACTCAGACAACGCTCTCAGCCAACTGGCCAGTGACTTTTGTACCGTCTTGTGAGACAGTCTGCGTCTCTTTGACCTGCACACTCTCTACATATACTTACCGGCCTCGTCCGCTCCGGGATCGGGCAGATTGGGATGTTTGTTGAACAGATTCGCCACGAAGGCCAGATTCAGCTTGTAGTTAGCGTTGGCCACGTCGTTGGCGGTGACGAATTCGCGGCATTCCAATTTGTCCGCCTCGTCGAGCATGGCGCCCGCACGGTGCACGTTGCCCTGCAACACACACAAATTATATCTGAGGGGAAAATGGGCTCAACGGAGCAAGCAGACAGCGTTTCCTGTTCGTACTTTGATCTTTGATCCCGTTGCGTTTTGGGCAAAATTCCAGACACTTTTTGTATTTCAAAAGCACCCATATTCGGTTATTCCCCAACAAACAGAAGCAAAAATTAAAAACGAGATTATTAGTACCATAGAAAAACCCCTCTTATGTCTGATTTTCGTGAATTGCGAGGATATGGATGATTACCTGTACGCCAAGTGGCGCCAACGTAACGCCATATCCGTTTGGCGCAATTTGGTGCAGCAGGTGAGTGTAGATTTCCGAGTCCACAATGTCAGAGGTGAAGTTGTGCAGACGTCGTGAAATACCAGCCTGCATGATGGAAACTTCAAAAAAACTACGAAGATTTAGCATCTTACCTGTTTCAAAAGTCGTGTAAACGTTCTCAACTTCTTGTGAAGTGAAATTGTCTGAAATCCGCTGAACAACCAATTACGTAACCGCACTACGGTAAATCTGGTAAATCCAACCAGATTGAATCTAGACAGCCGGTTCGATGACTTTGATCGGTTACATACACAAGCTGGTTGTTTTCCATTGTTTTTTTATATTATTTACAGATTATAACTGATTCAGGTCACAATCAAACCAAATAGCAACCAAAGCTTTAATGGGAAAATGATATTATGGGTGACAACAGCACAATCACCATTAGGCAAACGCATGCTCACTTACTGGTATCTTAATTTTCTGGAAAACATTAAATTTGTCTAAACATCTAAATAACCACAAAGCTTCAAAAGAAGAAGAGTCAATTTAGTGAACTGGAGACAATCTAGGCTATGCGCGATGTAAAACCATCTAATTTCACGTAATCTGATGAAAACCAGGGTCCATCTTGACTCGTTACACCTTGTAACCCTCTTAATATTTAGCTCACGTCTGCACTATGATCGTCCCCACAAAACAGGTTCACGTGTTGCGACGTGTTGCGAAAAACTATAGAAAGAGAGGCAAATTGGAGTTCCGGTGCCTCTTTCTCGCCCAGACAGACTGTTTTTTTTCGCTCTCATTCAATTCAAACAAGAATGTTTCACGCGGAGGCGAAAAGTCGCGGACGCTACATTGTATTGAATACATGCACCGGATGACTTTTTTGGTTGGGCCGTCTCAGACCCCAATGGAAAATCGCTTGTTCTAAAGTGATCTGATATGAATTTCTCCCCGAAAAGTCGGCTAGCTGTATGATTGAAAAGAAAAATACTAAGAGCGGAAGATAACTGGAATAACTAATAGCTAAATGTATGGTTTTGATTTCGTAACAAGTAAGTATTTGTGAGTTAATTAACTAAAAACCAATTTGCTAAAAAAAAACAGTGGATAAAACCTACATTTTCGAGATGATAGTTGACCCATCGGATGAGAATTTCTTCTGGGGACAGTTTTCGGAGATCTTCCAACGTCTCGCCGTCGCGGAGTAGCCGGAAGAGACCCGGACAATGGGTGAGGTCAATCTGGTTGAACAGACCAATCTGCAACATAGGGGTTGGAATGAATATCTGCTTTGGTTGGTACTATCAACTATAATAATAATATAGGTAATAATAACGTCAAATTGGCAAATTGCCAATAATGAGAGATATAGGCCACGAGAGCGACTAAATCTTCATTGCAGTTTGATTGACATCTTCTAGTTCACGAATTTCGAGCGAAACGCAACGTCAACGAACTGCAATAACAGGGGTTGGCATGAATATCTGCTTGGGAGTCTCATTTGAGATACTAGATTCCATGAAACATACGATTCATTTTCCTGGAAGAAAACCTCTGAATATTTCCATTCTGGTATGCGAACCCTGTTGAATATGTCAGATTCACGCGGGTCTCGACCATATTTCGCTGAGGTACTTTAATTTGCATAAGAAGGCGGCTGAACAATATCCTCCTTTCAATTCGCGCTGTGATTCGAAGTTCATTGTGACCAATTTCATCACCCTCATTGGCGAGAAAGCAATTTTCACGAAGAACAGCACCCAAGACACGGTACTTGTTTGTACTGTCAGTCTATATACTCCACCTCATTATCTTTGAATCTTCCCGATAAGTTATTGACCGTATCTAATTTTCACAGAGAAAACACACTTTCCGGATATTACGGTCCCAATAGATGATGAAACCGTGAAACACTCTAAAATGACATTGAAAACTAGGCAAAACATCCTAGAATTGACATAATTTTCCCAAAATGCGGCCAGCTCAACGTTTCTGCCCTCTGACCTGCGTATCTCCCTATATGGTAACCCTCTTATTACTGCAACCTCTACTTTCAATAGACGGTACGTATTCAAACAATCCTCCATCCCTTTCAAAAAGTGCACTAGCGGAGAGCTCAACTCCAAACAAGGTCTTTGGCGCACATGGTAAACACAGTAAAATAGAGTAGGTAAAAAGCGGTTCGCGACACTATTGAATCATAAGGTCAGAGAAGTGAGAGAAGAAGAGAGAGAGAAACTAACCCGAATAATCTGCCACAATAGACCGAGCACAAGATGTGGAGTCCCTTTGCTCAAATCAACATTATCGATGTTGATGATGTTACAGCCAATAGCCTGCAAACAGAAAGATTAGGTCAACGATACTAAATTTTAAAGCACAAAAAGTATTCTCAAAATGACATGTTTAAGTAAACTTCGTGATCACAAACTACATCCAACAAACTAGGCCACGCCCCCTCACCTGTGCAGACATGAGCGCGAGTGTGAGATTCTCCAGCTTCGTGTACGTGTTCAGACTCTTCTTGTTGATGGCTCGCTCGTCAATTGTTCCCGGAACGGCCAGGTTTATTAATTTACTGAAAAATAAACAATTTCACGTTTTGAACAACCTCAATTTCCTCCAACCTATCTGAAAACTAGTTACATTAAATATCAAATGTTTTTGATAACACGTGATGATTGCATAAAAATTCGCTCACGTTGTTCACGTTTTTCATGGTTTCAAGTTGATTTGTAGCTCCCGCTACCCCTTTTCTTTATGCAAAATGTTAATTAGTGCCAACTAGTCCGTAAGTCGTTACTACTATCTCATTCCGATAAGACTACCCCTTTCCTAAATCACGGCAAACCCCCCACAAGCAAACAAACACAACCGAAATGTTAAACCAAATAGTGTCTAGGTGTCTAGACTACAAGTCGTTGTCAAGAGTTAAATTCGGATACAACAAAAAAAGTTAGTTACAACTAGACAAACGGAACATTTTTTTCACAGACGCCGAAACAGAAACAAAAAGTCTTTGGTCCGGCTAATGCGCGCTTTCATTTTTGAGTTTTCCCTTAAAAAGGCCCAAATTCCCAAATGTGCAAATAAATATTTTTTATGATTTGTGAACTTTTTATGGAATTACATTTAGAATTGCAAGTACTTTGTTGTAATAAAATAAAAATGCTACTATCTAAATCCTCTGAATGCAAGTATAGTTTGAGCGTACCATAAAATGAGACCATCTTGTACTTTGGTGTATAGTTCACCACCCTCTGTGTGGACGGGCAGCAATCGTCTGAGGTCGTCATCAATCGATAAATTACTATTGATCCAATTCGAAAAGGCTACTTCTTCCTGCAAAACCACAATTAAAATGTATTGTCTGATAATGAAATGAAGTAACACATAGCTGAAACAGTTGCCGTGAAACATTATTATTGTTGCTATCTGAACAACAGAAGTTGAAGTACAAGCTCATCACCAAACTCAAAAAGCCACATCATCTCAAAGTACGAAGTACGATGAACAACCGAGTTCAAACCTCCCGAATAGTAAATACATACAAACAAAATAATATTTCCATGACCTACCTCCACCCGAATAGTGTGATGAGTGTTGTCCTGCTTCTCACTTTGCACCTGGTACGCGCCACTGACAGTGCTGAAAATAGAACAATTATAGTAAGAGTCAGAACATACATTTATTTACTCTATTGGGTCCTCCATCTGAGCTCAAAATATACCAAAAAAGTACGCTTAGCCATTAATTTTCAAGACACACTTTGTTTCACATTTGCTTCTCAAAAAAACCAAAGCAACTAGGGGAACTTCTCATCTAACTTGCCACTGGACTCATGCAATTTCATAGTCGAGTAGCCTGACGTACTACCATAGTGCCACCCGGTTAGCCTCTCATCTCTTAGCTGCCAGGCGGTCAACCACAACGATCAAGTTCAAGTTTTCAGTGCTTTCAGGCTCAAAATTTTGAGTTTTCGAGTTTAAACAACCCTAACTTATAATTGTTTCATTATTCACTCAATTCGTTCAATCTCGACTCAAAACTTACCCAATTCGGTCCTTCCACCGATTGACTTCCTGCTGTTTGGCCTTCTCCAATTCCTCGAAAAGGGGTCCGAATCGATCCATATCGATCTGGGCGTCGTTGCCGAATCGGTCCAGAATCTCGCGCATCTGCAACAATTCTTCTAATGAGGGCAAGAGCCAAAAACTCGGAAAACTTTAAAAAAATAAAAATACGCAGACTGACACCTGAGTTACTATAGTGAAAATAAGTCTAATTAAGAGTTAGTATAGTGAGAATAAGTCTAATTAAAGACCCGTATGCAACGTATATCACAAGAATATGAGAAAGTTCTGAATGCTACAACTATTTGAAGACCACCAATAGGGTTTCCCTGCAACTATTCGTTCAACTGATAAAATCGTCTTCATTAGGTCGAGACTATTTTGAGTACATATCTTACTGAGCACATTAATTTAACTATTCGTTCTATTATCGACTGAAGTGTACCTTGTAGCCGGGTATATCGATTCCTAGCACTTTGAGTGCCGGTTGCACGTCACTTCGTGGCAAAAAGCCCGATCCATCCTCGGAAACCTGCAATATTTAGTATTAAATAGTGTTTTTTTTAGCGATTTTTGCACTTTTGATATTAAATTTTTCCAAAGTACTATCCAACAAAGTTGTTGGAAAATTTGATGAAAATATCTTAGGTTTTTATATTATGAATGAAAACGCGATAAACCATTGACTGACCGTCCGAAAATTTTCTGACAAATCAGCCAGCTGTTCCCGACTGAACATTGTGAAAACTGAAAATATAGAAATGTAAGAAGTAAGATGGCGAAACTGAAGAACTAAGAAGTAGAACCTGAAGAACTGCGTAATACGAAAAATCATAGAGGGAGGGAGAGATATATAGAGAAAGAGAGAAGGGAGATTGGGGAGTGCAACACCAAGGTACACGCTCGACTTGGAATAATTGTTTTGTACAGGCTACAATACGAGAACTCCAACAGATGAAAATCAGATGCTTGTGCCAATTCTGGCATGAAATGTGAACTGGGTGGTGCGGTTGTCAGTTGTAGCAGAAGATAGCAGGGAATTCCATGCCCTTATCAGTTCTCCACGAGAGAATAACCAATAACGTCCATGGGCCAAATTACACGGTACATAAACATGGGCCGAGCGGGAAGAGAACAATCGCACCTCCATACTCCATTATAAAGTTGTCCGAATAGTGGAAAAATTCGAAAAACGGGTCCATCTATCGCCATAATTGGGAAAAAATGCTTATTTTCGCCGTCAATATGAACTTTCAGAGATTTCACTCGAATAGGGGGATTTCTTTCTGCGGAATAGTCAAACCCTACAGGGGTGTGCATTAAGTTACTGCTGAGAACCTACTCTCAACTAGTTTAATTGTTCAAGAACGAAAGAAAAGTTTAGTTTAGAGTTGTTAGTGTAAGTGGAGAGCCGTAATAATCATCGAAGAAAAAACAACGTCAACTTTTCACTCTCAGAAGTTTCAGACAACAAAAGTTTCTATAACACAGAGAAACGTAAAAATTTTGTAACTCATAAACGTTCATCTGAAAGCACGTAGCAACGTCCGCCTCAACCTCAGATAAACTATATGAATCGATTGGAGAAAAAAAACTAATACGGCTTTAGGAGTAATTCTAGGAAAACCCGTTAAGAAGATTGTCTTGTGTGGA
This sequence comes from Litoditis marina, assembly GCA_964036275.1. Taxonomy (NCBI): domain Eukaryota; kingdom Metazoa; phylum Nematoda; class Chromadorea; order Rhabditida; family Rhabditidae; genus Litoditis; species Litoditis marina. The sequence goes on along the minus strand of OZ038433.1, from coordinate 2,097,070 downwards.
AGTCTAAACCACAGGCACCACAAATTCAGCCAACTATCCACAACTCTTGTAAATGGTTAACATAACTATTAACACTGTAAAAAAACAGATCCAAACAGCCGAAACTATTACGATTACGGAAAACTAAACTGCTACTCATTTTAAATTAAAACTTCTATCTTCTAGGGAGTTTCCAAGTTTCCATTATAATACATTACAAAATAGCCCACGAAAGGTACCAAACTAGCTCTACAACGCATTTTAATTTGTTATTGGCGTAAAAGGAACACCTTTGATTTGAACAGGAACTTCTGAACGCAGTGGGCCAATGAAAAAGCAATATTCGCCAACTAAAATCTGACTGAAATCGAAGAATGAGTCAGATGCGAAAATCGACGATAATCCTTCGACCGCACGTGTTTTATGACAAGAAAATGAAAACAATTCGGCGGACGGCCGGAAAAGTCTGTGACTGAGTCATAGAATTTGCGACTTTGTTTTACACAAATTTTTTTGAAAACAATGAAGTTCAACATAAACTATATAAAAATTCCAATGGTTTTAAATTTACAGGAGAGAATTATTGAGGTTCAAAGGTCTTTTTCCCAGCGTTATTATTTGATTTCGACCTTTTAGTGAGAAGCGGATGCTGAATAGGGAAATTAAGCAAAGTCACATCACGTATAGCTGTGTTGTTCCCCATTGGAGGGGGGTTAATCATGGTCGATCGTTGTTGTAGATGGCTTAGTCATCGAAAACTAGTTTTTTTTATCGCCTGGTTGAGCTGCAATAATAACACAACACTTCTGACTGAGAAGAATACAGTCATTCAGTAAAAGTCAAGCGTAAGACAGTAAATATATGTAATAGTTACATTATTGGTTGTATTCTACTCGGTTGTTAATAAACTTTGAATTTGGACCTAAGAAACCGTCTAAACCAACTTACCAACATACACCACTTGTACACTAAATTGAGTAACTTACCTAGTACCTACCATATGTCGATACAAAATAACAAAGAAAAAGCTTCAACCCTTCAACTAGTAAAACATTCTCGAAAACAAGTTACTAGAGGAAAATAACCACCATTTGAACTGTAAACAAGCACTCAACAGCTAGAAAGAGAACAAAGAGGGTTGGTCTTCTCAGAGTAATTATGACTGGTCCAAACTGGTAATTACTGGTCACTTGCTCGGAGTCTGGCAGAAAAAGGAGAAATAGTTGAGTTATTGAGCATTAAAAAAAGCAGAGACTGGAATTGAAATCATCACCCATTTTGCGGTTTCTGGCAATTGAAATTAAACATAAGTAATTGAGAATTTAGAGCAGTTGAAATTATTCAAGAAAGATGAACAGAGTGAAATGAAATGAGCAACTTGAAACCCCGCTTGTAACTTGACTTAAAACGCATAAAGGTTTTTAACAAATCGATGAAATACTTGCAAAGCCCACGTTTCGGAATTTCGGATGATATTTCGATGCAAACTACCGAAACTAGACCACCCTGCCCTAAAAAGGTGCAAAATATCCACAGCACAGCCCAAAAATGTCAACAACAGCAACTCCGAACATGCCCTGTATTTTACGAAATCGCGTTTAGTCGAAACAGTTCAAGAACCGAACGGTTCGGAAAAATACTGTATTTTTTAGTCGAAACGCCAAAAAATCGATTTGTATTCCCACCATGCTGTATTTTACTGTAAGTACAGTAAAATACTGTAACACAACCAAGCACGTTCTGAGAAGTAGTATTCGTTCGAAAATCAATAATTGGCGGGCATTTGGCGACGACCGGCTTCAATTCATTCATTCCCGTAGTGTAGTTGAGGTCTCCTTCCCCCCCCCCCCCCCCCCCGTTTCAAGGATACATTTTATTTGACCACAGGTGTTCATTAGATATATAGGCAGAGGGCGCGCGGAAATGAAGAGGTATGAAATACTCAATTGAAAAAAGCCAGAAACTGAAGTAGGGGAGATAAATGCTGTATTCTGAGGTTTTTTCTGAAAAATAGACGCTTAAAAAACAGTCCAAGTCGTACTTTTGCTCGAAATTGTGTAAAAGGACAGACCTCATAACTTATAATCAAAAATATGCTCAATCTTCAAAATAAGCTCAACCTCATATTGGGCATGTGAACAATATTATCGGGAGTGATGAACAAGATTTATAAATATTGATTATGATTAGGAATGCAGTGAGAACCAACCGGAAGTCCTGATAGAAAATGATTCAAATCTCGTTGTTCCGACCAAAACAGGCGCGAAGGTATAAATCAATAAGAGAAAACCGTCAACTAAAGCAAACAACTTTTTTCAATGCCAATGCCATACGCAGAGAACAATGACGGGGATGTATATGAGTACCCCATACTCAAACACTGCAAGTAACTCAAGGTTTCCTAAAAGGTTTCTTTTCTTTCTGGAAGCAGCTATTTTAGAATTTAGAACAGAAAAATTAATGAGCGTTTAAATTCATATGCTCTTTTCTGATATATGAGTTCCACTGGACCAAATACTTGATAACAGTAGATATTTAAAATTTTCAATGAAACAAAAGTTGAAGCTCAACTTTTTGGAGCAGAAAAGCGACAAAACCATAGTGAAGAATGGAAAAATTGAAAAACGAATTGAACTATGAAAACTGGAGAACGACCAACTGTTTCGAGTAGATCGTAGATGGCAATAACTTGAACAAATTGCTGACCAAACTTTCCTATACAATCTCAAAAATAACAAATACCATCAAAATACAGAACCGAATCTCTTCAAATTGGAATGAGCTCGGTAATCTTTAATCCATCTGACGGCAGTCGTGCGCCAGCCAAAGGCGTCTTTAATTTGAATAATACGAATGGGGTGGTGTATGTGTTAGTGCTGAGCTGTGAGGGTTAGTGTCTTTCTTCCCCTTCTCTTTCGAGCGCATCGCTGGACGCTAAGCCGCTTTTCTACTATTCTTTGAGCGCACCGTCCAATACCAATACCCCCCCCCCCCATACCTCGAAACCCGCTAGCTCCCAATTATATAGATACAACACCTGATAACAATTTTAAAACAAGAGAGAGAAAAGTGAAATCGACTAAAGTAGTCGAGAATGAAAATTTAAGAATAACAACACTTTCACTCCCAACGATTCATGTCTAAGCGTCGTTAAAACATGAATATTAGGCGATAACCATACTAGAGTAACGTAACGAGTAACATTATAGAAACAGCCATAAAGTTGCGAACACGGATTCTGTATTCTGTTTTTGTTTTAAAGGGAAAACGGTTCGGTAATCGGTTAGTTCGTTTTGAAACTTAGTTGGACCATACTGATGTATATGGTTCGTCTCTCCGCTAACTGTGCTAATATACATTTAGTGTTGACAAGTTAGTCAGTCTCAGTCGACACGATTGACGTATTGGAGATAACCGAATCGGCCATAAACTAGTAAGCTGTGACTAACCTTATTTCGATATAAATAGATAAAAGCTCATAAATTTGCCGCACAATTTCAAAATGGAAAAATGTTGGCAATAATAGCAAAGCAATGGCGTTGTTTGAAGTTTTACGGCTATCCGCACAACTTTGCTGGAGTATGGAACCATATTTGGAGTTGACCAACTGATAAATTAAAGTCAGTGGAAACGATTGCGCGATAACCCGATAACCGAAACGGCATTAAAAGGGCGGCCAGTGAGTGTTGTTAAACGATGTCGAAAGGGGCAGGTTGCGTGATGACTCATAGCATAAAGGGTCGAATTTCATACATACGCCCGCACCATGTTTGGACAAGCGATTTCTTGAACTGACTAAGAAACGTCGCTGGATCAATGACACAACTTGAAAATAAGAGAGTAAACATAATGAAGTATGAGATCCACGTGGTTATTGATTGTTTCACTTCTGCAAAAAATATTCCGTGTTTCGTGCTTTAAAGCGCTCAAAGAAATACAATTTACGACTGCATCTTTGAAAATCTAGCAAACCTAAAAGGTTGACAATGTATGACAATTTTACCTAAGTACAATTTTACCTACAACCTGAGTATTGTCGAATTAATTTTTCACATTTTATATATAGTTTCATCGAAAAAATGACCAAACCTTATCTTCGATCTAGGAGTAAATTTGTAGGGTTCTCGAGTGTGTGGCGCCAAAATTTTTGTTATCTACGGTCAGTCAATCAAAATGCAATGCAAAACAATGAAATTTTTGAAAAATCCAAACAAGGATATGCGCATTTTTTTGAAAACTGAAGTTGATATCTTGAGAACTAGTATATATCTTGAGAGGTAGCAAATATATCAACAACTAGCAAATATACTCCACGAGATTCTTACTTATTACATATGTACATGCATTCCCAGGCCTGAAAAACAGGAACGCTAATGGGTCTCCGATAGAATTATGATTGGAATGAGACCTTACGGATACGCAACATTCCGCAAATTTCAAATTGGCATTGCAACAAAAAGAAAAAAAACAAAGAAATCTGGAAAATAATTCAGGAGCCGAGTTAGCAAAGCAAAATCAATAATGGTAAGCCAATCATGAATTTTTGAATTCCTGGCAGTTCCCGCCGTGCGTACGGTTGTATTAGAGCGCAATTCCTTAACAGAATAGTTATTTCGAAAAATATCTAATTTGGTTGATATATAAGACAATTTCGTGAGATAACTCGGTGAACATTGAAATTAAAACGGTCTGACAGGTAACGTAACAGTGCGGGAAAGTTTAAAAACCCGAAGGAGGAGCAAACAGTTATTTTAGCACAATAAGCCAAGTGATATGCGTATAATTATAGACCAACTGGTAAGCCGCAGTGGTCATTTAGAAAACATGGGACGGAGATCAATTCAGGGCAATTGGTGCAAAATGGACATCTGCCATATGGGGAGACAGACGGCTAGAGACAGAGGGGGAGAGAAGGGAGAGAGAGAGAGAGAGAGAGAGAGAGAGAGAGAGAGAGAGAGAGAGAGAGAGAGAGAGAGAGAGAGAGAGATAGAAAGAGAGAGAGAGATACGGAGAGATGAGAGAAAATAGAAAGAGCATGCAATGGCGAAATAGAGGAGAAAAGAGAGGTAACAAGATAGAGAAGAGAGAGAACGAGAGAGAGAAATAAAGAGCATGAGAAAGAGAGCGACGAGAGACATATGAAAAAAAGAAAGAAAAACTCTGAGTTTATCGGCAACACAAACCAACCTATGGGACAGAATTTTTGATTGAGAATGAAATAGACGGCGTCTTTTCTTGTTCTTGACTACGTGATTTTTCGTGATTCCCGATGTGACGTTGGCAGCGTGCCAAAGGAATACCCAGGTTGTTGCTAGTTTTTCAAAAACTATGATGTTCGTTAGCAGTTCTCCAACCTTGATACTGGAATAAACAATGTGAGAAAAACTTTTGAACCACTTAAATTTTCAACGTTACAATAAACTGCTGTGTCGACTGAAAACGCTTGCTGAGAGCAATTGCCAAAAAACGGGAGGGAGGCGGACATCTAAGCCATGGTGTGCTTCTACCTCACCTCGGCCTGTCTCTCTCTCTCTCTCTCTCTCTCTCTCTCTCTCTCTCTTTCTCTATCTCTCTCTCTCTATCTCTCTCTCTCTCTATCTCTCTCTCTCTCTCTCTCTCTCTCTTTCTCTCTCTTACTCCCTCTCACTCCCCTCTCTTCCTCTCTTTCTCTCTCGGTCTCTCTCCCTCCCTCTCTCTCTCTCTCTCTCTCTCTCTCTCTCTCTCTCTCTCTCTCTCTCTCTCTCTCTCTCTCTCTCTCTCTCTCTCTCACTCCCTCTCACTCCTCTCTCTTCCTCTCTTTCTCTCACTCTCACTCTCGCTCTCTATCTATCCCTCTCTCTCTCTCTCCATATCATGCCTAGTTGATAGGAACTATACTGACCTCCCCCACCTAGCCCTCTCCTAACAGTGGTTGCCATGGTCAAGCCCCCTTGACAACGGGCTGGCTACATGCCCATTGCGCGCCCCGACCGAACGTTCCGCATTCTATCCCTATTCTTCACTAGTATTTCCTTCATTTGTATGCTAATTGTGTCGCTGCACATCTCGAAGAAGTACCTGGATAGGGTCATTATGGAAGAGAAGCTACCCATTCAATGAGCATGACATTCGACATTGTTCACCAGCAGGTTGGCACATCTATAGAGTTCTAGATTCTGAAAATCCGCCTCATTTGAATTGATTCATAGTCAATTTTATTGTACCGATGAATCTCGAAGGCACTCGACATCGTTCACCAACAGGTCATCTTCTCTATAGGTTTCGCTTCCACCAAAGCACGTAAGGGGTATGTTAATAACAAACTTGTGATGTGTCAACATCCAACTACAATACAGACTTGTTTACCTTCTGGGGGATTCGCTTCCAACAAAGCAGTCACATACGGTGTAGGTTGTCCCATCCCGCTGTGACTGTGCTTTGAACTCGTTGTTATTTGGTTGAAAATTAAGGCATGTATTGATGCCAGACCCCATCATTCCTAGACCCCATCATTCCTACTGAGACTTCTACAGTACACTTTCTCCTTTTCCAACCACTATTTTCTGATGCAAACGTCGAGTTTGTCCAAAATGTTCTCGAACCCTTTGTGTCGGTTATATCATATTCGAAATCAAAAAAAGTTAGCTTTTCCGATAATACTTTAAAATTCAAGTTTTGTAATCTCACTGTAGAAGTTTACAGTAGAAATGAAAAAGACTATATCTCTATCGCGCGATCCTAAAACCCTGCCTTTATATGTGATTGTACCTGGATCACATCGTTTTCTTCACCAAAGTTTGTGCTGTGCATGAGAACATTAGTCATCCTTCTCGTACCGAAATCAATATAGTTGGAGGGAGAGGGTTCCTCAAGTTAGGTCAGTACACTGAACTGCGAAATATGTTCCGAATTCGATAAAACATGAGTGTTTTAATGAGAAAACATTGGCGTGTTTAGTATTTTGGGTCAAAAAGTCCGAGGTGGAGTCTGAACCCTACAACACATCAGAACTTTGATAGTTACGGTACACTTGTTGCTCGAGTACGCTGAATTTTCGATTGTATCGTGCTCCCGTTGCGTGCCAAGAAAAATACTGAACTTGTGATGTATCGACTTCAAACTACAATACAGCTCTGGAGTACGTAATGCTAGAAGATCCCGGCACCTTCATCCCATCCTGCGTCTCCTCAAACATACGCTATTTCTCCGCTCTTACATCCCGCCGGGATGTAAGAGACAAGAAATAGTGAGGCAGAGCGAAAGACGCAGGATGGGATGAAGGGGCCGGGATCTTCTAGCATACGTACTCCTGTTCACCCAGCTTTTCTCAAAGCAGGTCTATACAGTTCAATTCCCACCATCCCGTTGCGTATTGCAGTTCGATTCCGCCGCACTCCATTCAAAATACTAGACTTGTGGTGTGTGAACATCAAACTACAAAATCAAACTACAAATTTGTTTAACCGCAACAGCGTGTTTTCAGGCAGTCTACCGTACCTTCCGCGCTTCCACCTGCTCTTCAGCCTATTTCGTCAAGATTCTCTTCAGATGGTTGGATATAGCCATTCCCCTATTCATTATATTCGCCACACATGTGAGTTCATGACGTCGTCCGTGGCGAAGAGATATTGAGAGCATGCAGAGACATTAAAATCTGGAGAGCAGTCAAGGAGCACCACTTTGCAACAATGTGATGTTATCAAAATGAATCTTGAATCTTGAATCTTGACGTCGTACTCACGTACATTCCGATCTATCGCTCCCAAACTGCGTCCTCGCACACATGTGCCATTTCTCTGCTCTTACATTACCCTGGGGTACCATTCTCGCGAAATGTGCAAACCATAAGACGCAGATTGGAATGACTTGTGAGGATGTTCTAGCAAACGTGTTTGATTATAGTGGATGCCAAACTTATAAATTTCTATCTCTCGCCGGAATCAAACCTGCGAGCCAAAGACTCGTAGCAGGGCGTGTACCACTGCGCTATTAGAGAACATTGTAAGTAGGCTTCGGAATCGTAGACATGCGTGCGTGCACCTGCACAGATATACAGTACCCTCCCGCCTTTCCGCTCGCGACGACTATACTTTATTTCGAGAGTAGTGGCCGTCACCCAGGAAAACACTAAAGCATTACTGTAAAAGTTCCTTTGTGCTGTGTGAAAAACCGGAATCCGTTTTAGCAGCCGAGATTCTTATGCACGTGTTCTTTCGATGATTACGTAGGATAGAACCCACGCTAGTGAAAGAACACAATTTCATTGTCGGCGTTTTAAATAAACTTCAAACTCAAAGGCAGAACCGGTGCGAGAACAACCTTTTCAATTTGTTTATTGCAAACAGTTTTGTATACAGATGATGGTGACTGCATGACAACACCATGTGTGTTCAGTATAACCTCAACATTTCAGGGTCTATGGAAGAAACGTGGAGAGTTCAGCGAAGTCCCTCGTGTGAAGTTCGAGGGAAAGTTTCTGGCCATTTGCCAGGCTGCAGACCAATATGTGAGTTCAGTTGCGCTTGTTTAGTTACTTTTTTGCTACTCATTGGTGAGTTATTTTTTTGTGAGACTGGGAACAGCTTCGACCGAATTGAACAGTACAAAACAGTCCAATTTTTTACGTGTAACCTTCGAAACTACGTTCTAACTTTACCTAAAGGTCGTAAGGGCTTTTAGAATTCGATTTCTACGACAGGGAGAAAATGCCCTCTATTTTTTCATTCAGTTGTTTTTGAAGTCTCATCACAGTTTCTTTTGGACAGTATTTGGATATTGTCCTGTGCTGAAAGGTCAGACTAACTTAAATGAGATCATCTCATATACCAGAAGGGTTATCTGTTTTAGCTTATAGAAAATGCCCAAGTCAACGTTGTAGTCTGATCATAGGTACACGCAAAACTTCACAAACAAACGATCAAGAAGTAACATGATCAAACTACAAGCACAGTGATATAGGGCAACAAACTCCGTATAGTTCAAGACCTTTCGATCGATTATGAAAGTGATTCAAGTTTTTCTCATAATCTATAATGAACCCATAATAACTCAGAAGAAGCTACTATGATGTTAGTCAATAGCACAGTCACGTGAAACATGTTAAACACAACTGAACTCAGACACGTGCAATTAAAAAGTGCACGATGCCTCATTAGCATGCTAACTTTACGTGACTATTTAAATTACTTCTAGTATACTACAAAAATCTGGGACAGGTATGATGATCACCGCCTCGTAACGAAGCGACGTGAATGAATGAATGAATAAATAAATAAATAACAAAATCAAATTTTCCAGGCTCTGTCCAGTTCTTTCGCTGTGTTGAATAGTGCCGACCCGTCCTCCTTCGTTCTCTCGCAGACATCCTTCCAATGGACCGAAAAGGAACATCATAGAGAGGTTCGAGCATGGAAAATCTATGAAACATATTTCATTTACCTATTGTAAGACAATGTAACAGTTTATAACTTATCAGCAATGCTGCGAATACAGGCGGCGTAGCAATCTTTCCAACCTCACGAGAAGTTCATATAAGTTTCTCATGAGATACCTCATGAGCTACTTGTGAACTCTTGATGTTGTAGCATAGTAATCAATAGAATCTCATGAGAAGCTCGTGCTAGTAGCTCATGAGGTGATCTCATGAACTTTTGTGGGGATTGCTACGCCGCCTGTAGTCTCTCCGACGTTTCCACACATCAGTTTTGTTTGCGGCTGTCAAATGAATTGGATTTTTGAGACATCGTGAACCTGCCAGTGCAATGTTCGTTAGTGGTATAGTCTACAATATTCCTACTAAGACTCCTACACAAACCCCGACTTTCAAATTATCGTTATCTAGCGCAATCTCAAACTTTGTCAAAAATTATTATGAAAACTCTTTTTATACGGGATTCAGAATCGAATGCGAAATTCTATAACTTTTTCAATAAAGTTAACGTAAACAAAGCCACCTGAGTACGTATGCTATAAGATCCCGGCACCTTCATCCCATCCTGGGTCTCGCTCTGCCTCACTATTTCTTGTCTTACATCCCAGCGGGATGTAAGAGCCGAGAAATAGCGTATGTTCGAGGAGACGCAGGATGGGATGAGGGTGCCGGGGTCTTCTAGCATACGTACTCTGGACGGTTTGTATTCATACTGTACGAGTCTCAGTAGGAATCAAGTAGAGTATATTCTCATTATGCTCCAGCTCAACATAAATATCGACATCCCTGTTGGAAATCTATCAATCGATACATTGACCTACTTCGTATTCCTCAACTACCGACTAGATTATCACAGTATCATCCAGGTGTGTGTTTCACTCGGGTTTTTCAAATTCTGCTTTCACACACAACTTTGTTGGCTGAATTGGACTTCATGCTTCTCCACGTTCGCTTGATGCATTTTCATGATGTGAGATCATATTAGTAGACAGTTTCACGCGTCCGATAGATTTTATTGAAAAATCTATATATGCGATTCTTGATGAATAAAAGTTTCGGAGAGTTATTAAAACTTGCAATTTATCTCCCGGTTCTTGAACGATGGAACTAATTTGTTAGAAAATCTTCTGCACTGGTCATATAAGGTTGCTTTTGATTGTGTGAAGTTGCCGATAGTAGAAAGAAGTGTGAACATTCAGAACGAGAATAGTTAGTAAAACTGTGGACGTAAGTACATTTACGAACTCGAAATTATCTGAAATACATTATTAAGGCTAACTTGGCTCTAGCTGACACCGTGCAATTCACGAGTAATCCGGAATCTTTGTCGGTGTACGGACGACTGCGGGCCAATCAAGTAAGACCGTTTGGGTGAGTGCTACTATTGCAGAAAAACTTTATGAGAACATTTTCACAGTTTTGTTTGAAAGTTTGCTCTGTACCTCACACGGAATCCAAACAAGTGGTTCGCTAGGAAAACGAGCCGCCGTATTCAATCCAGCAAGAAAAATGCCCAAAGCCCAAAGCCTCTACCTGGTTGATTTTACTGGTTCACTACAACTTTTGTTGATTCGGTTTTGGTTAGCTGTTCTGCAGAACAAACCGCATGATTTCGGAAAGAATCGATTCAATCTGGCGGATTGAATCATTTCGGCAACTATTCCTGCGGTGTGTTACTTATGCATGACATTACAATTATGAAATTTCAACCGTAGAAGCACTGTCAGTAGGGGGGTGGATGTAGGCATGGGTGGGGAGATCGCCTTTTTGGACGATTGCTCAGAACATGCCTGGTTGTGTTACAGTATTTTACTGTCATACAGCATGATGGGAATACAAATCGATTTTTTTGCGTTTCGACTAAAAAATACAGTATGTTTCCGAACCGTTCGGTCCTTGAATGGGTGAGCTTGTTGACAGCTGATGCCAGAAAGATACCCCTGACATATCTTCAGATCGGACACGAGTTACGTGTTAGTGGATGAGAATCGAAGAGATGTTGAACACTATAAACCACAGGAAATCATGCGAAGAATGGCGGCCATGGACTTGTCACTGGCAATCGATACGTATGTTACACATTATATCTCATGGCACATCACCGAGAAAAGATGAAAATCCCAGTCATTTACACAGTTGAGACGGTTTTTTTGTGAAACGACCGCTACCTGCAAACATCAAGTTTCATGGTTGTCTGGTTGTATGCTCGCATTTTCATAAAAAGTTTTTCGAGTAGTAAGCAAAATCTGGAACCAACGTCTGAAGTTTAAAGACAAATTGCCTACAGGAAGCACGCAGATATTTGTTGTAGTTTGATCTCAAACACGTCATACGCGTTTTGACCGAAAACCGACATGGCCGAACTACAGACAGAGATTATAGAGCTACACATACCGTACATGCTTGCTTTAGAGATTTATTCACGTTTTTTGTTCCTACCCTCCGTAGTAGTAAGGTTTACATCATGCTACTGAAACTCCTAAAGTACATATGTTATAGTTCACACCATTCCTACTGAGACTTCTACAGTAACCTTACAAACTTTCCGAAGGCCGTTGTGAAGCTGAAAATGTAGTTCATTGAAAATGCTTCCGTATATTTACTCTACGTCAGAAGGAGAATAAGGTTCGAAAATCTTGAACTTCTCCGACCAAAAGTAAATGAGGAGAACGGCTTGGAAGTTTCGAAATCCTACTGTAGGGGTCTCAGTAGGAATGGAAAAGACTATAACGTCCCCACGACTCTTTAAACAGGGAATCAGAATTAACTTTTGACAACAGTTACCATATTAATACTGACTCAAAGTTTGTATTCCTATGTGGGAGTCGCAGTAGGAATGCAAGGTTAACTCTCGATAAACTTGTTTGGCTCCAACAGTTTGCTAATCTTATTTCTAACCGTCGTTTTTATTTCCAGAAAGACGTTCTTTCTCCAACCCAAGACTTCGTCTTTCGAACGTTTCTCGCTTTCACTTACGGTAATCGTAGCTGAAGACCATTTCATGTACTCAACTGACTTTTGGGAGCTCATCAAATGGGCCTGGATACAGTATCTCGCTGTTTTTGTCGTCATTCGATATTTGAGCAACCTCATACTCGATAATTTCTACTCGAACAGAGTTCTGGAGGCCATACCGGGCTATATTAATTTTAACACCGATGTGATTAGCCAGTTCAAATGAATTCACACCATGGCTCAACCAATCATATCAACTGTATGTTTCCTGTTCAACAATTTCAATAAAGCTTTATTTCTCAAATTTCAGATAAGTAACTAGATGCAAGTATAGTCATATCACAGTTTGTATCGTAATGGAAAGGCCTTACATGGAAATGATAATATTGGTATTCACAGAGATCCTACCAAAACGAACTAATACAGTATCCCCGAATTTCCTAGCCATATGGCAAACTGCGAAACAATAATTTATAATCACATATTGAACACGTAGCCCTAATCACCGAATGTTATGCGCCCAATGGCCGAGATAGCACACATGAGATGTATTTTTCTACACGAAAACGTCATCAAACAAAATCTAACTTTGCTAATGCTTTCCAATCTATTTCTTAATCCCATGTATGATATGCACAAATAATTACATGGAGTGCGAGTGGTATAGATATGAACAGTTGGGCAAGAGAGAACACATGCACGACACGCCGGAATACTACTACTAGCGACTACGAGCCAATAATTATTCTAATTGTAACAAAATATAGGCCCTTTGAATATAATAGCAGTAACAGGTCATATGCACTGTACTTTTAAAAGTGGTGCTTTTCGCAGAATGACGTTAATCTATATACTGGCTAAGTTCAACAATCCCCAACCACTCTTAACATTGGCAAAGGTAGCACCATAATCAATAGAAGAAAGTCTACAGTAGAAACAATAGTTATGTTTACACCTAGCTGGCTGCATCAAATGAGTAGACACTACCTTTCCAAAATGGCAAAAGACCTTTCTGAGTATTATGCTGCAAACTTGATACAACGCTTCCTAATAGTACATTTTTCTTACATTCGAAGTCGATGAAACATGTTTGGTAGAATAAGTTATCACATAACCATCACAATTCAACACGCATGACCAGATCGAACAACTAGCCATGGTCCTTTAATTTTATTCTAAGAGACGAGTAACCGTCGTAAAAACCAGGGGGACACCAAACCGCCAAAGAAGGCCAACCCTTTCCGTAGGTGAATCTTGGTTGGCTGTGAAACGGTTGGATTTGGTCGCCGGTTGCGGTTACTTTTTCACAGTCGTTCCTCATCCACAAGTCCTTCGAAATCCGATAGTTGGCCATCAAAGTCTTCGTCCTCCCTCTCAATCAACGAGAAATAATCTCCGATCCCATCGGGGACCGGCTGACTTGAGTACTCCATTATCTCCTTCAACCTGTAATCCAGTAATACTTATGGAATTGTGTCATGTGAAAACATGACTCCTATGGCAAAACAGTAGAATTATTACTATTCAGAAATTATATAAGTATTATTAGTAGTAATTCAGTCCACGTACAGTTAAAAAGTCAATTTGCTAGTCCAAATAAACTGAAATGAACACGTTTAATGACATCATCATCGTCTTTTTTAATACGAAACCCACATTCTAGACGAGGAAATGATACCAAGAAAACATATTCAGTTTTGTTGGTTTTGTAGCTGTGCCAAACCAATGAGCAAGTAAGTGTATATCTCCAATTACCTGTTCCAGGATTGAGGCTCCCGAAACCTATTTCCAAACAAAAAGGAGACTATAAAGTTTATGAGGCGAAAGCTTACCTTGCCGCCTTGGCAACTGATCGAGACAGGAAGACGAAGAGAACTGTCATGAGAGACAGACAGACAACGAGGGCAGTTCCCAGAGCTGATGACGTCATCAGATGACATAGGGAGAGTGAGAACACGTGACCGAGGGCGGAGGGTATCAACCAATTATCCACTACCACCACTGGTCGAGGACTCAGACGCGTCTAGAAACGGGAAGTTATTTTCTGGTTTTGAACAACTGCACAAAAACCTAAGAGCGGAACGGAAGTGCGAATGGACTCATTACTACTTTTGAGATATAGGGCTCTAAACGAAACAGGCAGACACGGCCCATTTAATAATGCTGTATGTCAAAACCAAGCTACCACTTTAAGATAACAACCCCATATCTTTCGTTTTCGATTCGACTAAATGTGGTGATCGAACATGTACACCAGTGTTATGATCCAATTCAGGATGATAAAAGTAAGGGTTCGATCAGGATGATAAAAGTAGGGTTCGATCTTTTCAGAGCAAGATTATACGGTGTACTTTATCCTATACAGCGGTGTTAGTAGTTTGATCCCATTTGTTTTCTCGATCGAAATAGGTAAACTATCGCGCGTATCGAGATCAAACTACAACAAAGTTTTGTTCACTCCTTCTAACCAACCTCAATGTACAAGGTGGTCATTATGGGCAACAGTCCAATGAAGCCGGCTGCCACGAAGAGACATATTCCAGAATAGGGAGAGAGGGTGAGGAAAACGGCAGACACGAGAGACGCCAGCATCATGACCCACACCAATGCCAGAGAATAGAACAGAGGGCCCCTACAATTTAGAATATTTATCCAACGCATTAACGCATTTGACACATACTTACCAACATGTGGAGACTTTTTCTTATTGAAAACGTCTATTAACAGTCACGTGCAGACTATTTCGTTGATTGTCGACCACTGTTGACGATTCCAAACCAAAGCGTTTTCATAATTTCATTGTTGCTGCGGTGAAAAGAAGTAATATTGAGAAAAAAACTAACACGAAAAGGGCGATAAGACGGAAGGCAAAAACAGATCCACACGCGAGGGCCATGCGATCACTCGATTCCGATGCTACCAACATCATTAGAATACCTAAAACAAAATATTGTTAAAATGCAAGATACTATTAGTATTGTTAATTTTCATAATACAAAAAAACGTACTTGGAGAACAAAAACTATAATAGATAGGCTGGTGATGAGAGCACGACGCACCTAGACGTGTTAGCTATGTATGAACCATACCATACGTAAAATACCCCTTTGTTTTTATATTACTAATGCTTATGTTCGTCAACTTGCCATCGAATCGTTTAGATAATCCATATTCGAGATTCCCAAACTCATAACTAGCATACAATTATTCCGTGCTTCTAAACTACATATGCTCACTTTTTGTGTTGCTCATGCTCACTTTCTTTGCCCTGGTGGAAAACTAATTCACGCATGGTATGAACTTGGCCTCACATACATCTTCATTCTTTCTCATTCCTGACACCATGCTTCGGCTTCCGCTGAATAAAAAGGGCGTAGTCTTACCATCTCCGGCTCCACACAGCAATTGAAACAGCGCCAGTCTCAACCGACATCCTTTGGTGAGGCCAGGTGCAGACTTGTCAATCAACTGAAACAGCCAACGATGAAATGAGCTATGGCCATTTCAAGATAGAAACGATTGCACTTCAGACAGGCGTTTGGATAAAAACAGTACATGGCTAACCTAGTAACCTCGCTGCGGTATCTGTCTGGTGGACCGCATTAACTGGTCACAAAGCTCACCCATGCCTATTTCCACCCCCTATACGGACAGTTCTACGAATAACTATGAGACTTGTCTGTACATGTCTGATACCCTGAATACTGAATAGAGTAGCACGCGGCCGAAACAGTTGCCGTAAAAATATAATTATTATAACATTATGACTAACCTTCTTTGTTTTCAAATCGACCGACAGTCTGCATGAGAGACAGCAACAGCTGAGGCCGATCAGAGCACATGACATGGTGACGGTCAGTACAATTACAGCCAGCCTCTCGGCGACAGCGTCCAGTGAATATCGTAGTACCGCCGAGGGCAACAGAGGTGGAGAAACACTACAAACACAGAAATAAAGAATACACCACGGCGGTGAGGGGGCGGGTGAATTTGTAGTACCACAGCACAAATTACAAGATACGTTCGAAAATACAGTGGAGCAAAACTTCAAACCCCGCAGAATGGAACAAAATTACCGTGCACACCTGCATCTACTAGAGCCCGTCAGATGTTTCCGCTCCCCATCTCCACACATTTGTCTGAACTTCTAGTAGCTCATAAAGCTTCCCGTGCCTCTGCACTCTCCTCAACAACACAGTATTTCTCTGCTTTACCTCCCCGAGGGAGGATATCTTCGCTTCCCGAGAATTGGTGACAAACACTCACAATTCCTCGCATTAGCCGGTGCGTCCCGGACCTTTTTGCCAGAAAAAGGGGGGTCCCAGTAGTTTTTAATTTTGAAATTTTATTAAAATTTTCATGTGTTTTTGATGCGATGAGAGGGGGTCCCGGATAGAAATGGTCAGGAGGGTCCCGGTTTTTTTGGAGTGAGTCCAGCTTGTTGTGAGTGTATGCTTGGTGAATACGGCCAGGGATGCATTATGATAACCACTTCCGGAATATGTTCCGCTAACATTCGATCATCAATCAAGGTATCATAATTTCAGCCCGGAGTAATTATAAAAAATAATGCCACCCGATGAGACGCAGATAACCTGCGTCTCTCTGTCCTGCACGCTCCCTCCTCGAGGATTGGCCAGACTACAATGTTGGGAACAACTGTCCGCGATTGACTACCAACCTGTTCTGGTTCACTGTCTCCTCCGTCGCTACAGAAGGCGCCGTTGTAGTGGTACTCGTGGTAGTGGGGACGGTGGTAGTACTCGTAGTAGTACTGGTGGTAGAACTGACGGTAGTAGTGGACACGGTGACGACTATAGGAGAAGTGGTACTAATTGTGGTAGAAGTTGTCGACGTGGTAGAGGTTTCTGGAACGAATTGATGAGACACTTTCATACACCAGTAAGGATGACTATTTGACAAAAAGTAGTCCGTTTTTAGGTGAAACACGTGAAAATGAATGATTTTGTATCCAAGATAGATGAATTTTCTAGTTTTTGGCGAAAAGTAGTCTGTTTTACGATTTATTCTGACTATGTGGACAACTTTGCTGGAGTATGGACACTTCTTCATCACTTTGACTGTTTGTCATTCATTTTTAAAGAGTAGAAAATGATATCGAGCTAAAATATATCTATACTTCATATTCGCTTCCAATATTCTCAAACCCTAAAATCTATGCAACAAAGGAATGGACTGATGAATAAGTGGAACTCAAACAAAATCGCAAAGACCTTACCGTTTCTTGCCCTCTCCTCCTCAAGCGTAGCATTGACTCTGGCTTCCTCTGCCTTCACTCTCTCTTCTACATTTGTCTTGGTTTTCGAGTCGACTGACTCTATTCCCTGTGCTACTTCCGGTCTGGAATAGGTTCAATCATGGTACCGCGGCTTAGTGTTGCAAAACTTTAAAATGTTCATATTATGCGAGCCCAAAAAAAACTTGTTGTAAACCTAAATCTCGACATATCTGTTAGCACATAACCAATCGAGTAACCAAAAGCAAATAACCAATACATAACCCCGAACTAACTTCTTGATCTTCGGGCGTACCGAAGTGGAATTGTCCTCAATACTACCCCCATCCTCCAGTGATGACGTATCGGCTGACCGCTTGACCAGCAAGGAACCAGACCAAGGCTGAGGAGCAAGGGTTGAGGTGGAAACATCAATGGGACCGCGGGCAAGTATAGCTACGCCTGAAAAACCAACTGTTTGTAGACGGTTGCGTTCACACAATGTATAGTAGACCCGAGAAAAGAGATGACATCCTGTCCTAAATCTTCACATAGCTGTGACCAGATATTTACAGGATTTTTCAGCAAACACATGGATGGCATATGAAACTCTGATCTACTGTACCTGCTCCGGCGACTAATAGCGTGTAGAAAAAGACCAGCTTCCTGTTATATCCCCTCCAAATTAAGAACCACACTGACACTCCAACTGAAAAGTTCAATGTAAAAATTGAAAACAAATAACATAGTTGCAAATTGTGCGCTCAGTCGTTGTATTTTGTTAGTGGTGTTATCTATTCAAAAGCATAAAAAATAGTGTTTACTAAAAAGTTGGGCCACCATTGCATTCCGGGATCTAGAAAAGCCTAGGTGAAACAATATGAATAATTAAACTCCAACTGACCGTAATTTACACATCCTAGAGCGACACCTTGAATCAGGGCGGCAAATAGAAAATTAACAGATTCTTGTATAGTATATAACAACCAAGACATAACAGTCAGCAGTAAAAGACTGGCCAGTATTATGAAGGTCCAGTTAACGCGAGTGATGAAAAATTTTCCTGGAGGTATAAGACATAAGCACATAGAAATTTTAATTGGTTGAAAAACGTCTCTTCTTTCATGTTTATGTCATATTAAAAAATTAAGCTAACTTAACAGACATTCTTTAACTGCTTGCAATTGAAATAATAGCTGTTCTGCTACACGACTACTAACCATAAACGTTGAATCTGTTATAACCTCTCAGTCCAGAGTCCAGACCTACATGAACGAGATAACCGGTAATTTAAACTTAGTACCATCTCCCGGACAGCTAATTATTTTTTCAAGAAATTAGAGATCGACAACAAACCCGATAAACGTAAAAGATATCATGAACTAACTCCTTTCAATTAAATGGAATGTTTTCCAGCCAATTTGTTTGCTATCAACACGACAGAAAATAAAACACCATACCTAAGAATACGCCAATGAGCAAACCAATGGAATTCAACAGATATAGTGTATGATGAGCATCATTACCAGTAGACGATAGCACATCCGGAGAGGAGTGAAATACCACACCCTAAAACATTATTCAACATTGAACTGCACATCCTGTAAATGACTGCATCTATAGAGCACAGACCATGATAGTAGGAAAACAAACTACAGAAAGTGTGATCGGCTATTATTTGACAGTAACTGTGCCAATGTTTTTGATTTAAATATGTGACAAATAAGAAATTTGCGTGTAATTGGGTACCGCTTTAATTTACATAATCTCAAGCACACATATACTTCCAAGTTCATCCAACCTTGATAATGAAAGTTTACGAAAAGCAGAATCTGAATATAGTAATATGACCCACCAATGAGAAAAAAGTTAACAGGAGATACAGATACCGACAGGCAAATGACTCAGTTTTCCGTCTCCCGGAAACTCTGGTTCTATTCGATGTTGCTGCAAGAAGGGCATCCTAAAATGATAGGATCAAATGTTAACGACAATAGCTTACTAAGAGAGCAACGTAATAAGTAACCTACTGTAACAATAAAAAGAGCTAAGTCAATTCGTACTTGAAACGATTCTATCTCAAGAAGATAAACAGATTTGAACACATTTTAGACCACTTCGGTCGAGATTTCAATGATCATACCGTCGAACAACCGAGTTTTCATGCTAGATTAATATAAACCTTTATTCGTTTTTGAAATATGAGTTTCAGGTTTCAGGTGTCTGAGAAAAGTTTTTAATCTGTCTAACGGACGTTCAAGAATGCTGTAAATTAATTTGTTAGATCAAGATAACCCTTCATTCATTTCTTGAAATATGAGTTTCAGGAGTCTAAAAAAGTTTTTAATCTGCCTTACAGGCGTTCAAGAATGATTCAAAATGATGTAAACTAATTAGGTACCTTATCAAACATATAGTCGTCATCATTATCGGTTTCTGAGAGGGTAGCATCTCCATCAATGTCTACTTCTACGAAGCGTTCTTTCTCTTCGAAAGTCTCTCTCTTCTTTTTACGAGGTGAGGCCTGTTCCTTGTTCGGACATTCTGCTGTTGATTCGAGAACTGAAAAGGCTCGAGTTAGTTAGTTTACTTTCTACATTACTTGTTTTTCATAAAACACCATTTTATCAGTGATACACTCATTTCTAGAGTAAACATGTTGACCATTACACGAGAAGAAATTTGATATCATATTGTGATTTTGACACATGTAAAATAAATACAATCTCGTCTCACAATATGAATTAGGAAAAAATAGAGAAAAAACTTACTTCCGAGTCTGGTGAGAATGTGAGAATCATCATGGTAGCTCATCGTTGGGCCATTCGAAATACTATATTAATATTTTACAATAAACTTCTCCACAAGCAGAAATATGATGAATAATGATGCGGCCAACAATAAAAAAAATAAGCTGTCAATTAGAAGTGCTGGCACTGGAAATTCAAACTGATGTTCCAACTCACCGTACTTTGATTAACCTGAGGATCTAACGTCTGCGTCTCTAGCGTGTTCACCTCTGTCGTCTGTCTCTCACCAAGGACGCGCACAGCAGCGCGGCAAATCCGCATTGAACGCACCTCGTGACAGAGAGTGGGGACGTATATTTTCTTCGATTTTCTGATAGGAATAACTTTGATTCATTACAAAATATTGTTCTACATTCAACACAGATGTGCTAGTTGAAAGGGAAAACTCGTTCAGTGAGAAAGTTTCCGCTTTGCGGGTGTTTCTGAGGTCTGTAAAAGTTCTAGCCCGTTTCTGGGTATTTCTAGAGGATTGTGAAAGCTTTCATGATGGTTCCCGTTCAGGTAATTCCGATTCTACGTTCGAATATAAAGTGAGCCCTTACAGTTTCACTATAACACGTATTTTTTCATAAACTCCAAACACGTATTTGCCCTGTTGATCCACCAGATTATTATTCTTACTTTCTTCAAAACTTCAATTGAGCAAGTTCTATTCTGAGCACCAACTTTAGGTAGTCAACAACGCATTTTCGTTATATTGCCTTTTTCGCTAGTGGATCAATAAGCAAGTTATTTCGTATATCAGAGGCCCTGGCCGACTTGTTCAGGCGCTCCGAAAAGTCGATAGACGAGAGAGTGTGTGTTAGAGGAGTGACCAGAGTGTGAGAGGGCGCACTTGGACCGCGTTGTAGGCTGCTTGCGCTGCGATAGTCAGTTAAGAGGGGTGCTCTGCCCATACGACACGAGTTCTTGAACATTATTTCTGCTTTGTTTTGGGATTTTCAAGGAGGTAAAACCGTACCTGATTGTCAGATACCACAGTATAATCCAAACCCAGCTTTGGCCAAGGTTGCCACTGCTATATGTTACACCGTGTGCAAAGAAAGTCTTCTCGAGAGAACTGAGATGAATGTAGTAGGGTGCTCACACTAGTAACTTATAATACCAACCGTGAACGCTAAATTCTGCTGAAACCCTTCGTACGAAACGGAAATGCCGCATTTTGAATATAGGTATCTGTCCCGAAACATCATTTCTGGGGGAAACGACGTTTTTTGGCAATCGCGATTAGCTTATTTCTAAAAAGCTATTATTTTACATTATTGGGAACATTGCATACATTTAGTGGGCGGGAGCTGTGCTTAGTCATGCAACACCACGCCCCTTCTGAACGAAGTGTATACGGTAAAAGAGCGCGAATAGAGAATATGGTGAGGTGCTTTGAAAGATTGGAGTGCGTCGTATTTTCAATATGAAAGCAGATTTTAAATTTTAATTGGCTTCATTAAATTCATCCGACTGAATGGTTTGAAGTTAAGGTTACTGTAGAATAATGTCATATAAAACTTAATTGCAGGTTATCTAATCTGAAACGCTAGAAATCTGTAAGATGAACTACGCGCGACTTGCATGCAGTTTTAATGATTTGTACTTTGAATGTCACCACGGGAGCTAACGCTACGCGCTTAACCAAGATTGACGTTTTTGATCTGTGACTCATTTACCTATTAGAAATTTTGACAAGAATCAGTGTTCGTATGATGAGAAACTTGTACGAATCTCGTTTTGAGGTTTTCTAACATGGAAACGCACTTGGTTCTCAGCAAAAGTTGTAGGGCTAGATAGTACACGTACGTTACGGCGTGAAATCTGAGAAGAAATAATCGACAAACTTGCGGCCTCATTTCGGTTCGGAAAACAAGTGAATGCGGTTCATTTTCCACAGGGTATCTAGATTGTTGTGACATGGAAGAACATAACATTTGGGATTGTTTTACAACTTAACAACTATTGGAAATGGGCTGGCTCACACACAACACCTTGAACAATATTGTGTTATTTGTATCTCATTCTTTGATTTTGACGCATATACCTTCCTACTATCATCTTCACTTGTACATTTTTGCATGTTAGCATCATTCTCTTTTCTTTGTTATCGGTTATCAATCTAAAACGCAGAATGGATCTAACATGCGGGGTACAAGCCTATTCGAAAGTGTACATTTTCTTTACAAGGCGAGGTTTCACAGATTTCACACAGAATGACTACAGCCATGGTGCTATCTCTTAAATTCTAGTACTATTTTGACTTTTACAGGTTATGGTAGACATAATGGCTACACCAACCCAATTCCAACCACCAACTGAAGATTTTGAAGACGGTGAATTGCCAGAAGATGGAGAGATTCAAGATGACGAAGAACAAGCACAGCAGATTCCTCCCACCACCCAGCATGGTAATTTATACTTCCGTTCTCCCGTCACGCATTAGAACGACTGTTTTCTATTTCACATCAGACTTTTTTCGAATATTTTCTTGTAGGTTGTAGTAATCAGGGTGAAGGAGGTGTGGAATATAAAAGTTTGGACCTTTCTTTGACGAAAACCTGACTGCAAGTTTTGAAATCGTACTGTTAACTGAAAAGTGAAGTATGTGAAAACCTATGTTACTTCGAACATTTTCTGGCTCGTCAACCAATACAAAGTGTTCTTTATCGCAATAGCTGAGTAGTGAAACGTTCAACAGGAGAACGTGCCAAGACATTCGAACGATTATCATACTTTTCTATCTAAATTTTCAAAGGTCGAATGGTGAGGAGTATACTTGTGAGATAATACTCTATCTAGTGTGTAGTTTTTGAAATCATTCCCGCAAAGAAAACGTGTTTCCTAGCCTAACAAAGCCTTCTTGATCTTTGTCGTACTCTTCTCTGAATACCCAGGGAAGCACAATATCATTTTTACGCCAAAAATGTATCAAGCGGTTGGATCCCGTGTCTGTAAGGTTTATCGTAGACAGACTGAGACTGCACAACAACTCATCTCAGCTGCTTGCTATTTTTCTCATAAATTAACATAGACATGTTATCCTACCTAAATAAGTTCTTCCATTTTAGTTGCCTCACCCGCGCGACCCGCTGTCCGTAACAGTCCCAGTCAGGCACCTGTAGCTGGCTTGAACGGGCAAATGTCACCACCTGCCAAGAAGTTTGCTCCCCGCGGATACGGAGAAGATATGGTATGTATCTGTAGCGTACAAAGACTACAAACTACGTAGAGATTTTGTAGTTCGTTTTTCACAGTAGTATCTCTCAGATATGTGAGAAGCGGAATAGTCGCGCAGATAATTGTGTAACCAGATCGATTGTCTCGAAATAGATCTGTATAGTTTTCTGTAATATATTGTCCACACAAGTGTACGGCGTTCTCTCATCATCTATTGTTCATCTATTGTCATCTGAACAATATGAATAACTATCAATGTTTCAGGAAGGTATTGCTTCATCCAACCGTGACATTTGGGCAGATAAGGCTTCGGAGGGAAACGGCCCCGAGTTTTCCTCCTATGGAGGAGAGGATCGCGATTATCGATTCGACGATGAACCGTATGGAGATTTTGATTATAGACAAGGACCGCCGGCTGGAAGAAGGTTGGTTACTGTAATGACGGATTGAGGGTGGTGATGTAATGTGTACTACTATCCCGTATATCCTCATCTATTGTGTGCGAGACAATTGAATAGTATAACTCAATTATTCATGAGACGTCTAGGTAGCTTCATTTTTCTCAGGAATGTTCAGTGTTGTTTAAGGTACCACATTGTAACTCTTCTGATTCTCTCTTCAACTTCAGACGTCGACACTCGCCACCCGATGACGACTATGACCATCGTGCCAAGCGCCCGTTCCCCGGAAGACCGTGGCGCCAATTCAAACCGAAACGCTCCACCGAACATCTGATATGCAAGTTCTTCCGTGAGGGTTACTGTAGAGATGGGGACGCCTGTACCTATTCTCATCAAGCGGAGGATTCGCTCAGGAAACCCGAGCTATGCCGCTTCTACCATCAGGGCTTCTGCAAAAAGGTTAGAATTCTGATCAAGTGTTTCAAAATTCTAGACGTGAATCTATTTTCCCACACTTGTATGTTGATAGAGTTGCAGACTAATTCACGGAAGCAATCATTACCTGTTTTAATTTGTGGTGTGTTTTAGGGTCTGACCTGTCTTGCCCTTCATGGTGAATTCCCCTGTAAGGCCTACCACAAAGGAGAATGTAGCAGAGATCCATGCCACTACAGTCATCTGGTAGGTCAACATATGTTCAACTTGTTTAGCATATTTTTCTTCTTCCATGGATTTTTGTCAGGACCTATTAGACTTTATGTGATTTTCTTATTTCCAGCCGCTAACCGACTATACACGACCAATGTTCGAACGTTTGCTCCAAGATGACGAGATGAATATGGCTCCTCGACAGGGACCTCCTCATTACCCCGTAAGTTTTGCGTAGTATCATAATAAATATAGAATCTTTTTTTTTTGGAACATTTTTTTCTCATTTGGAAATACTGAACTATTTCGCAAGATTTGAAAAATAAAAAGTGTCATTGAAGTTGAGCCCAGTTTCCAGATAACATGTGACGTTTGCAATGGACAACCTAATTGGTTTGCAAAGGCAAATCATAATTTTGTCAATAAATATTTATATATATAAGTAGGAGTACTCGATTCTATCTGGACTCCATATTGAAATGCCTCGTTTCCAGCAGCACATGCCGCCAGCCCCCCACCCGGCCGCTCCTCCGATGGGAGGTATGCCACCCAGACCGGCCCCCCGTCGGGTCCTTCTCCCACCGCCACCCCACCCGTCCGCCGGAATGCCGCCCCCCATCATACACGCGCCCCTTCCGCAGCAACAGACGAGCAACGGACAGTTGGCGCCACCCTCGGTGGTCGTACCCACACTGGCCCCCTCCCAACAGCCGCATCCACACTATCCCATGCCGCCGCACCCTCAGGTAACTATTTGGCCACAATTTTCTAGCATATCAGGATTTGATCTTCCTTCCGCATATTTTCGACGCTGTGTTCGTAGAATAGGAACGCGTATTCGAAGTAATATGTGTAAAGTTAGTTCGCTCTTAGGTTTGTAGTCGTGTACGTATGACTCCACGTATTGAATTTTTACATGTTGCAGATGCCGCCCGGCTACTACCCGCCCACCTCTCAGATGCATGCTCCATCCCCGCACCGAGAGGAGCCAGCGCCGAAACCGGCTGCTGCTCCGCAGTTTGACATTAGTCAGATGCTGGCCCAGATAGCTGGAGAGAGTGAGCCCGTAGACAGTCCTGCCAGTCCGCCCATGTTCTCTGGTTCCGGCATCGGAGGCGCCGTGTGTTCCATACCGGACTCGAGCCAAGTCACGTGGAGACTGGTGACCGTGGACGTGCAGCCGGCCTACTCCGGAGTGGATGCCACCATAGCCGCCAGCAACGACCCTCGCATGAGTCGAGTCATATCCTCACAATTCGATGCCGTTTCCTCCCTCATTGCCTCGGCCGCCCCTCCCGAGACGGCTTCGGTGGCTGGCGCCGCCGCGGCAGCTTCGGTCCGGGATCCCCGGCGTCGTCCAGAAGATCGAGCTTCCACCGACGATAGGTCGCGTGTTAGTTCCTGGATGCCGCAGATAGCCTAGGTTATAGTCGTCTCTCTTCCTAACAACCCAAGAAAAATGCTTTTTGTAGCTCAAATGGTGGCCACTCAGCCTTCTGCTCTTCCCTCTCAGTTTTGAAGTCAGCGTCGCTGTTTGAGTTACGAAAAGCTTTGATAAGAAAAGTTCGGTATGACTGGTATTTTGTTCTGCTCTTCGAATGCGTGTTCTCTCTCTGCTCTTTCCTTTTTCTCAGTTACCCTTTGTAATGTTTGTGTAAGATGGTGGCTTCTGCTCCTCATATGGGTATCGCGTGTGTGCTGCGCAGTGCTATTTTTCTCTGCGTTTTTGCCTTTGATAATGAGCCAGAGTGTTCACAATATGTTTGCTCCTGAAAATATTTATCCTCATTTTTATAGTGTTATCATTGAATTAATTAGTCTTCTATATTGGAACAAGAGATAAAGGTTGAAATTGATGTCGAGGGAACTGAATTGTTGAGGGAACGAATGGGGCCGAGAAAGAGAATGTTGAAATCAAAAAACAAACAAAAAAGATGGTTGATGAGTTCGGGAAAGTTTACTGTAACAAATTGTATTACGGTGTATCTGTTACTAATGTCGTGATATGTTTCTAGACTATGCCCAATCACGAAAGATTTATCCGACAACAAAAAATAGAACAACAACTTTGGCTATAACAAACGATAATAAGTTGTCCGAGGTCTATTCATTCGTGATGAATTCAGAAGAAACTCGAATGAGGGACACCTGTGAAATAACCGTATAGGGAAACGACAATGAGATGCACTGAATGAAGAAATAGTAGTGATAAGTGGTGATCAGTTCGCTTCCGAAGTGGAAGGCTGGTCGCTTGTCATTGCAGTGAATCCCGTCTTGTAGAGGTTCCTAAAAAACATTCCTTTACAGGCGAATTCTTTATTTAACCGGGTATTTCGTTAACCATAGCCGTTAACCATTAACCGGGTTACCTGGTTAACCCTTTTGTTAACCACTTGGTAACCCTAAATTTGCTCCAAAAGACAGTGTAAAAGAGGGTTAACAAGTGGTTAACAAAAGGGTTAACCAGGTAACCCGGTTAAGGTTACCTGATAGGGTTAACGAAATACCGGGTTCCTTGTGGAATTGGCCTCCTTTACACATATTCTTAGTAAGGACATTGATCAGTTAGTGAACATTCTGTATACAAAACAGAATATAGGAAATCTCTGTGATAATGGATTCCCAATAACTATATGTGTGCTACTATGTGCTGAAGTATGTATATATGATACTCGTATACACAAGAAATATATCTCATAAGAAACATATTAACTAGAAAGTTATCAAAATTCAGACCTTTTGTAAAACGAAACAAAAGTGCTGATTTTCATATTTACGAACACGCAACACAAATGAAACGATAATTTAAGTGACAGCAATCGATACTGACCGATAGGGTGAGAAGGTGAAGCTGTGTGCTGGCGATACGGATCGCAGGCTGGTAGGAGTATGCGCCCCACTGTCAGTGTCACTGAAAAATGGACACTAATACAACAGCTAAGCAGCGGTGAGTAGGACTGAATTAAAAACTCATCAATAAAATAATCTTCACACACGTAGAGTATTCGGTTGTTTTCAGTCATGGAATGTGTAACACTCCACTACGAAAATGGGGACCGCTGCCCAGACTTTTGGAACGACGTAAAAAGAAGGATGATGAAGGAGCGAGATCGTCGACTTTCTCACCTGAATATTTGCTACAACGTTGCGATTGCGCTTTAGAAACTGTCCTATTAACATGCCAACTAAACTACTTTACCCGCTCACATACTAGAATATTCCTTATTTTGTGCTCTAGAATACCTGAGAAAGTCCGGGGCTTCTGGGTTGTCCAAATCGAGGTGCTGCACCTTCTCAGCGGTAGATGGTCCCGGCTCGTTGAACGCTGAAAAAATTCAATGAGTGAATAAAGAGAAAGAGCAAGAATGAGGAAGGAAGGAGTAGAAAGAGAGAAATGAATTCCCTAACGAATGAACACACACCAACACCTCCAATGAACCTACACTGCTGAGCGTGTCGTTTCCTGTTCGCCTTCCGGCGCTGCGATCTGCTGAGTCCCTTGTGAGTTCCCTCCGAGTTGCCCATTTCCTTGTTTCCCTGCACTGCCTTTCCCCCTGCTTTTCCCTTAGCCTTCTGAGTTCCGTTACTCTCCATTCGACGTCGCAGCCCACCGCCCACATTACTGTCCTTCGCCACGAAACAACCCGGAGCTCGCTGGGTGGTCAACTGAAGTCACATGTGGTCTCTGCTATTATACTTTCCACATTCAGATAGAGCTGATGATGTTCATGCAAACTCTTCCGATCAGATAAAGATCGGAGTATGTAGCAGTGAAACAAAGTACTGGCGTTTTGTACTATCGCAGTCACAACTTTCCACACATCCATGGATAGTTACAGTAAGATTCCGAAAAAGTTCCTAACAATTGAGGATCTACATAAAATACATTACACTCGGCAGAAATAAGTATACAAAACTGTTTACGAAAACTTCCAAGTTTCGAAATCCTACTGTAATTGCGCATGAGCGATTGAGAGCGACTTTGCCCACCTGCCATTGGAGTAGAACCCGAGGTTCTATTCCGTGGAAGACGTCTTGGAATGGCTTCGGTGGGCGGCCTGTCCCAATTCGACTCTCCATCGAACATCGGAACGCATTTCCATCACTACAATCATTCAATTTGAAATAATACTAGAAAATTGACATTATTTGACGAAAAATAATGTACTTCTATAAACAAGCTAAACTCATTCTAAATAAAACATATTTTTTCTAAATAAAACATACTTTCACTAATGATCGTTGCAATCGTTCAACGCTGTACCATTGCGTATTATACAATGAAACGCTCGAAATCGTTTATTTCGGACATTTAACACATTTTCAAGTTTGATATAATACTCTTAAAGTTTCGTCTTCAAATTTGGCAATATTACGGAGAACAAATTGAAACAATACAGAAAAAAACTGAATCTAGGATCTGGATCAAAATAACACCTAGTTTTGCGTTTTTCATCAGTTTTTCAAATGTTTTCCTATGACGTAATCGAACTGACTGAAAAACATCAAACTAGGAGTACTTACAGCGTATCAGCCTGCTGCTGGACCATGAGCTCGCCACCACGTTTGTCCAACACTAAGTACCTGCAGTAAAACAGTTGAACATCATTAAGCTACCTTCTTTACTTTGTTGTTCTGTGCGAGTGCAGATAAGCATATGAGATATTAGACAATTCCCCACAAAACTGTCCGAAAAAATAAAACAAATTGAAGAACGGTCCACCTTTTCGCCAAAAACGAGAAACATATTCACGTGTTAGGAAACGGATTCTTTTTGTCGGATAGTCGGAACTGGTGTATGCAGGCAATGCCGTAACTAACAAATAGACGTCATACACAGCCAATGCCCCTCATGAAAGGGTAGGTCACGAACAAATCCTTGTGAAAAGTAGGGGTCGCGAGCTGTTAACTCACGATTTTCATACAAAATCAGCTATAATCGTACGTATTCCAAATTTTGAAGGATGAAGGAATAACAAAGCCCTTGGCGGTGTATGATAGACGTTCTGGTAGATTGAAAGAAGTATAGTCGTATTAGCCAGGCCAAATGAAACATTCAGAGTCTATTCCTATAGCACCACTAGATTTCAAGTGCTGGTTCTAGTGGAAATAACTCACTTTCCAGCTGTCAGAGACGAGAGCTGAGTGAAGAGGTTGTGCAGACGAGTGACACGCATCGACATTCTGCAAATGGGATGGTACAATGAACAGAGTGAGATGGAGGGACAAACACTTGAAAGAGATGGAGAGAAAGAGTGAGAGAGAGAGAGAGAGAGAGAGAGAGAGAGAGAGAGAGAGAGAGAGAGAGAGAGAGAGAGAGAGAATTCCCCACAGCTGCTTCATCCTCTCCTCCTCCTCTTTCGAAGCAGTGTCCTGTTTGCTGACCAAGGGCTGAATCTGTAGCACTTGTGCATTGCAGAATGCGCCACGTCCAACGCCGCCGCTGAAAATGATTGAATAATAGAACCACCAAAAAACAAACAAATAAACATCCGAACAAAATATATGTCAACGATACACCATTTACCATACATAGGTGAAAAGTCAACGCACTATCGGGCCCTAAAAGGGAGATTTCTGCTACAAATACGCGGCCTTAAAAGGGACCCTTCAGTCCCTCGACTTTTCGGGAAAATTGTACAATGAGAGAGGGGGGGGGGTCATTGTAAATGAGGGGTAATTGTACAATGTCGACGTTTAACAATCACCCCCCACAATACAAAATGGGGGGGGGGGGTAATAGTACAACCCCGGACCTGTTTAACAATCGCCCCCCCCCCCCACTCAATCCAAAGCTGCAGTAAAGAAGGACGTTGTACAATTGTTAATAAAGTGACACACGACTGAAATAGATGCCTATACTATTTACATTATGTATAAACTGGTGTCAAATGACAAACTCACGCTTGTTGCATCATTCGGAAAAGACAGTGTACATCAGACTGCTTGAAGACCGTCTTACAGTAGTTCCAGAACCTCTCCTCTTCGTCCAGAATCTGAAACTTCAATTGTGGTACGATTCGACTCCTTCCATCCTCTTCGTGAAACCCTTTCAACAATAATCCATTTTTCACTTTTTTCTTCCTAGCTCAGTTCAAAAGTTCATTTTCTGTACACAGTCTTCAATCTATATAATTTTGTACACGCTGGAGCACAATACTGAAATATCAAAGCTGATTATATATGTAAGTCTCGACATACGTTGGCCGTTCGCGAGAGCGCTGCCCCTTACAAAATCGGGAGTTAAAATAGAAGTCGAACTCGAAAATCAACTCAAAAAACTCGAGAAAAGTCGAGAACACTCTAAATGTTGAACTTGACTAACACCAATACCAACAGCGCAATAATGATAAGAATATTATTGGAAATACAGAAAACGACACAAACATATTTGTTTGTACCTTTTACAGTATGCCGAACAGGTTGATGTGCCATATACCAGAACTGAAATGAATAGTCACGCAAATTGACCATTCTAATGAAGAATCATGTACTTTGTCTTGCACGTTTGTTTCACGTGACTGTGCTAACTTGACTAGCAGTATATACCCACCATTGCGCCGACATTGGGTACTAGTTCATCCACGGGTTGCAGGGAAACGTGTCTTCCGTTGACCAGAACCGATCCGGCCCCACAGGTCATGGGGGCGGAGCCACGGATCAGCACCGGCAGACCACCCACGTCGAAGATCGAATAACGCTTGCCTGCAACGAAATGACTGTACGCCAGTAAAGTTGGCCGAACAGTCAGAACTCAGAAAAAAATTATTTTCTTGGAAGATTATACAACTGCGCGTAGTTAAATAATGGGAAAACCGGCTGTTTAATGTAAAATAGCCAGATCTCACGTGTATATGACTATCATTATTCGGTGTCATAGATTTGAGGTAATTCCAAAAACCACAAAATACCAAACTTTGATCTGGAAGTATGAGCACATTACTGTAGAGGGTTATGAGTCCGTGAAACAGATCTGTAGCAAATCTGTACTCACCGGTCGGTGTAGTCTGGATGCCAGCTGATTCCGCGGTCTGGCCAGATGGCAGGGACTTGCCAATCTCGGACATGATCTTATTCAGAGGATCGTCCACACAATCGACAGAATCACTGCAAATAACCATTTTCAGAATCACTCCATTTTCAACTCAACTTATTTCGACCAAGAATGACTCTACCCACGGCAGTTGTATCAAAATTTGGACTGAATCCTACATAATTGTGAGAGAGAGAGAACCTTTTCATATAAAATTTATCCGTAAATCATACAGTGAATGAAAATTCATGTAAATTTCGGGGTATAAATAACGTTCTCTTGTCTTTTTTGTAAGGGAGCCATTTTTTGGAATATTCCAACAGTTCTCAAATCACATCAATGTATAGAAATAAATTCATTACAGCAAAGCGTTGAATCGTGATAAAGAGAGGCATACGCGATGCAAAAGGCCTACTAGTCTGTTTTTCAATCATACACTCACAAGACAGTTGGATTGAGACTTTTGTCGCCGGTACCCCACTAAAAAATGTGACCCTCGACCCCTTTTTCCTACTGGAAATATAAATATTTCGACTAATTTCAACAATAAGTTGGTTATTCTCGTATTGAGAATGCACCGCAACCAATATATCTTTGAAATGTGTACCCGCGACCCCTCCGCCAAAACTAGGCCAAGTTACTGTATGTTTTCAATTATACACCAATGACAAACACTCTGCAACACCCCCATCTAACCTCGCAGCCATCTCCTTTCTAGATTCTTCTTTCGCCGTGTCTGCATCCGCATTCTCTCTTCTTTCTTTCAACTGTTCGTAACGCTCTGAGCGGAAAACAAACAGTATCTTATTTTTTCGTTTAGGCGTAATTTATACAATGTAAACAAGTACTTACGATAGAGGTTGTAAGGAATATAACCCTCAATTAGAGTGAAGACAACCGCTGAAACATGAATGCTTTAACAGCAAGGCTTCAGTAATCTTCGACTAGACACTTTTATACCCATTCATTCAAAATTTAACCTTTTCCTAGCAAAAGAAGACAAACTATGCCAGAACTGCTACATCGCGAGAAACTTGCAATTGCAGTAAGCATACTTCTCAAAGCACCCTCCCAGAGCATACTCTAGCTGTGCATTACCGAACAGCTTACCGAATACAATCAATATATTGATGAGATAGCCTATGCGACTTTCAGAATCATACTATAGCTGTACATGTACTGGTGGAGTAGACTATGATATGGTTCATTTCATTCCCACTGAAACCCATTGGCACCGTGCCAAGATTTTCAGATGACTATTTCTTAGAGCAAACATAAGTATTCTTAGGACATTTTCAATTTACTTGTTCTTGTTGAACTGAACAACCGCTAACAGAGATTTGAAGTTTTTTGAATAATTCCAAAATGATTGAAAATAGCCTGGAATTTTCATTGGCACGCTGCCAAGTCTCAGTGGAAATGGCCAGAACTATATGTGACGTACGCTGTCTGTTGTGAGTGACGAACGCGCCCTTGGCCAGGTACTTCAGATACGTTCGACGCAGATTCGAGTTGCACACCTTGCCGAAACGTCGCGGCTTACCGAATACAATCAATTTGCGCATGGCACCTGGAAAAACTCGTGAAATAGAGCACAAGAAAAGACAGAAGATGGTAGAGAAGAACGTCCAAATTGAAGTTTTACGTGTACCAGTAAGGTCAGACTATTCGACAAAGAAGTCAGTCCTTGACTTGAACACGTGAAAAGTAACATATTTTCTAACAAAAAATGAACAAATTCTCTCGTTTTCGACCTGTTTTTCGACTTTTATGACTATTCGCACAAGTTTACTGGGGTATGAAACCATGAAAAGCGTACCATGTTGCATCTCCTCGTGGATTTGTACCGGAATCGCCAGCTGACTGTCATTCCCATGAAATGCGGCTGTCAACAAGTGACACATGGTCGTCCCGTCCATCGCGTATTGAACTCGATTGTTATAGCAGAGCGGCAACAGGTACTGCAAACACGCCAATATTCCTCTTCATATTAGTTGTGATGATAGTTTATTCTACAATTTATTTCATCCGTGATTCATTTTATCATTTATAGAATGTGAAACTGTAACCTTAAACCAAAACCGTAGTAGGTAAAACTCAGAGAGACATGATACAGCTGGTCTACTTAGACCAGTATATCTAAAAACAAGTCGAAAGCGAAAAATTGGCAAACAACTCTTTGGGAAGTGGTCAAGTGGTTAGCGTTCGGGTGTACCACTCCACAAGACCCCGGTTCCATCCCCGCTCACCGCGGTATCTATCTAGCGATAAGAGCTGGTAACAAAGCTCGCTCATGCCTATCT
Organism: Litoditis marina; assembly: GCA_964036275.1. Classification (NCBI taxonomy): domain Eukaryota; kingdom Metazoa; phylum Nematoda; class Chromadorea; order Rhabditida; family Rhabditidae; genus Litoditis; species Litoditis marina. The sequence goes on along the minus strand of OZ038433.1, from coordinate 2,063,131 downwards.
CTACCCTTTACGGACAGTCCGTCTAAGGTTTATAACTGCGTGTAATTGTGTAACCCTATGAATGAAGTAATACACGACTGAAATATTTGCCGTAAAATATTTTTCACTACACTCTGCCCATTTTCACAAAATAATTTTGATGTTTTATGTAGATGACAGCTTTATTTCCTGTAGGACATAAGATGCAGACATCATTCTCAACCGAAAAAAATCACCCCTGAGCATCGCTAAAAAACGAGTAGCGAGGATTGATCATCATAATTTTTTGTCCCCTTCAACACAACAACTTCCTACAGTCTGTCTATACCTTGTCATATTCGATTGGCGCCAGGTTGGAGGCTGACTGGTAGCTGTCCAGATGCTCACTTGTCACCGTACACTTGTTCTGCAAACTCGGCATCTGTAAACGGAGATGTTAGATACACCCATTACACAAATTGCGTCACCTACATTTGAATTCCATAGGTTAACAGATTTTCTCTTTTCTCTCATTCGACTAATATTTCTCTGGACTTTGTTAAAACAGTGAAATTGAAGATCAAGAAAAAACCTATATTTTCTAACAGACAAATTTTTATTGATTTACTTTAATTTAGTTTATACTTTTGAATAAATAAAAAATGTGAGGGAATGAACCCGTTTCACCGTAGGAGCGAGTTCACACTTGAATTTACCGCTGTAAACGCGAAAAATGTTAAAGTTCAAAAATAGTCAAGAGTCTCTCTGAACTCAGCGGCTCGCTCAACGTGAATTTGGTGAAACCAATAAAACTGACACAGCCAACCGACGCTGTCGACAGCTCCGGCCAGTGATTGCCAACTCGATATGATTTTGAACTTGTTGACAAACAATAGCCTGTGCATATGTCTCTTGAACTCTTTTTTTGGTAGCTGCCCAATTCTCGTAAACTGGGGCGCCAACTTTCTGCGATCGGCCAGCTACAAACGCGAGAGAGTGTGGAGGTCAATGAGGCCGCAGACATCTGCGTCTATTTGACCTGCGCGCTCTGTCGTCGAGATCCCTACAAAGGGGGCTGACCATTTGGCTGGGAATTGTCCGAGCAACTAAGACTTACCTTGATCAAATCCGCTTTTCCATTGATCAGAAGCTGCTTACCCGTCACTGTTTTCACGTCGGCCGCGTCTTCGAACTCATCTGCTCTCCAGCTGAGAGTCTGGAAACAACGATATAGGGGGTGCCTGATAATTGTAAATGTGTGTCTCGCCGGAATCGAACCTGCAAGCAAAATATTCGCAGCGGGGCCCCAACCACTACGCTACGAGAGTTCGTAACCAACAGGCTTCGGAATTGAAGAAATGTGTTCATACACAGCGGAAATTGAGATATACAGTACCCTCCCGCCTTTTCGTTGGCGACGACTACAGACACTGTCAGGAAACAAAGCACGTGGTTAGTTAATTGAATTGTTAGTGATCCGTTTTTCGGTCCCCGAAATTTCCAAAGCTATTTACCCGAAAAGCGGAAGAAATTTTGTCCAATAAATGAAAGTTTTCAAAAACTTCAGGTTCACATCGCTTCTTCGTGATATCCCTCACAAATCTACTTGTTGTACAAACTTCTTCTGCTCAATAATTCGTTGTGTTCATTTTCAGTTGTAGTACCCGAAATATAAGTTTCATAAGTTTTTGGAATTGCGCCAGACAGAAATGTTGATGTACAGCATGGAACAATAAAAATAGTTGAAAATGTTAAGACCAGCTCTTTCAAACGACATGAGCGGAATAGAGACCAATTGCAAATACAACCTGGTTGCATCTCAAATACAACCAAAATAACTTTATATACCCAAAAAAAAATGGTTGCATTTGAGATGTAACTCGGTTGCATCTGAAAGCAACCAATAGTTTTGTACACATGCAACCGGGTGGTATTCTGGTTCCATGGGTGAACCGCCCAGAGTAGAACGTACCAGCAAGGGGTTCCCTTGAAAACAGTCCTTGCTCTTGTTCCAACGCCATTGCCATCGTCTCTGTAACCGCGAAGCGTGCAGAATATTATATCGACTCAGAAAATGTCAATTTTGTATTTTTTAAAGTCAGAAAACCGAAAGCACCCTAATTTTAAGTGGAATATTTGAAAGGTAGAGGCGCGGAATCGTAAAAGAAAAAAATTGTCTATTTCTGATGCAAAGTCATCAAATCGCACGTATCTATATTCAACAATGGGCTTTTTTTCGTCGAATGGTCGGACCTTGCTGGGGCGAAATTCTTCCCAAACCAAACCCGAACCGATTCTTCCCGAACCAGTTGGTTCGGTAGAAAACCGAATCATTCGCGCACTCAAACGGACATAGAATCGAGCCAAACCCTAATAAACGTTACACAATCGACCAATTTCAGCATTAATTACTTGAACTGGTTCGATTCCATCTTTGCTAGCTTAACTTTGGTTCGGTTATAAAGCGAACCAACTGGTTCGGGGGACGAATCGGTTGGGTTTTGGTTCGGGAAGAAGTTTACCCGTTGCCTGATGGGACGCCAGACTAATTGAACTGACCATGACGAAGTCGGCTGCCGACTTGGGTATATGTGTCATTGGATTATGTTTGGAGAGGCAGAGGGGAAACGACTCGAGCACCAGACGATTCATCTCCTCCCTCTCCGCCGCCACTTTATCGTCGAAAAACTGCAACAAACATAATCAGTCATTCCTTATCGTTCGGAAACACCAGTAAAAATGGCCGAATAGCCCAAAAAGTTTTAAACGGGCTACGTTTTCGCCAAGTTCAGGATAATTAGTTCGGGATAATTTTTCGAAATGTATACTCACGAATTATTACGAATATAAAAACTAGGTCTTTTCTGTGGAGTAGTCACATCTTACTGGTGTGCGACCGTTTTGTAGTGCGCTTGTGAAATGCATCTCTCAGTATTTTCATTCAACTATGAGTGACATTATTATTAATATTCAATTCATATACGCCCTAAACTTGCAATAACTACACTACAATCTAACAGTAGAAACACAGAGTCATCAGAACTTAACATGCATTAGATCACGTGTCACGTTCAATGCTAAGCAAATAGTGTTTCATGACTGTACTTTAATCGTTTTATCTCTTTGTTCTGTATCTCAGAATATACCTTGAGATCAGTTTTGTTCTGTTCGAAGCGAAAATCAGCGTTCATCATGAGATTCGCTACAATAGCCACGTAGCGCTTCTGATTTCCATTTGATGCCTTCTGTAAAAGAGACGATGACATTTCATTCTAGGAGCAAGAAGGACACTGCTAATGATGTCCGCAACCTACTATTCAGTTTTTCTTACGCCATTTCTCAACGTTGGTGAAAAAAGTGGTTGTTGAGCTGGTAACAGGAACGTGACAGATACATTCACACCTCATGAGTTAATCAACTAAAACAAAGCTCAATTTTCCAGGTCATAAAAATCAAAATAAACTAACCGAGAATCTGTCGTTGGGGAAAATGGCGCCATAACTTGGAGCCCACGGCATGTATTCCCGAGACTGAAAAAAGTAATAAACAAACCGTATGTTGAAGACCAGCAGATTTAGGTGGGGAATACCAGAAATGTGTCCGTCATATATTCCAACTCAATAAAACTGTTTGCAAAAAAATTATGTATTATAGGCGTATTTCAAATTAGCGGGGCTCGTAATCTATCGCGTCATCTGGAGCACTGTAGCATTTGAACATGGTGGGGAACGTACATTGGTCACGTGTTCCCTCACCTTTCTTAATGACAACGTTGTTAATGTAACAGCCGAGACTAGCTAAGCGACAAAAAGTAGTCCGTTTTCAGATGTGAACACGTGTCCGACAACGTTGTTAACAACGTTGTTAATGTAACAGTAGTCCGTTTTCAGATGTGAACACGTGAAAATTTAGGATTTTTCCATCAAAAGTGGACCGATTTTCTTTTTTTTTTCGGCGAAAAAGGTTTTCCAAATTTTTCTGACTATTCGGACAACTTTACTGGTGTATGGTAACAGCGCTAGCAAACACATATTTGTCAACAAGCTAATTGTTGCAGAGAACTGCCTTGACAAGGGTAATATATGAGGAAAAAAACAGGGTAGAAAGAGAGTGTGGTGAACGTACATTGGTCACGTGTTCCCTGCCCCCCTTGCCCTTCATCTCTGCCAGCGTCTCCTCGTCGCCCTCCTCTGTCGCCTTTTTCATCCGCTCCTCCTGCTTTCGTTTCTTCTCGGCACCCGCCTTCCGCAACAACTCCAGGGCAAACTCACGGGCGGCAACACTGTAAATAAGGAGAAGCTCAAAAAGTAATACAAACTATGAAGATAAGAAAGAGAACGAGTACCAGAGAGCGGTACGTTTCGCCTATACCCCAGGCGTAATCACTTAAAGAAGGACGATTATGTGGTCCAATCCCAACACTTCAGTCCTTTAAACCTCAATACATTTTTCAATTGCAGTTTAAAGGACCGTTGACACGGGATTGGTCCACATGAAGGTCCTTCTTTAAGTCAAGATACATTCCCCTTGAGGCATCCTCGGTGCGGTGGGGAAAGAAAATCAGATTCCCAACCACATATCCCATTATTAACTCGCTATGTCCTGCAATGTTTTCAGGGACCTCCATCTTATTGACACACACCAGTATGGTCTGACTATCAAGACATCAAGACAGTCTTTCACGATATTGGCAATAAGAAAACCAACTTTCGAAACCGTCTGTTTGGCGTTTCGGACAAGTCTACCAGAGTATGCTTATCGATCAGGGTTTAGACCAAACGTGAGTAATGTATGAGACGTACTCATCCAGTCCTTTCCGTTTCTTGATTTCGTGTTGCAACTCCTTGTCACTGATTCCGCTAGCTGCCTTTCCCTCCAAATAACTGTCCACATCTTCGGGCGCGATGATCATTTTCGCCGCCTGTAAACAAAACAAATAAAGTTGAACAAGGGGGAAAAGACAAAGGGGGGGGGGGGGTGAAAAAACGAAAGTTGGAAGGGTGAACAAGATTAAAATGATCCCAAATCTTCAGCGTAACTGTTGGTTAGCACAAGCGCTGACAGCACAAGAATAAAAACTACAAACCTTCTCTTTTGCGGGCTTCTTAGAAAGCTTCGCCTGTTCTTCTTCGAGTTGCCTTTGAGTCTGTTGTTCTCGTTCTGAAACGGAGTTGGGAGGAGGTAATTATAAAAACAGAAAAAGAGGAAGTAGGTAAAATGAGGATTTAAAAACTCGACCTCATGATCAATTTATTTAGAAATTCGCCCGTGCTGAATTTACGAAAAGGAGCCCGTGTTTCCAGTTGAATACGTAAAAGTTCTTTATTTTTCATAAAAACCGGACAAATGAATTTTTTTAGATTCTTGTAGCTACTCGAACAACATTAGTGGTGCATGGCTTTTAACTGTAGCTCACCTATCCACTCGGGCAATCTATCTGGGTAGAGGTCCTCCGCCTGTTTACTCGGTCTATTGTGCAGACTGACTCTGATGCAGCCCACACATGACAGCCCGAAATGTCTTTCCATACCTGCAAGCAAGGGGACAATTTCCAGTGAAGACAGACTCACCATATCTGCAACGACCGGCTAGTACAAGTTATAACAGGTAGACGTGAAGGTAGAAGATTCTCAAAATCGCCAGGTACAATTTGAATATGAAGGGAGTACTAAACAACTATGATATTCTTATAATAACTCGACTGAGAGTGCTTGTGTTCATAGAAAGTAGAACTAACCACCAAAATCGAAGGTATCCTTGAGCCTTTTCAGCTCTTCGCACACGACTTTGTCGTCTGCCATCTGAATATTAAGTTCGGGAATATTTTTGAGTTACAAAAATGGGTGAATTCTATATCTACCCGGGTTTTTAGGTAACCTAACCCTTTTTTGGTAACCTATTTTTCAGGTTACCTCAGTAGGTAACCGGTTGGTAACCTAAAATGAAAAACCAGTTACCTGTTTTTCTAACGCAAAACGTGGCAAAACGCTTCGAACCGAATCGACATTTATCATGAGTTGAACAAGCAAGTTGTAGACAAGGTAAAATGACTCTATCCCGGTTCGAAGCATTCACTGGAGAACCGGTCGGTTCTCCAGTGACTGGTTCGCGATTCGGTTCGGGAAGGACCTGGTTCTCCAGTGAATTGGCCCTGCGCCTCCTACATCACCCCATTTCTACGACACAACATTTTTGAAAAATCGAAAGTACCAACCGACCTAGCTAGCGTTCCAATACAATGACATATATCTAATAAAATACTAGTTCTCCCAAATACTCTAACAAGATAGTCCCCCCCCCCCATGGATTCTCATTTCATTTCGTTTGAACGTTAGCAGATAATGGAACAGAAAAGACTGACAAATATCGCATTTCCAACATGTACAGCAAAAACTTTAATGATGCTCTATATAAAACAACAAGAAACATTTAACAATTCTAAACAAGCAGAATATAGAAACTATGGTAATCTAGCAGCTACAGTTGAGTACACTTCATGATATAATGCATTTCTCCAACACAAACACCCCTTATGAGCAGAGATACCGGATAAATCAACATAGAGAACAATTGGAACCTACTTGTCGGGTCACAGAAAAACTACAGAAACAACAAACGGCTATGAAAACATGCTTACAATTAAAACAATGTTCTTGATCTAATAGCTCTCACAAACACATGTTTGTCAACAAAAGTATTGTTCCAAAGAATTGTCTAGAGAGGTGGCAGGAAACACAACAAAGGTAACACATGAGCATATAAATCAGCGTAGAAAGAGAGCGTTTACTTGCTGTAGTATTTCTCGAGCTGGTCTTGGAACCAGGGGCGTCCTGTGCCTCTGGCTGTCAGAATCTCGCAGCCAGTATCTGTCACCAGCAGAGTCTGCTCGAACTGCGCTGAACGCTTGCCGTCGCGCTGTAACGAAGAAAAAAAGTCAATTAAGAAACTAGTCAATGGAGACTTTTGATGATTATTATTATACTCGTCCAAGCAGAGAATTTTAAAATTTCAAATTCATCAGCGCCCAAAAAGTGCGAATATAATAAACATTAGTAAAAAGTGGGGGAACCAACAAATGTGTGAGTTGTGTTTGGTTCGACCTTGATATCAGCAAAAAGTGAACGATACGAATTGCTGTGATACTGTAGCAGAAGTATTCTGCAAAAATAGAACAATACAAATGTTGCACAATGGTTCACGAAGCCCGCATGATATTTCAGAAATTGCCGAAGGGTATTTCATGAGTACTCTGACGACATGCGTGCGTTGTGAACCATTGTGCAACATTTGTATTGTTCTATTTTTGCAGAATACTTCTGCTACAGTATCACAGCAATTCGTATCGTTCACTTTTTGCTGATATCAAGGTCGAACCAAACACAACTCACACATTTGTTGGTTCCCCCACTTTTTACTAATTGTCCTTTTTTTGCTAGTTGTACTCCTACAACTTCATATGTTGCCTATTCACAGAGTGGATCTTGTGAACTCATTATATTAATATGGGAATCTCAATTTTGTGTGTGCACGAAGCCGAATGCAGACCATAAAATTGCTGGTGTTGTAATATAACGCAGGTTACTGGCTCTGTGACTATCAACAACTGAACAAAAACGCTAAACGTTCCGATTGACATGTACACCGCTTTTAGCGGCGATAAGCGATGGGGATTGGCGCCATTGACAAATCTACAATTAGAGACACCAACTCACTTACAATATAGCCATTATTTCCAATACCACATCAAAAACCTTCGTTGAAACTTTTTTTCATTCCTGCGTCAATTGACACACGAGTCTGGCGCCAGAACGAAACGAAATTTTCTAGGTTTTTCAGCTACCAGTACACACTACATGTGTGAATTACTGAATGGAGCAATATCCAAACTATTCGATTGTCAGTTTCGTGTGTTTTTGTTTTGGCGCCATTTGGCGTCTGTTCCGAGCCAGACGATAAAATTCGATTTTGAATTTGTGGATCTTTATTTCACATTGGAATATTCAATATCTGTTAACTCGAAACAGTTTGATTAACAATAACTGATATTTTTCCAACTTTGGCGCCAATCGGCGCCAGCGCACAGTGCCAACAGAACTTTTTTGATTTTCAGATTGGGCATACTTGCCATGTGATAGTTATTTAGTGTACCGAATTTCAGACGATTCCATTGACGCTGTCGTGAAATTGGGTTTTGGCGCCATCTGGCGCCTGGTTCGAGCGCCAGAAGAAAAATTTCAGTTTTGGAAAAAGACTTTCACACTTTTCACCAATTTATTCAATTTCTATTAGTGTTCAACATTTTAGTTGACGATAAATAGTGTTTTGCCGTTTTTGGCGCCTATTGGCGCCAGCGCCGGGCGCCAATGATGATGTATTCATCTCATATTTGGCGCGACGGGCTAACTTTTGCATTATAACTCATGTTTCAAATTTCAGCTAAATCGGTTCGGTAGTTTTTCCAATAGTGGTTTTTGGCGCCTATTGGCGCCCGCGCCCGGCGCCAATGAGGAGCTATACATCTCATATTCGGCGCGATGGGCTAAGTTTTGCATTAGAACTCATGTTTCAAATTTCAGCTGAATCGGTTAAATAGTTTTTCCAATAGTCGTTTTTGGCGCCTATTGGCGCCCGCGCCCGGCGCCAATGAGGAGCTATACATTTCATATTTGGCGCGAAGGGCTAAGTTTTGCATTAGAACTCATGTTTCAAATTTCAGCTAAATCGGTTAAATAGTTTTTCCAATAGTCGTTTTTGGCGCCTATTGGCGCCCGCGCCCGGCGCCAGAGATTACATATACATTTCATACTTGGCGCGACGAGCTAACTTTTGCCATAGAATAGATGTTTCAAATTTCAGCCAAATTGGTTCAGTAGTTTTTCCACTACGATGCGGACAGAATTCCGTGAGGGACGAGGGAGGAGGGACGAGGGACGAGGGACGAGTGACGAGGGACGAATTACGGCGGAACTTTTCAACAACGACACAAAACCATAACTCAGGCGAAAATAATCCGATTTGGCTGAAATTTTCACACAATGTTCAATTCTTGATTCTCTAACGTTCTCTTCTTTTAGTTTTCAAAAAAAGAATATGTTTGAAGATCTTTGTTAATTAAAAGGAAAAAACGAGTCCGCAATGGCCAAACCAAAGACAACTCACGCAGAGCGCTTCGCGCTCCGCGCGATATTATTTGGTAAGCACTTGTCAATCTTACTTCTACTAGAGAAATTTTCTAGTATTATTTTGATGACCCGAAACTACGTGGCTATCTGTCAGAATAACTGACAGAGAGTGTCATTAGTAGCCGATTTGCACTTTTCAGAGCAAGCCAATATGGTGTATTCTATAGCCACTAGCCTATCCCGCTGTGTTTCCAGTTTGCTTCTACTATTTTCGGTCAAACTTTGTAAATTATTGCGTGTATCGAGATGAAACCACAACAATGATTTGCTCACCCTTTCATACACCAGCCGACTTTTTCCCCACAAAATTTGTGAAAAATCGGGTCTCATGGAGGGTGGGCCGCCTACAAATGGTGCCCTTTCTATTATTTTCTGTTTTCTCTATGTATCTCACATGCTTGCATCAAATAAACAAATAAATCAATAGTCCTCTTAGAGTTATCTCTCGCGTATTACGTAACCCCCTCCCCCCCCCCAGCTGCACTTACCGTAACCGCAGTCCAGTCATCGGGCCAGTGCTCGTCGTTGTAGACACCAGCGTTGATCATGGGCTCGATGGTAAACGAGTTGCCGGCTTTCATCACTCCAGTGGCCGAGTTCTCTGAGCATTCAGTAGTTATTATACAAAGAAAAGCAACAGCAAGCTAGAAACTAACTGAACAATGGCAGGAAACTAAACTATGGAGCAGTGTTATGTGTAGGATGGTGTATGGTTTAGCGTGATGCAGTTTCAACTGAGGATGGTAAATTTGAAAATCCCACCGGCTATTCCCAGCCAATCAAGCGAATTCCACAAGAAAAGCTCCCCGTAGGACACTGAGGAAAGACAGTTTAGTGAGTTTTGTAGACGTAGTTCATGCGATAATAATACAAGAGCACATTGAGGAAAGACAATGGTTTTACGCCCCACTGAACTGAGCGGTGTTCAATTCTGCTACACAGTCTTCTTAGATCACTATCGTCCGAATGAGCTCGCGCCCCTTTCCGACAAATTTGAAAAATGTGCCTATTTGTTGATGCAAAATCATGAATCGAGGTAAAGCTTTCTGCTCGTAAGATAATCAAACTTTGCTGTGTGTGCTATCATCCAAACTATACCAAAACAACCTAACTAACTGGCGTAATGGGGCACATTTGGCACGGTATGGAAGAGACGATGAATTCCGTGTCCACAATAGGCCTTGACCACCGAGAAACCGTCGGCGTTCGCTCGCTTCTGAATCACATTGCCAATCTCACGGAACTTCACACCCGGCTTCACTGAAAACACTACTATAAGAAATAACCTATTTATATTCCAAATTGAACTGAATGAAAATAACGTCAACCGCCTAGCCCAGCCTAAAAGATCTAAAAAGGGCCCAGGGGGACGATTTTTCTAATTCAAAGCGAGAACATGAGCTTCACAAAGTTTTGATATACGGTGAGGCTGAAAAGCTGGTCCGAGTTTCTTACTTATTTTTGCCGATCCACGTGAAATATGCGATTTCAAACAAAACCAGTAGGATGTGTGTGACTATCCTGCAGAGACAGAAAGTTCATTTTTCATCATGAAATCATGATTTTGCATAAATATAGATTACCCGAAACAAAACCTTTTTCAGAGTTTTCCTGGCCCTGTGGCCAACCTTAACTGGAGTATATTTCAAAACCAACCCAGAGCAATGGCCTCAGATATGCAGTCGTAGGTGGTCTGGACCAGTTTCCTCGATTCTTCGTCCACCTTGTCTCCTACCAGAAAAGTCTCATTCAGATCCCCGTGGAAGCCGCGGTGGTAGACGGTGACATCAACTAAAGGAGGATAGTTGTTCCTAATCGGAAAAAAATATACACAGAGAAACTGTAGAAGAACTCAAAAGTGAGAGTTCAAAGATCAGTTTGACGTCAGGAAGCAGAATGTTTCCAAAGAGATGTATACTTCCAAAGTTTGAACTTATAAATATGGTTTTGATTGATTTGCCAAAATGTGGTCTTGATTTGCTGAACCTGAACCGAAATGCCCACCATTACAGAGGTCTCCGTTCTCGAGCACACGTTGATCCGGTATTCCGTGGCAGATGACTTCGTTCACGGAGGTGCAACAACTCTTCGGGAACTTGTAGTAACTGTATAAAAGGCATTCTGAGCATTTTCACAATCTCATATAAGAAATTTAGAGAAGAATCCACGCAAAAAGTTGTTGATCGCCAACATTTCGGCCACCACATTAGCTCATTGTGCTCTGTGAGAAAAAACCGCCCAGTTTTAAACTTTTAGAACTGGGCGGTTTTTACCAAAACTACTCTGAAACTCGAGCAAGTACTCACTCTGTGAACATCGATTGTACCTTTTATCCAGCACTCACAGTAGAAGTTATCTAGTTATCTTCTATTCGAGAATGGTGAATGAAAACAGTTGAAATTTGAAATAATACACCAGTAAGGTGTGGCTAATCTACCAAAAAAGCTTTTTCGAGAACATACCCCAGTGGACTGGGGTAACAGTCTCTCTCGATGCAGGCCTCGTGGACAGCTCGATCGATATCGTCCGTGGTGACCCCGACGTCACATGCCATGGCGGCCTCATTCAGAACCTCGCGACCCAGTTTACAAGCCAACTTCAGACCCTCTTGCTCTTCCTCGTCCAGTACCTACGGTCACATTTGATTAGAAAGTAGTTTAATCTACAGGAGATTACCGAATCTACGTTATAGTTTGGTTATGAAATACAGCAAATTTTCGGCTATTATCTGAAACGCATCAAATTGAAACTACAATTACAGCAAACAGAATCAAATTAAGCGTATCTGCGTGATTTTGCTTCCCCTAGATCGACCGCTATCCGCTATTATGGCACTCCGAACTCGCGACAACTTTATATGATTTTTCGCGTCTTGCATAGAAAAGTCTCGATCGACGTAAATCTTGCCAAACGTAGTACAGGCTAGTCGTTCATGATCCGCAGTCTGCTCGTTCGGAAAAACAGAAAATCCTCCCAACAAGATAACAAGAACCGAATCAAAGTCGAAAGCCTGCTCGTACCTTGATGACTCTATTGTTCTTCGCCTGTTTCTCCTCGAACGATACTCCCTCCGGATGAAGGGCGTAGTCGGGACGGGGAATTCTCTCGGGAACAGCTCTTCTCGGGGTCAAACGACCGGGACGCAGAGAACCAGTGAACTGAACAAGAAGAACATAAACTTAACTAACTTTTTCTGGTTAATCAGACAACGTCACTGGGGTATGCGTGTACATGGTACGTATCCTGAACTATTTCCTAATACAACAACATACGTACCTGGAAATAGGGCCATGGGTTGTAGGGCGCGTTCGGATCAGCGTGATGCAGCTTGTGCGTTCCCCAGCTGGCTTTGAAACAAGCCTGAAACACATAATTTCACAACGTTGTACCAGTTAGACTGAAATGCTGGGAAAATTGAAGTATCGCCCCCCACTTTAGTTGGGACCCCCCGCAGCACTTCAACCCCCCACCCAAGCTAAAACCTGAAAATCTAAGGGGACTATTTTACTTTCGCCCCCCATTTTTTTCGTTTCAACCGAAATAGGTCCTGTGTTACTTTCACCCCCCAAAATGGGGGGTGAAAGTAATATGGCTCCGTTTCAACTAAGAATTACAAGGGTGGGGGGCGATTGTTAAAGATTGCCAGGCATGTTACTTTCACCCCCCCCAATTTACGTTAGTGGGGGGTGATTGTACAATGTCGACATTTAACTTTAGCCCCCCACTCTACCATACATGATCCTTTTACCCCACACCATTTTCTGTTGAAACTAGTGCGGGGGGGGGGCAAACTATCACGGGGGGTGCGATTGTACGGTAGGGGGCGAAAGTAAAATTTACCCAATCTAAGAAAGGGGGGGGGGTCAAAAATCAACTTCGACATTTACTATTTTCCCCACCTGGGTCGGCGGGGGGTGGAACTTCAATGGTGGAGGGTCAAACTTCAACGAGTGGGGGCTGAACTTCAATACCGGAAATGTTTACTTTTTACCCCCCCCCCCCCCTCAAACGTTTGTATTGCAGGTGATGAATTGAATTATCACCCCCCAGTGGAAGGGGGGTCAAACTACAATTCCCCAAACGCAATACAAACTCAGAAAGGTGGGGGGGGGGGGGGGGGGGGGGGGTAAAAAGTCAATGTTCCCGAAATGCTTCCTCGATTATAAATGTTACTGAGTACACCCGCGAACGCTTTTGATCGCGGTCAATCGTTGTCTGCTTGTCTGCGCTCTCCATTACCTCGCTGCTATCGCGATTTGGGCGGCAGGCCATCCCCCAAATGTGTTTTTCGTATAAACAAAAATTAATACCATAATAAGTGACGAAATTATCAAACTAACCTGATCACAGAAGAACGAGTCCTTCAGTCCCATTTTGATACAGGTGGGACAGCGCAGTTTGGCCGCCTTCTTGCAACCTACACTCTCACAGATTTTGCCTTCCATTTCCTCCATCTGAAAAAAAAACTTAACATTTAAACACTTTACGGTCATGATATATATATATAATATATACAAGAAAATGAATTGACCATATCGAGCTTAACCTATTATATTAAAAAACTATTGAAATAATGTCACACATGAGATATTCTAGTTGTAGAAAACACCCGCGTTACAATGCGTACACAGCACCGGCTAACAGCTAGCACAAACAATTGTCTCGTACGTATAGTAATAGTAAGTAGGTTAGTAGATACTAATTATATTTATTCCAGAAATATGTCAACATCTGATGAGAATATACAGAATTTAGAGGAAGAAGAACAGGAAGAAGAAGGACATCAAGATGATGGCGCAGTCGCAACCGTCAGTGGAGAAAACAATACTCGAAAAATACAGTGCAGCGAGTGTGGAATGACATTTGGGCACCAACACAATCTGCGTGTACATTCCGCAGTACACAAGCAGGGGTAGGTTGCAAAACAAATCGAAACACAGTAATTCGACGATGATTGACGTATTGCGTAATTGCTCCTGACAATAAGAGAAATCGCTTGTTCTCTACAAAACTGAAAGAGGGTAAAACTAATTATAAGCCCGACAATTACGAATACATTCAGCAAATCGTGCGAAATCGAGTGTTACGAGCCCGACTGCTCGGCTACTTTCTCGTCCAACGAACTTCTTCGCAAACACCTCCGAATAACACACGGAAATCTCAGGTTAGTTCGTGAGATTACAGGTATCATACTACCTTGGAATAACTGTATTTCAGCGCAAAATGCCCTATTACTTTCAGACTGAAATGTTCTCACTGCGAAAAAGTGTACGGCAGCTCATCGGCCCTACGACGTCACGAACGGATCCACTCCGACAGCAGAAGGTTAGTACCATATGGTTGAGTTAAACTTCCCGTCTACAGAAAAGCGAACAGTTGAAGGTCCTCCAAGCACAGTTAAGAATTATATTGTACCTGTGGTTCGTAGGTTCATTTCAGGCAATGTGATAGAGTGAGAGCTCATTATCGGTAACACCATTTATAAATACATTACTAAACATGCGTCGCAGAGAGTTAAGGGTGTTTTCCATAATAAGTTGATGAGAAGAAATTGATTATTAGGGAACACCTAGGTACGTCTGTGATGTGTGTGGAACTGGCTTCGATCTGAGCGAACCCTACAAGATACACCTACGAACGCATAGACAGGTGAGTCACATAATTATAACAATACATGGATGGATGGAAAAATTCATCTAGATGTTTGCGATTATTTCAAAATTTTGCGTCCTTCGCGACAAAACAATGCGTGCGCACTGTTTTTACGCTGGGTTCAAAACTAAAAAGCGTTGAATATAATGGACCTGAACGCGACTTACGCAGCCTAGGTATCACAGTACTAAATCCACCAAAATGCATTCGTCAAATCGCTATTTCCTCTACATATTCATAATAAGTCTTAGCATCACAGATTCGCCCCTACGAGTGCTCCGTGTGTCGCAAGTCGTTTGCTTCGCGGGCGGTTTGTCGGCGACATCGCAAGCAACAACACACGGATGAAGCAGCATAACGATTAAAATTGTTATCAGAACTGAATTATAAACATTGCAAACATTGACAAATAAATGGAATGACAATTGAGATATATGAGTAGGGTCAGTGACTCTCACGACACATAGATAGGGTACAATCACATTTATTACACAATGAACATAATGAGAAAAACAGTCATCACTATTTACACCCTTTACTTACAATTCACACCTATGTACATGTAATAGAAGAGCAGAGAATCTGATTATTTGTCGGATGTACCACTCAGCGAGTCGAACAGTTCCACCAATCTCCTCGTTTCCTTGCTGGAATAGTTTCATAGATTACTTTTTATTTCATTTTAGTGAATGCTTAAACGTATCGGTATCTCCGCTGTCCGGTCCGGACCCCGCAAATATGCGTTTCGTGTTATATATGTTTCAACTACCGTTAAATACAACTCGAACAACTGTTCTTTTCTATATCCACTCTCTATCCATCCATCTCTCTAACACATTTCGCGCTGGAAGAACGCTTTGAAAGCTGGATAATGTTTCATATTTTCCAATATAGTCACCAAAGTTTCCAATTTTCAATGGTCCATTACATGGTTTGTATTACAGAAGACAATTTAAAAAGAGATAAAAGTGTTTGGAAACCCACATTTGATCAGCCAACTTGGCCATTCCAGCCATCGAATGGTTCACTTCCTCAACTTTGGCCAACATCTGAAAAACTGCATGTTGCAAATTAGTTATCACAACGTTGAAGCATCGTTAGATGCACTGTAAGAAAAGCAACGCTATTTCTATCACTCTCAGCTAAATACGTGTATTCTCGAAAAAAAAAGAAGCTTATAACCTGCCATTTGAACAAAATCTGAGTATTTGGAACAGTGGCACATGCTGTCATGAAGAGTACCACTTGCCATAAGCACAGCACGCTGTCGAAGTCTCAGTGGGAACAATTCAGAAATATTTGCACACATTTTCTGCGATTAGCAAGCTACAAAGGAGAGATAGAATGAAGATCAATGAGGACGCAGATAGGGTAAGTCACTGATCTAAAATCTCTCTATTGGCAGATAATTGTTTGAGACCTGTAACTACAACTTACTGCGTAGGTGGCTTTGACATTGGCATCGGCCCCGTCGCAGGCCTGACCAATGGCCGAATTGTAGCACTGCATCGATTCGAGCGTCAGATCACTCATGCCATGCATGGAACCTCTGCGGGAACAAACACATATATTGCACGATAGGAAACAGGGGATAAATGATAGCGAGAGGGAGAGAGAGAACCCAAAAAGAGCACACATGACCGTTCTGATTCTATGAAATGGTCAAATTAACGTTGATGTGCTATAGAATGTGTTCGTTCTAAAAAAGATTTTATTATACTTCTCTATTTCTCGTACACAATCTTCGTGAAAGCCGTGTGTCAGAACTTGAGCCAGTACGCAAACGCTAAATCAGAAATTAAGCAGGCTTTTTCGGCCAATTCTACAACTAACCGGGTTTTTAGGTAACCTAACCCTTTTTTGGTAACCTATTTTTGAGGTTACCTTGGTAGGTAACCTGAAAGTAACCTGAAACTAAAATTCGGTTACCGTTCAAACTAACGGTAAAAACCACATTTTGCCTTAGAAAAACAGGTAACCGGTTTTTCATTTTAGGTTACCTACCGGTTACTTACCAAGGTAACCTCAAAAATAGGTTACCAAAAAAGGGTTAGTTTACCCAAAAACCCGGTTACATATAGAATTCACCGGCTTTTTCACACGGTAATTCGTCAGATCGCGATAAAACCAACCGTAAATCTCTAAGAACCGTGTCCAGATTCGCAGCAATCGTCCTGGCATGCACTTCCAAGTCGTCTAGTACCTAAATAACACGCCTTGTCGAGAAGCTGTTGTAGTTGAAAACAGACTGTGATTATATTGAATGGAATAACCACCCACGGTGTTCTCGATCAAATCTTTAGCAAACAACAAAACTACCTCTTCGCTTTCAAACTCTACACCTGGTTTTTTTCGTTAACACGCAAAATAAGCAGCGAGCGGCATAACGCTCTACTCATAATGAATTGCAGTGAAACTCGGGGTCTCCCCAAAAACTCTCCAGGCTAAATACACGTTTAATTTCAGAGATTACTCTCTAGTTTTTTTCATCTGCGACGTATATACATCAAACAAATATAGTTATCGATCGTGTGTACTGTACGTACTGTACTAACGGAACCCTGGATACCTTTGGGTCCGGAGGAGGGGGCGTGGCCGAGCTGGCGCGGCTACCCGAACGGGACGATACTCTACAGCTCTCTCGGATACGAGCCTGCAATTCACATTATAGGGTTTTCTAAGAAAGCCTATACGGTGTCTATCTCGCTGTGTTTGAACATGTTAAACACAGCAGACTTCCGAAACGTGCAATTACAAAGTGCACGATTCCTCATTAGAATGCTAACTTTACGTGACTATTCAATTTACTTCTAGTATACTCACTATATAAACTTCTACAATACTACAATGAAAAACTGGCCCATTTTTCTTCTACAATGAAAAATGGGCCAGTTAGCGGAAATACGAAGATCTTACCTCTAAATCCTCGGCCACAAATGTAGTTTGCTCGGCGGGACTCTCGCGACTTGTAGAACTACATGCAGTTGAAGATGACGCAGACATCTGAGACAGGTCAGTTGAACGATAATGCTAATTTAACTTTCGAGCAAAAAACATCATCAATAAAATACAGTAAGACCTCGAACGAACGAGATGGAATACAACAAATCGACAAGAAAACGCCAAACTTCTTCTTCTTCATTACTCATAACCCGTAACACAGTATAACAACAAATAACAACTATATACAACATTGATCATTAAAACAAATAATTTCTCAAGATGAGAAACTGCCAAATATAACAAACTGTGATAGGATTCTCCATTAACGTCCACTACAAAAACAAAATACAACTGTCGGATACCTACCTAGAACAAACATACTCATGACCTATTCTCCACTTTCAATAGTTAAACAACTGTCGACTTTTAAGGTGACATGCAAATCAGACAAAACTAAAAAAAACGGAGCGCTCAAAGCACCCCCTAAAAGTTAGAGAACACAGAAAAACTCGCGGGGTATCCCACAAGTGTCATGTATGCTGATGAATGAACCGTTTCATGTGCACATCTACTATATGGGTGGGATAGTGTCGGTTCAAGTGTTTGAGGAGTTAAACATCCCCTCCAACGAAAAAGAGACAAGTCATAGGTGTCCTCTAGGTCATTGAAAAATCTAAGTATCCAATGGACCCAGAAATGTTGAAAAAAGTTATAGGTCCCACCAGCCAAGTTGAACGGAAAGTTAAGGGTCTCGCGGTCCGATAACCGTGGTGTCTCTATGATGATCTACTGTAGGATATCGTCCGAGAAAGAGTTGTCTCTGTTCCGAACGGGTGAGTCCGCTCTATCGTCGTCCAGGGTGCTGCTCGACATACCTGCTGCCGCTCCTACTCCAACGTACAGACGGTGATGACCGGGTGCCACCGCTGGACCACCCCGTACCGGAGGAACACCTGGAACGAATTCAATTTTCATTAACTTACACACATTTCACAGTACACCACTTCTACTATTCTTCTTTCTATGCAATGAATCACAATTAGTTACGACAAGCCCATGCTCAGTGCGGAACCTAGACCAACATGTTGCAATGGTACGCTAAAAATTGAAAAGGAGCCCATAAACCATTCATATTCATCAAATGTAAGAATAAGAATCCTGAACAGAACTAATATAATCTATCAATAACATATCATAAGCTCAAGAAAAACGAAGTTGTATTGAACAAATAACTTCCAAATAAACGAAAGTAACGCACCTAGTCCGTACAATGAGAAGTAAATATCTGCATAGAGGAGACGCGCTCGCACATCCTGAAGATTGCAATATAAAAAAAGGAATCGAAGTTCGAAACTCAAACATTCTGCATTAAAGTCTGAGAAACAACGAAACCAAGATATCATCTAATATCTTACAATGAAGGCGTCACAAACAAACTGCAACCAAAACTACATAGAATAGTTTCGCAAACACAACTTGAACAACTATTCGCCTACCCTAGACAGTTAAGGGTTCTGCACATATCCTGGTTCCTGAATTTACTTATCTTTCTCCTGTATATGTTTATCTTTTTTTTTAAATCAACATATTCGATAGTCATTAGCCATTAGAATTGTCTGTCAAACGATTTGACAGATCATTATTATTATTATTATTATTATTATTATTATTATTATTATTATTATTATTATCATTATCATTATCATTTAAAACTAATATTATTATTATTCTAAGCTTACCAGTGCCCCATGCAGGAGACGCCATAACTCCATGGCCAGCGGCTGAGTGTTGCACGGATTGATCGCCCCGTAATCGGAACTGAAATTCAATCTGTTACCGCAACATATTTTTTGTTTTCGTTTAAAATTTACAATAAATCCTTCAGTTTTCTTCTAAAATAGTCAGGTTTCTCGGAACGGAATCTGTTTCAAACGAGCGCGCTGCTCGATTTTCTCTGACTATTCAGCCAAGGGTGCTGAATAATGCATTGGTGAATACGGTCTCTGTCATATCTCATATGCCATATAAGCAGTCAGTCATCCTAGCTGTATTCTGAAACGCACTTGTTGCTGGTGCCAAACGGGGGTGTTCCCATCCCACGCGTTCCCAAAAGGTTATACTATGTTAAGGTTTCAGAGGAAAGGTATTTTGATTAAAGTGGTTACGTCTGGGGTGGAGGCGGAACGTGCCACTTTCTGTTTCTCTCTTTCTTGTTCGATATAGTTTGTATAATATAGCTGAGCTTTTCTCTTATTGGCGTTTCCTTGTAGTTTTGTATAATTCTGTACTCACTTGTTGCTGGTGCCAAACGGCGGTGTCACCGCCAGTTGGGTGGGAATGTGTATTCGAATGGCGGGGTCGCCGTCCTCCTCTGCCATTGAGAGCAGTCGCATCAGGTCCTCGGCGGCCATTCGGTCCCGAACCGTCGCCACTCGATCCACCAACAGACTCAGAGACGCCTTACGCATCTGAAACAACGAAGAAAGAAGCTCAAGAAATCCAACTAACTAAACTAAACTATTTCGAAAAAGATGGAGTTAAAAAAGAGTGGTACGTCTTGCTTCTACTCCACAACGGCCAATTCTATATGTTACCAAGTTTTGTGGTAACCCTTTTTTCAGGTTGCCTCACAAGTAACCGGTAGGCTAGGTAGGATATCTGGAGGGCAGTCAAGGAACACCATTTCGCAACGATTTGAAGTGATCTAATAAATCTTGAATCTTGAATCTTGAACCTAAAACTAAAATGTTACCGTACAAACTAACGGTAAAAACCACGACCTATGTTAGAAAACAGGTAACCGGTTTTTCACTTTAGGTTACCAACCGGTTACCTAGTGAGGAAACCCAAAAAAAGTTACCAAAAGCCGGGTAGGTTACCAAAAAACACATAAGTTGTTATTGATTACAACTGACTACTGAATCTCCTCCATACCTAAATCGCTACTTTTGATGATGATTCTACCAAACCCTAGCAACCATCGCCAACAGACCAGAAAACTCAACAAATTGGCTTTTCTGCCAGACTTTGGTAATTTTTTATGCAAAACAAAGAAAATCGAAGAAATTTCGTGCGGAAAATAGGACCCTTTCAAACGATAATAATGGACCGACCTTACTGCGTTGATTCTACCACAAATACCTCTCAGAGGGATAAACAATATTGTTAATACGTTCTTCTGTAAATATGTCACTATATATCTGAGATGTCAATGAGGGTGGCAAGATACCTACCTGTACACAAATCTTTGGAGCCGCAAACAGCCAGAAAATCTTCGAATCGTGCGGAATGTGACCGTGGCGTTGGAGCTAGAAGTACATATGCAAATTCACCTCAACAACATACAACGATCATATATGTCAAGACAAAAATCACCAAATTAGCATAACCCAAGCTGATATTGACAGCCATTTTCCCACCCACCTGATATATTCCTGTCAATGCCGCAATGCCAACAACCCTCCCGAAACTGGGCTTCATCGTGTCCATATTGAGAGCGAGCGTGAGCTCCTGAAAATATTCACACTACTCTCCTCATTGTGATACTCAACAATTGTCAATTCCCCAAGTCGGCATCCATACTTTTCAACAGCTGGTTGCAGCAGGCAAGCAGATAAATGCAAATCAGTATTTTGCACAAAATTTAAGTGCAGCGTATGATGACCAACATACGTTATTACGGAAACAATTGAATCCATGTAATATATTATTGAGGTTGAGAGATTTACATGATCACATATCAACCGTAGAAGGACGGTCAGTAGAGAATGAAGATAGGCATAAGTGAGCTATATTGACAGCTCATACGATTACAGCCTATACAAGCATTTACATACTCCAGTAAGTTCCGACTATTCGAAAAATCGTATTGGATTACGTGAAAACTAAAGATTTTTCATTTAAAAAAAGTCGACTCTGCTTGTTTTTGGCGTAAAAGCAATCCATTTTTTCAGTTCTGACAAGTTCACTGAGGTATAAGAACATTACCTGTAGTATGCGTGCCGCATCCGGAGTGATTGCATCTGGGGTTCCGGTTCCCCCCAGAACCTGAGCCGGCACCACCATACTCACTATGGCAGTGATTAGCGCAGTTCGGTAGTGATCATCCGAGTACCTGGAAACAGAATTTATCTACACATTCGAAAAAGAAAATAGTAGAACGAGAAACTAGAAAAAAGAAAACTTCGTTCTTCTGATCGTTGAACACAACTTCTCGAGATTGAACCGATAAAAAGAATTATACGACATAAACTGTCGAGAAGAATGAATTTCTGTCCTATTGTTGAACCAGCTAGCTACTCTGAAAACACAAAAACCACTTACCTGTTGGTGGAATTGTCGTTGAATCGTATGAGGTCCAGCACAAATGTCAGCACATCGGGCAAACATTGACCGGACTGGGTGCGCATTTGAGCCACTGCTTGAGGAAGAGCCTAGAAAAAGATTACTCTTTCCGAACAGGATAGACTCCTTTTGGACTTCTTTCGGTTGTTTACAAAAAGGGAAAGTTCAATAACGTTTCATCTCACTCCACCTGGCTGAAATTTGGTCACAAAAAGTTCTACCACCGCAATTACACGAGCTGGTGAAAGTGTTTAGAAAACTACCTGCATCAGAAAGTATTGCTGAAGATTCTGTGAAGTTGCTACAAAATTGTTTGACCTCGGGATGAGAGCACAGGCTTTGGAGCCAAACTGACGCCTAAAATACCAGTTCTGATGGAGATCATATATAGTAGAATACCTTATAGAGTTTCTAACACGACGGTACGCCGGAATCGTACACAAACCAACAACATACACTCGTAACTGTTACGTGGCGAAACTAGGTTCAATTTCCTTTTTTTGCAGCACAAGAATAATCAAAACACAAACTATCATCAGATTCCGAATATTTGTCCAGAAAGGAATGGTGAGATGAAATATAATCGAACCTAAATATGTCGATGAGATCCGGCTGGCCGTGGCCCCACGCCTCCGACATTCTGGTCAACACCACCGACAACGAATAGGCGGCACGGCAACGAACCCTTAAAATGGCACATTATTGAAAAGTTCAAGATTCAAAATTCATTCATTCACTTTATCAGTGTTCATGTTTGGATAGAATTTTTTTTTAGTAGTTACTATTATTTAACTAAAAACTATCCACCAAATCTGCAATGAGAACGTGAACAATTCCGTTGCAAACCGGGTGTGAATATTGTCATTTGCCTCCGCAACCATGGTTGACGTTTTCTATAAGATTATTTTAAATTAAAAATACGTGTATATGTGAAGGTGCTCTTGAATCCTACTCAAACTACATAACCGTACCTGTAGAATAACATGTCGTTGGTGATTGTCTCCAATAGAACATTTCTGCTTTGTGCACTGGGAAACTGCTGCAGACGCTCCAGAGCCTGGAATAAACACTATTGTACTTATTGATTCAATTTCAAAAATAAATGTCAATAAAATCTTCCAGCTTGCTCAAAAGTTGCTAGAATGATTCAAACAATGAACTGAGTGAGAGTGACCTGGAATGACCTGTAGTGGATGGAATAAGACTTTCGCTAGTTCGTCTTCGGTTATCCTACTATCCTACAAGAATGATAATCTGTTGCGATTCGGTTGCTGTATCTTCGAAAAAGAAGAAAAAATAGACTAGGAACGAAATGAAACCTGTAATTGTGCCAGCACGTCTCTCTCATACTTCAACATGTACTCCCATTGATAATTTGGCTGCCGAATGTTCAGGTCTCGTAGTAGAAGCAGCTCGGGGTCGGCTCTGGAATCAAGACTCAGGAATGTCTGAAATATGTAATCAACACGACTAGTTAGTAGCCGAAAACGAAGATGGGTTCTAAGCATGAGTCAATGATGCGCGAATACGTTCAAATGAGGGCGGAACGGTGGTGTACACGTGCAACCAGACTGTATGCAATAAAAAAGTAGCACAGTTGCCTTTGTGTGAAAATTGGTTGTTTTCAAGTGCAACCAAATTGCTTGCTTATTATATACAATCGGGTTGATCCTGAACTGGAACCAAAATTGTCTACAGTAAGATTTTTGGTTATGTGATGCACACGGCAAATAATGATAGTCAAAATTACCGTATCCAAAGTACGGGCGAATCGGGATCCATGCTAGTCAAATCCACCTCAACCTCTTCTCCAGTGTAGAGTGGGACTTTTTTCTGAAATGCTCGGTTTGCTAGCCAAATAGTGGTGCCAACCATTTGCATGATGAAATATGCCAAGGCCTATGGATGGGTGAACTTGAAAAAAGCATGATATCAGCGATACATCATCTTGAACTTCTCTGAACTATCTAAACAAGATTTCCAATTAGATGTTGAGCGGTTCCTCCAGGTGGAAGTCTCAGAGAAAAAAATTCATCCGATACCAGAATTGGGTGAAACCGTGAAACTGACCCTTTTCTGTCGTCGACCCTTCGAATGACACTGTAGATCGGATCTCGAGATATCGCCATCAATCTGTACCGTATGCGAGAAGGAACCGTCCAGTTCCTGTACCACCACAGTCAACGGACCCACGTACCTGGAAACCGTCAATTATTCAGAGTACTACATACTACATAGCAATAGTATAAACAATACTGGTGAACAATTTATAATCTAGATTATTCTGAAGACGACGTCATCAAGTCATCATCTCTTTTTCATCACGATACGCAGAAACTAAGAAATCGGACATATATATTTTTTTCAATTCACAACTTCACAATAGAATTACCCACCGTAGTCGGCCGTTTCCCTGACTAATATCTTGGCGCACATCCAATTCGATCATGTTCCGCTTTCTGTTGAATGTATACTGAATCTGAAAACAACAAACTGTCAGTGGCATCGTTTATTACTTGAAGTTGAACAGCCACACCGCACTGATACTCTTTTTGATGACAACTTACATTCTTACGACATCGAAATGGGAAAAAAACCAACAAAACTACATTTGGTGTAATGTGACAGCCACATATTATCTTCACCAACGTGCCCGTTTTTCAGAAGTTTTTTAGATAGTAATTCTGACCTGAAATGCCACATGTCCGCCAGAATAGATCCATTGCTCGAGAAACGTGGGAATCTCGTTTCCTGTCACACTAGAGACGGTGCGGAAAAATGCTTCGGTAGACAGGACCTGAATAGAGCAGTTAAATCAATGTGCAACTAACAGCTGCAGCATAGAATCGGGAGTGATCTAGTCTTCCCAAACATGAATATATTATATTCTATAATTCTATTATATTATGCTGAAACCCCCACCATATGAGTCCATGACGCGGGACGATCTCTCCGTTCACTCATTTGCTGACCAACTGTTAACACTTTGTGCAGAACCTGAAAAAGGTGCCGATTACCCGAAAGAGATGTAAAATACTCCAGATTCCGAGAACTTAATTATTAATCATTGCCTAGCCATTTTCTAGAAAATCCTACACGAGATTAAGGGTATGGTTTGGACCACACACTTAAAACTGTTTCCAATAACATGCTCAAACATTCAGGTCAACGTTTGACACTTTATGGTTTTTGGTATACAAGGCGTACTGTAGGTTATAGATTGGTGAAACGAAGTAGAAGAAGTACTGACCTGTAAAAAGGGTTCCTTTCCGATCCGTTTCAGCAGCATCCGCATGACCAGATGCCCCTTCTTGGCCGACGCGTCCGCATACAAGGGGGAGGAGGTCAGCTCGTGGCGGGTGTCACAATGCAGGTTCGTTCGACTGCTGGTAGCTACCAGCTGGGGAGGATGCAGCAATATCTGAAACAATCCAATACATTGAAAGGCCTGATTGAACTCTTGACATTTGAGCCGGGAAGACACAATTTTCAGTTTTACTGGAATAGTCCCAGAATTTCTCGAGTACATAACCACACGCCAGTGAAGTGTACTCTACAAGAAAGGAACCCTTTCAATGTGAAAATGTCAAAAACATACCTTTTTATCAAAATATGAACGAAACCGAAAGAGAGCCAGTTTTTTTCTTCTAAATTTTTTCCGGAATATGTACATAAAAGACCCACCTTTCCCCATTGTGACTCGTAATCAATAACTGTTGACATGGTCTTCCGTATTTGATACATAAATTCACTGGTGCCAAAGATCTTCTGCACATACATTGAAGTGACCAGTCTGAAAAATCAGATGACATTTCAACAAGCAAATTCATCTTTGCATAGGTTTTTCAATTTTCTTTTGAGCTAAGCTGGTCACCATAAATAGTTCACGTTGGAATAACGTTTCATTCCTCGACATCTATATTTTTCCAAAAATACACATCAGTATAAAACCAGGAAGGACTTGGCAAACCGAAAAAAGTCCAGAATTCCGTCCGAGGTCAAACCATTTTCCGCCCGCCCCTGTATGGATCATACCGTGCCAACGATCTGAGTAGCCACCACTCGGTCCAGTCGGCTGGAACGATGAAACCACCAAAGAACTGCTGGGCTGCACCGAATGCTATTAGCTGACGAGATTCCTGAACAAACTTTAGTTTATACAGTAACTGTTACATGTCTCCCTTTTTGTGGGAAAATTGATCTATTTTCCATGCAAAACAATAACTTTTTACGTGTTTAAATAGAAAAAAACAAATTCGTTCTTGAAGAATAGTCACACTTTTGTTCGCATATCATATTTCCGACAAAAAAAACATGCGGTTCCTAACCCTGTTGCGGTCACAAACGTCTCTGTGAATACAAACCTGTACAACGTCGATGATCTTCTTGTGATACAGTATGTTCACAGAGAATATGGTCAGACTACTGTAGGAAGTCACCTCATCTGGAGTCTGCAAATTGGTCGTTAGCAAAATTATGCCGAGATAACTGCAGTATCGTGAGAAGATTGAGCTACTAGGATCACCTATCATAATTTTAATTATCCACCATTTAAATCATCAAAGAAAATCGCAAAATAGTGTTACTACGAATAATTTCAAAACGAATGAAAGAAACAAGAATCATACCTTATCTACGAACACTTGCTTGTAGGAAGGGTACGGATATCTACACGAGAGCAGTTCTTCAAAGTACTCCAGAACTTTATCCAGCGGTGATACTGTATGTTTAACCAGTGCAAGAAGGCCAGGAAGAGCGAAACTTGTGACCTGAACGAGCGAGAACTGAGTCCAAGGTAGAAAAATCTATTGAAACTTTTAAAATTGAACCAAAATTTGGCTAGGGCGGAAATGTTCACAGTAAAAATCTTTCCCTCTCCAAAAATTTATTATTACTTACTCTCACACGTGAAATCGTGAAAATTACATTCACCCAAGTATCTCATTCTATTTCATTTCTACTTCGCATACTACACACTTATATGACCAAAATTCTAAAAAAGTACATTCTCTCTTCTGAGTAATAGAAATGTAAAAGTAACCTCGGCCAGATCGGGATGTCCGTATGTGGTGAACTGTCCGATGGCCCATCCCATATTACAGGCAGATGTGGGAACCGACTGCTGGTAGTGGAAGGTTTTCGTCCGCAAATCTCCAGACATTTCCACGTCCTACAAACGAAACTTACGGGGGGATAGTATCTGTTGCTATTCAAAGACGGCCGAGTGGTCAAGTGGGTAGCGTTCGGCTGTCGCTCCAAAGACCCGGGTTCAATCCCCGCTCGCCGCGGTATCTATTCGGCGGACCGCATGAGCTGTCAATAAGTAGCTCACCCATGTCTATCTCCACCCTCTACGGACAGTCCTTCTACGGTTGATACATGATTTGTGTGTGCTTATATAATTCGCTCGATAAAGTAATACACGGCTGAAATAGTTGCCGTAAAAGATTATTATAAAGACCATCCCGTGAAACGGAAGAAACCCGCATAGTGGCGGTTGTCAGCTTGCAATGCGCTGTGAACGTTTCGAGATTCGTAAGTAACATCTTCATACCAACACAGCTTGTTAACTTGTGTCTCGCGTGGCATGTAAACTACAGAAAGCAAACGTCAGATTCAGGCGTCAACTCTGTTTTCGAGAACCAAAAATACTACCACATAGCCTTGAATTG
The DNA here is from genome assembly GCA_964036275.1 of Litoditis marina. Classification (NCBI taxonomy): domain Eukaryota; kingdom Metazoa; phylum Nematoda; class Chromadorea; order Rhabditida; family Rhabditidae; genus Litoditis; species Litoditis marina. The sequence continues at coordinate 2,035,380 of OZ038433.1, read as the reverse complement.
AGGTAAACATATCAAGGACGACCGAAACAATTTACCTCACCAACGCCCTCTTTTAAAAATTGGCAACGAACTAACACCATTACAATTTCGCGGAATTCTTCAAAAAATCATTGCAAGTGGCAGAAAATCTTCTTGTCAAGTTTTAACAGAAGACATACCATCAGTTCGGCGCTGGCAAATAGAGACAAATAAAACTCAGCAAATGAAACTCATCGAGAACTGCAAAAAATAATGTCCCTGAGATTTTTTCCACGTGTGAACTTTGAACAGAAGACATACCATCAGTTCGGCGCTGGCAATGGCAGTGTGGGCGGCATCGCAGGTGACATGTAGCTGCCAGAGGGCCAGCTGGTCCGGCGAGTCCTGACACGGCAACCATTCGTGGGTCGCTGGAACAAACCAAATTGACATCATTCCTCTTCCACACTTTCTTTTACTCTCTTACTTTCCATACATTACTGATGGCGAACCGTCTTGATTATTTTATTTCGGCCACCACCGACACCACATATCGCATGTAAATCAATCAAGGTTGTCAACGATCGTATTTGGTTTTCCTCTAATTCGTGGGTCGCTGGAACAAACATAGGGTGACTTTGTTGGATCGAAAATTGAATCACCCGTTTTTCCTCGAAATCGAGAGATTGAACATAATCAATTTCAAAAAATATCACCTTTACTGGTGAAAATCTCACTTTTCATCCAGTTTTGTAGTATATTCAGCACCCGATTTCCAAAAAATCTCTGTTGACAACAAAGTCGCCCCACCTATGCGCTGGAACGAACCAAATTGACATCATTCCATTTTTAGTCTAGCTGGCCAGAAATAAATTAGTCCAAACTCTTGTTTGATTTTATTAACGTCGGCACCGACCTCACTGTCGCATGGAAATCGAGGTTTTCAACGTCCGTAATTGGTTTTCCTCTAATGCGAGCAGAAGTAGGGTGTTGGACTTGTTCGGGTGGCAAGTATAATTAAAACTTTTGCCATCTTCAAGTGGTATCAATAAGAGATAACATGTGATACAACCGTATTCAAATCACGGGACAACATTAACTAACCGGCTAATAATGCACTTTTATAGGTGAAAACATGTGCTCCCTTTTCCAACGAGCCATCGCGGGCAATCGAATAAGAGAACTGGACACCCTGAAAAGAATGGAATCATACTTTCGCAGTATACTGCCGCAACTGTGCTGTGAGTAAATTAGTACTAATCGTCGTTATAGCAAAATCAGAGCCGTTTTCAGGCAATTATTCATCCTCCTTGTGTAATTGTAAAATGAGGCCGCCCTCGAATCGACTCAACGAGAACATTTTTGAAAGAGAAAGATAGAAAGTGAGAGGGAGAGATGAAGAGAGGGAGAGAGAGAGAGGGAGAGAGAGAGATAGAGAGGGAGAGCTCTATACCGAAAACCTATCCTGCGACACAACTTACCGTTCTGGGTCTGCGCACGACCACATTTATTCCCACTTTGAGGCATCCCATACTGCGTACACGTCCGGCGCACTCTCGCGGAATACGAATGTGTAACTGAGCTAGAAATAAGATGACTTTTTATAACCAATCTGGTTCGTTTAAAAGATAGAGAAGGAATAATTTACACGATACACCGGCATATTACACAAATCACATATAAAGTTGTAAAAATTTTCAAATCAACTCACTGTCGTTCTTCTTGAGGGTACTGTAGGTGGCAGACATTGATTCGCGAAGATTCCCGGACGTAACTGGACAATTGCTGTCCTGAAAGACAACAGTTGATGAATTTTTCGATAAATTATCATAAGAATACCGATGGTTTGAAAACTATGTTCTGCTATAAATCAAAATATTGTCACCCAAACTATCTGAGAAACACATCTAGAGGTCTGAAGGGCAGTCGAGGAACACCATTTCACAACGATTTGACGAGATCTAATAAATTTTGAATCTTGAAATCTTGAAACCGGGAAATAGCAAAGGGGACGAGGGGTAAAGGGGACGACCGGGGGACGAGGGGTAAAGGGGGGGAAGGTGTGACAAATATATCTGGTAAAACGAGACATATCTTGGTTCTGCGGCTCACATTGCTAACTAAAGCCGTTTATATGGGACTACTAGTGATTGTAGTCACCTAAGTACTGATATTTATGATTTTACCCTTAATTATTTTGTCAAGCCTCGTCCCCTTCACCCCTCATTCCCCGGTCGTCCCCTTTACCCCTCGTCCCCCGGTCGTCCCCCGGCCTTTGCTATTGGCCCTTGAAACCAACCAAGCTGTCCTCTACTCTCGAGTACTGCGCCTCAATATCGTTCACGGTGACACGACCACCAGAATCGGTCAGATCAGACGGGAGTAGGGCGACTGCAAACAACAGAGATAGAGTATAATTGTTCTTTTAAAACATAGAAAAAACACCAATCCTTAACTCATGAATCGTGAATGGTTTTCAGCACAAAAACTATATGGAACGAACATATTACACCCGGGTTGTCCTGTAGGATGGTATGATGTTTGGCTCAGTTTGACAAAGATTACACAAATTCTCCCACTCCGTGGCTCCGTGCTTTAAATTCCAGTATACCACAGCAAAAACAAGATATAAATATGAGAGCACTCACACTTTCCCAAATGCAAATTGATCGAGGACAGATCGGAAACCAACGGAACAATCGACAACTCGGTGAACACTTTGAACGATTCGTTCAGAAAGGACACGTCAGTTATGACAACCTAAGGAAAAAATAGTGTACATATTTGATGCCGCCACATTATACGTTGCTTAACGTGTGTATTAGTGAAGAAACAAGAAAACATGCGGTTTTATTCAATTTAAATCGTAGACCGCGAAAAACATAGATCGGAATTCGGTCATCTATGTTTGTTACATCCCCATCAATGTCTTATCTCATTTATTCACTTTGTTTTCATCTTTCTCCAATGAGTGAGTACCACATATGTAGATAAAGAAAAAAGAAAGAAATAAACATACTGACCGTCTGAGCGAGCACACGGAAGTCAGCCTGGCACTCGATGTACGCAGAAGCAGGCGGGTCGTCGTCACGCAGCGCTGTCGACGTGAAATTGGAATGATTCTGGAACAATATTACATTTCTAAAAATAAAGGTTCACAGAGAAAAGTTTTACTTGACGAAATGTGCCATTTTTCTTTAACTGCTTTAGCTGCATAGTATTTACGCCCATCCAAATAAGTTGAACTGAAAAATTGGGAAGGTGGATTCGCCATGAGATTCGGAATTAGGAGAAAACACTTCCCTCTACCTGTGGCAACGTGGTTCAAAACACTATATAGTTTCTGCCATTCCCACTGAGATTTTGGCAGCGTGCCATTTAAACTTCGAAAGAATATAGTTTATAGAAAGAACAGGTTTGATTAAAAAAAATTAGCCACGTACTGTAACAAAGGTTAACTGCTACTTAGAAAAAGTTTCAGTGTTTTTAAAAACCGCCTGAAAATTCCGTTGGCACGTTGCCGAGGTTTCGGTGGAAATGATAGGAACTATAACTAGCCCAGTAAACCACAATTTCTACCTACCGTATTATTTCTGGCGTTGGATCTGCCGTGACTATTGGATGGAGGGGCGTGGTCTCCATTGGTGGAGGACCACTCCATTTCCACCTTCATCTTTCTCTCTTTCAGCTTGAACGAAATGGAGCAACATTGTATGAATAATAAGAAAACAATGTTGTCCCACGAATATCGAATAAACAACATATAAAGGTACTGTAAGCGAAATCACTTGGCTATGAAACAATATCAACAAGTGGTAATGGAATGGAATTTATCGCAATTCCCAACAACAATCAACAAACAAACAAGACAACAAACTCGGAGGTACAACAAAGCTATCGTATACCTAGACTTTTACCTAAATTGAACTAATTGAGGAACTAAAATGGAGCTAGATAGATATGAACACGTAGCAAACACAACACACACCGGATAAAACAAAGTAGACGGTGAATGTATACTACGATGAATTGTGGAGGTACAAGGTTCGAAAATTGACTGGTTTGTTCAGAGCATTCCAAACTTCTGTTGTAATCCAACATTTCTGAGTGATAATCTATTCGACTGTAGAAAATACGATCAAACTAGTACGGGGAAATTAAAGCAAATGTATACAGTTAAAAACAAAACTACGTCAATACCCATACCCATGTACTACTTGGATGAACACCTTGATATTATGAAAAACAAATAAGCATAACTTGTTCAAGCTAAACTAGTAGTAATGACTAGACAGTTCGTTTGAGACTTCAATAGGAGCTGGCCTTGTGTTTGGGGATGAAGACGAATCCGTCGGGGGTGGGTCCGAGCAGTCGCCGACTGATCTCGATCCAATCCTCGGCCCTGCCACTGGCCAGCAGGGTCTCCAGCTCATTTCGACCGCGGAACTGGGGCGGACGGTCGTTTATTCGCTGCGGCACCACTTCCAACAGACCCACTGGGATATAGCTGCAATGGAATACATTATTATTATTCTTCGAACCACCACCACCACCAACTAATCAGATTTTACACAACAACACTACTCCGTGGACCGAGCACGAACATTTCACCCATTAGTGAAGATTGAGCACTGAAACTGATTCGTGTGGGAGTGACGAAAGCATTGTTGCAACTTGACGGCGATGCATGTCATAATTTACGGATTTCAACCGAAAAGTATCGGGATCAAATTACAAAACAGTGGGTGAGATAGAGCCGCATACACCGTAAGAACTTTTCGAGGAATGGTAATGGTAATAGCAATATGCTTCCGGGACCTCCAGAGAATGTGAGGAGTATACTGAACTGACCGACAGGTGAATGAGAGCCATTCAAGAAGGAAGCGTCGTGTCCGCTCAACACCAGCGTCGTCACTTCCCCAATGATCAAGACCATAATTCACAAATCTGGAAGCGCCATGAGAATAAATAGCGAATTATTAAGAGTTTTTGTTAAGTTCAATGGTTCTTGCATTCCCTACGGTTCAAAGCGAGCATTTAAAACACAATTGTGAATGGTATACTTTTCCAAGTTGAAATGTGGGAGTGAGGATCGGAAAATAGTTTCTGAGCCGAACCAATCTTCCAAACATACGTCTTCAGCAGATCGAAACGCTCTGTGGCCGTAATGTCCCAGTGTCGCTTCTCGTCAATCTCAGTGAAAATCCACGGCTTGATCAGAGCTGCGCGTCCAATCATGATGCCGCCGATATTATTTTCTTCTAGGCGCTGAAATGGTGATACATTTCATGAATTGGTAAATAGTGATAAATTCCAATGTCATTAATGAAATCGGTCACATCTCTTCGAATCTAAGTGGTAAACTCAAAATTCGACGCGAGACGAGTGGAAGGTATTTCTAGAAAGCTATAAGGGCTAATGATCAGCTTGGCGTATTCGATCTTTACAAAAAGCTATACTTAAAGAAGGACGATTATGTGGACCAATCCCGTGTCGACGGTCCGTTAAACTGCAATTGAAAAATGTGTTGCAATTAAAAGGACTGAAGAGTTGCGATTGGACCACATGATCGTCCTACTTTAAACTTTAAAGAACATTTCACACAACAGAACACAGCTTATTCCCAGCACTGACCATATGATAATCTTCCCAGCTGAACACATCACCGCACACCCAGAACGGCATCTCCCCTGCGGCGTCGGCACACGGCTTCACAAACTCCCATTTGGCTAGTCTCGAATATCGTTGTTCTCTATAAGGCAGAACTGTGAAAAAAAACTAGAATTTTAATTTATGCTATTTGGTATCCACTATGATTACGGAGAAAGGATTGTAAATTATTTTTCTCCTATTGGTTTTTTTCTTCTACAAGCGAATAATAGATATAAGTACGAATATAGTTACATATTGTCATGATATCATTTACTTGATATCACAACTTTCTACTACATGTTTCACTTCTATTTACTACAACAGGTACACGGAGAGAGGATCATCAATCGAAGAAGAGGCGGGACATGGGCGGAGCCAGAGGATCGCGGAAAGCCAGGAAGAGAGAGATCACTAGGGAGTTTCGGATCGAGACTATCGAGATCCCCGGGTGTGCAACGACAGAATGGAATCGACACTTTTAATGTTTATTACTTGAACGCTTAGTAAATTTATGTATTGAAAGTCTTTTGTTATCTTCACCTACCTTTCTCTCGCAAATATGTCGTGTATTACAATTGCAACACTCGAAACTCGTGTTACAAGGTAAACTGCTCTCTAAAACATATATCTTACAAAATACACTTTCGGACCAAAACTGCTTGTACTCAATGACTGCGAGCCCAAAAGGCTCAAGGTTAACATGTAGGCCCGGCTCGAACTTTCGTGTTTTCAGAATCCTAAGTACCGCTACACCCACTTTTACATGTTTTCTATTATTACCACCGTCTCCACTCTTCCCACCCATTATGTATCTCTTCATTCATTTCCTATCGTATATACTGCATACACCGAAGGATGACACCTCATGCACTTGTAACTTGTAATTCACCCAACCTCATAATTTTCATGGCAAAGGGTCAATAGTTAAGTCATCTGTCAGCAAAACCACCTCTGACAACCTCGGTGATACAGTATTCATCCATTTTATCTCCAAAGACGAAACGTGTGATTGACACAGTGACGCCCAAAGCATTTGTAACTACCCCCAAATTCTTATGCCATCTACCATTCTCACGGCTAAGGGTAAATAGTTAAGTTCACCTAGCTGGCGCAACCTTGCTGCCACACTGTCAACCATCTCCGCTCGTTTCCAATGTAATTCCCTCATTCCAGTACTGTCGTTTGCACCAATCATTCGGGTCATATATAATCATCCTTTTCTATCCGTCAAATAACGTAACTTCTCTTTCATTTTCGCGGAACCGTTATCTTTACGTACTTTCTTTCGTCCGTTATAGTGACAAGTATATCGTGTCCGTTATAGTGACAGATATAAGCCCATGTAGTCCCTCACTGTGCACAAGTCAAACTACTTCAACGAAGACAAAAGGTCTTCATAATGGATACTATATCCGTCTTATTATTCATATCTTATACTACTATTCTCATCTTATATAATTACCTCTAGACGGATTTCATGGGAGTCGCGGTTCCGCAACTGTAGTATGTAAACAAACATACGACTCACCATTCATTATTGGGCAAAAGCGCTAATATTTGCAAAAAGGCAAATCAAGGGGATCCCACTCATTCATTACTCGTTTGTTGTTCATTGCTTACTTACCATTTTACCATATGTCCACTTGCTATCAAATAGCTGTTTTGTCTAGTTTAGACACATGTAGCCTTCATTGTCAACGATTCCTTTGTCTTCAATAACTAACATTTCCCCTCTAACCACTCAGTTTTACCATACTAACGCTTCTTTCGAAAAACTTTATCCTTCCCTTCATAATTAGATTGTAGCCACCAGTTTTACCCTTTCCCCACATATAACATGTAGTTTAACTTCTTATTCGAAACAATTACCAATTACCTTTCTTATTGTCCGGGAACATGGCTTGTTTTCGACTTTATGAATGAATTCCTTTCCACCCATGCATACCATTAAGTTTCATAGTTCTGTTTAACTAATAACGCTTTTCAGTTAGTATATTTTCAGTGTTTTTGTAAAGCACAGGTTCTAAAATTAGCACTGGCATCCCACGAGAAGCATCTCCCACGCGAAAAGTTGTAATACTTTAGCCATTTTCGAGGAAGCCTCGATGTTACAACACGTGTGCCTCCCACGTAAATGGCTGTAGTAATCTTCCGACTACCCCACGACTACCACGCTTTTACATCTCATGCGTCTCCCACGCGAAGAGTTGTTACACAACCCATACTCTGAAACGTACACCCACAGTCGACAGTGGCTTTACGTTCTCAGTTACCTTCATTTTACCTTTTTCAACTCTCCGTATTAACTAGTAAAATTAAGTAACACTCACCTCACCTATCTTATGCTTTCATACAAAAACAAAACTAAGACAAAAGTAATTCATTTTTCCATTTTCTCACGGTATGCACTTGCATTAAACTTCCAGTTAACTTTTTCACGGCACCAAAACATGTGCGTATGTTTTACCCAACCTGTCTGCTCATTTTGTTTTTTGAAAATGTTTTGAACCATTACAGTATACCAACTCCACTTGGATCAAAGTCCTTTGACCAGACTTCCCAGCTCTCATAGCTTCCACAACTTCGAGTTCCCAACGACCAACTACACGGACTCATCGGTGACCATTCTTCGATATAGTTAGTTCCCCACCGCCAGTGTGTGCAAATACTACTTGTAGTCAAGGCGAACCTAAGTTTGAACACAAACAGTTGTCACCTATCCCACGTGAAGTTTCCACCAAAACACGATCACACTAACGCTTAGTCTCAACTTTCCACCGGAAAACGAAACTAGGCGAACAATTTATCGAGTGTTCACAGTTGAGTAACTGTTTTTCATCTAGCTCCGAAACTCGGTCATATAAAGTTCAGTTTGATTGTAACCAACTGTGTGATTTTCTTGTGTCAAGTTCTAACCAACTTACTCCCACTCTTCTCCACAACTTTGTGAAGTTCACCCCCGAGAACTTAGGTTTGAATCAGGTTTTGAGCTGAATAGGTATCAGACTACAACTGCTCTCTTACCTAGACAATTAAGTTTTGACGGCACATTGCAGCCCTGTACGTTTTACTGTGTTCTCTCAACAATTTCAGCTGAGTGCTCCCACTCCAGCTTTGCGTAGTTCCATCCCACCAACTAAGAGTAAAGTCCCCTCACTAGTCACTAATAATTGCCCCGTTTTTTCCATCTGTTACATAGGTTTAGTGTTTTTCTGCTTCATCAGCATTTCCAGATCTCCTAGTATTTTTATTGTCCCACCCAGTTTTTATTTTCCATACCACCCCCCCCCCCCCCCCCCCAGTTACAGTACTACCTTCCACACTGGTATCTAATCTCTTCTCGTATAAGCAACACTTGCTTCACTAGTTCCCACCCTGTTTCTATTTTTCCCCACCATACACACTATTTTAATTCTTCATCTTTATTCACCCTGCATATACCCAAATTTTTCAATTAGGTTTACCTTTTTCCTACTCCAAAGTATTGTCCAATCACCCCGGCTGCCCAACCTTTTTTTTTTATTACCCTAACTCCCCCTGTTAATTCTCACTGCCCAACCCTCCTTGTCTGAAGCGACGGTCACACGAAGCAAAATGGTTAACACTCCCCCACTAGGTCCCGTTGCTTCAAATGTCCAACCTCAGAACCCAATGAATCTCCAATTGCTGCAGCAGCAATTGCAAGCTCTGCAGACTCAATTCCAACAGCTGCAACAGCACCAGTTACCTAACCCAGCGCAACAACCCAATAACATCTCGGCTGTTCAAATCGCCAAAATATTAGAGAATAGAGTGACCAAGTTCAGCGGTGACGGAGAAGAAATCTTTTCTACATGGCTAACTAAGTTCGTTGACGTTCTGCAAACTTTCGGCATACCCACAGCTAATGCCAAAGTGATATTGCCACTCTACCTCATTGACGGTGCCCGTGTACACTATGATGCCATTGTTGACCCACAAAACCAAACTTGGGCACAAATCACCACCACACTAGCTACCAACCTGAGAAACAATCTTAGAGTAGAGAATGCTCGCGAAGAACTTTTTGATCTTTGCCAGGGAGCGGATACTGTAGGCCAGTTCGCTATGAAAATTAAGGAAAAGTGCCAAGTAGCATACCAGGGACGTGGTGCAGCTGAGATTACCCATAATCAAATTGTACATTTCATGCGTGGACTCCGTCCTGACATACGTAAGACTCTTAGACGTTTGGATACCACCCCCGCGACTTTTGAGGACGCTATTCAGCGAGCTGGAAAAGAGGCTCGAATCTTACAACAAGAGCATTATGAGCGCATAAAATTGGATAATGAGATCAACTCAGTTGCCATTGAGTCCAGACTCCAACAACTTGAGCAGGACATTAGCTTCCTAATCTAGATTTTTTACCTATTTCGTGCTTCTCTTATACCCCCCCCCCCCCGCTTTAAATTCTTTACTATGACTTTTCCTACCTTGCTACTATTTACTCATTTTCCTGCTTTACCTTTTCAGCATAACTTCCCTCACGCTACTATTTCCCCATCAATTTTCACTCAAGCTTTTCGAAGAAGTTATTCCAATTCCTATTCTATCTTGCATGAAAACAGCCCTGTCACATTCCTGAAACGGAATATACTTCCCAAATTAACTCCCACTTTCCGTTCTCGCTATCTTAACCGTCTCCAGGAACTACTTGGAAACAAGCTAGAACCTGGTAAAGTATCCTACCCATCCACATCAAAGTTAGGATACTTTACCGTAGACATGTTTCCCCGTACCTCATGACCCCACTTGACCTACCACGGTTAAGATCACCGTGACTCACCATGTTGTCTCTTCCCACTACTCACCTTGATAGCAAGTATCATGCAAATGGGCATTGTTTTCCCTTACCTGAGACGCCCCCAGGTCATCCCCAGTTACATCCATACCACCCTCCACTCACAGTCGAAACAGTTGTTAACAACTGTTGCTTTCGTTCGTTCTGTAGAGTTGGGGACCAACTCCTTCGTTGCACTCAGCTTTCGAAGAGGGGGGATGTCATGATATCATTTACTTGATATCACAACTTTCTACTACATGTTTCACTTCTATTTACTACAACAGGTACACGGAGAGAGGATCATCAATCGAAGAAGAGGCGGGACATGGGCGGAGCCAGAGGATCGCGGAAAGCCAGGAAGAGAGAGATCACTAGGGAGTTTCGGATCGAGACTATCGAGATCCCCGGGTGTGCAACGACAGAATGGAATCGACACTTTTAATGTTTATTACTTGAACGCTTAGTAAATTTATGTATTGAAAGTCTTTTGTTATCTTCACCTACCTTTCTCTCGCAAATATGTCGTGTATTACAATTGCAACACTCGAAACTCGTGTTACAAGGTAAACTGCTCTCTAAAACATATATCTTACAAAATACACTTTCGGACCAAAACTGTTTGTACTCAATGACTGCGAGCCCAAAAGGCTCAAGGTTAACAATATAAAGCTAAGTTAAAACTTCGCCGAACATCAGGGCAACCAAACTAGAGAGGTTTTAGCAGTGAACAACGACTATTTTGGAAACTTTGTGAGAAGACTGAGATTGGAATTCGAAAGAAGTTTAAAATCCCGATTTCAAGGCGAAAAAAGCAGACCATTACGGTACATTCAACGAAGTCGTCTCGCGTTTGGAAAGCTTGCTGAAATATTACGGGTGTTGATAGAGTTCAAAATTTCGAGTTCGACTCGAGTTTAACTTTAACACCCCCTCCCCCTATGAAATAAGAAACCAACTTGCTACGCGGGTGCAGGGTGATGAGGTCGGGCGCAAAGTTGCCCAGTCCTGCCAGCGTCCGAATGGTGTCGTCCGCTGTCAGTACTCCCTCCTTCAGACCGGTACGAATCTTCACCGAAAGAGGCACGTCCTTCATCACCAGATGCATCGCCGATACTACTGGAATTGGCTACGCCTATTGGTTTGAAAATTAGAGGACTCGCAATCCAGTGAGATGCGATTATTCTATTAGATTGAATACATTTTGGCTGAACCTAGTGGTTTCAAAACTGAAAGAACTGAAGGAATCTCGAGATGCTAAATGTATTAGAAATGCACACATTTTTCGCTACAAACCCTTATCATATATCAGTGTGAACAACCGTGAAAGAAAAACGCATAAACAAACACAACTCAATATGAAGAGACGCATCACATGAATGCTATACAGTATTATTTGAAAATAAGATGATTCATCCAAATACATTGTACATTGACAATAGTGAAACCGAAAACCGACCTTCAACCATTTTATTATGTCTATGTGCCAGTGCGCAGCCGCCACCCTTCTGATTAACAACATCGATTGGACATCCCATGTTGACGTCAATGAAATCAACCTAAACGAGGGAATAACAACATAACAACTTCCAATTGGCGCCCGGTAACAACCCCATTTTCCTATTCAAAAACGTTCCAATCAATGATTTTACATTGAAAAAAGTCTAATTTTTCCACCATTGGCAAAAGGAGAACCGATTCTTCTGAATTTTCCGACTAATCGGACAACTTTACAGGCAGACCTGGTCGTCATCTGATACTCGTAGAATACGGAATACTCACATTCATTTCATCGACCACGATTTGAGCGGCCTTCGACATGGTATCTCCGAAGCCACCGGCTATTTGTACACCAAATATCTTCTCGCTAGGATGACGCTTCAGCAGAGAATACTCGGCGGCCCGTCCTGAAACAGCAAAATAAAATCGAACACAGACGAGCGGGTGAAAAACGATTTCCTTCCCGTTCTCGAGACCATCACGGCACGATCAAATTGAGAGAATGAAAGATCAGGTCAGCGATTGAACGAAAACTGAGCATTTCCAACTTTAGGTAATCGCATTTCTATTTCGGTACCTTCGTATTGGGATAAATAACTATGAGACATACCTGACAGAATATTGGTGGCCAAAGTCATCTCTCCACATGTGATTTCTGCTCCTTGATCAACACACAGTCTACGGAATGGAAGATTACCCTGCAATAATTAAACTCTGAACCATTTTTGAATTTCTTTTTTGTTATAATGGATTGAAAGAGTAAAAAATCTTCATATTCGATCGCGGTTGCTTCTAGGAAAAAGAACTAAAAAGGGTGTCATTACAAAATATGACCAAGTGTATATGCTAATGGAAAATATATTAACATTGGGAGTAGTGTATTTGTTGAGTAAAGTATACAAACCACGGTAGTGAGAGGCGCTAAATACGTCTTTCCATTCAATGACTTCATGTCCAGCTTCGGCTTTTCACGCTCCATCGATCCTACACGACCTTCCTTCACAGCAGCCAGTGCCTTAAAGAAAAACGATAAAACATTACTGTTTTATTAGCCAGAGTGTAACATATGCCACGCGAATACTTATATTATTATTGACCACACTTGAGAAATGGCTAACAACAAATAACTACCAGATAGAGAAAGAAGGAAGAATCAAACTGGTATCTGGTATTGTCGATTCACCTCTTCTGATGTCTTGAAATCATAAATCCGCTTGCGAAGGGCGATTTCAATATGCCTCGAGGACGTATTACATGTCTTTTCATAGGGAACGGCAACATCCTGAAACAAGGGGCAATGTAATATGAAAATGAGTTTTCTCCCCTGTTTATCATGAGCAATTATTGATTTCACAGATCAAGATGAGTAATCGACAGAAGAAAAAAGCCAATACTTCATAAGAACCTCACAAGTTCTCGAAACGGAAAAACAACTAACTCGGCGCGCTCATGCAAACAAATTTGAAATACCAAATAAACCCCTGAGAGCTATGTTTGAACCTCTCACAATTCATCTATCTAGTATGTTTAATGATATGCCTATCCAGTCTGAACCTATCAAAAGCGGACTTGAAAACCGACCTTGATTGTCTGTTTCTTGTCCTCATCCATGTGGGCATTGCCGAAGCGGCAAGCAAAACTGAATGGACAGTATCCCCTGACATCGTAGAGCGGGCAGTTCTCCCCTATATCATCCGGTTTCCGCGACAAAAACGACTGGATATCGTGCTCGGAGGTGCACTTCTCACCGAACCTGTTGATTAGGGTTGTTAATCGAGTTCAAAATTTCGAGTTTTCGAGTTTGGCGGAAAATCGAGTTTTCGAGTTCGGCGAAAAATCGAGTATTCGAGTTTTGGAAAATTTCGAGTCCTCGAGTTTCCCACAAAATACAACGCCGAGAGAAACTGATATTTGTTCGAATGACACAAAACTGTATGGAATTGCTCATCTTGACTATGGTTCAGGGGTGATCCCAGATTGCACGCCGTGCAACTTTTTGAGAGGGGGGGGGGGGGGGGTCGTAAATGGTCTAAAAGTTCAAAATATGGCGGATTTTTGCAATTTGCGATAAATTTTCACGAAATTTCGCAACATAAGAGACGTTTTTTGGTAGATTGCAATTTTTTGAGGGGGGAGGTCGTACTGTCCATTGAGTCTGGAAACTTTGTGGTCACCCCTGCTATGGTTGGTTTTAATGGTTGCTAGGTTTTAAAATCAGACGAGTTTTTTACATATTTAATAAATGTCCCACTTGCAAACGGCATCCTCCTGAATCATCGATGGACAGAGACGAACTGCCGCAGCCCGGATATTGGTCTCTGCGTGTTTCATGTCCCTTCTATAAAAAAAATAACGAGTTTAGGACACACACCAGAAATAACACGACTTTCGCGCTATGGTAAACTGTTCTGCATTTATTGGGTTTTCCTTTTCCGTGGGGACAGCTCCATCGAACATGTAAAAATCTTCTCCGTTGAGGACGAAAATACAGTCGAAATAAATACCTAAGAGCGAAGTGCGCGAAAACCCCAGAAAATGTTACCTTCTTCCCTTATTCATTCCCTTGCGACCATGCTTGTTTTCCCTGTTCCTGGTTTTGATCTCTGCTACGTCTTCCGGGTTTTCCACGGAGGCCTCCTTGGCTGCGGCTGCCATCACCTCATCGATCTGCAGAAAACATATTGAAAGAAGGTAGGACATCAAAAAAAGAAACTTACATCAGAAATTAAAGGTATATTAAAGTGAAATAATGCAGTACTTTTGAGGCTACGAATTAGAATAGCGCTAGCAATTACTATGAATTAGCATGGCGCGCTGTGAGATGAGGCTTAACGCAAATGAGGAAAAGTTAGATGGTTGTAGAAAATGTGCGTGGGACAAATGGTCAGGGTAACTTGTCAGCATGTCTCAGGTCAGATGATCAGAGACTCAGGGTGAAATTATTGATGTTTGGCGTCCTTAAACGGAAGTACTGCACGCTGTTACATTCTGCGAAGCTGTCAACAAGAGAGACATGTTACAAGGAATGGAAATAAACCAGCAGGTACCGGCTGGTTAAGATTTTAGTCAGTCGTGCTCTCTCTTGCTCTTTCTCTCTCTATACTATTTGGAATACTTTTGAGTTGAATTCCGGTCACAAAATGCTAATATATATCCCAAAATGTCGAGGTTAGAAGAAGATTACGGAGAATGTAAAAACCGCTTGGTGGGGGTGGTACTAACAATGTTTTCAGGCGCTAACCGATAAACGTAAATGGTGATTGGTGAATCGGTTCAATTTCGCAATTGGACATGTCATACAAATATAAAGTTCTAAGTTGAGTATCAGTTATAGGAAACTAACTGCGATTCGATACTCCAACTTCACCGGAGCACATCCATCCCTATAGCCTTTCGAGACGGGGGTCGTATCTTGCGAACAATCAGCTTTTGGCACAAGATCAACAGTCATCCTGAATTTGCTATTATCGTACTTCTTCATACAAAAATGTAAGAGAACAGTAACTAACTTGATCACGATATTCAAATAAACTACGCATATTATACGTGTGGATAAACAATGATCAGAAAACAGAGTTTGTTATCCACATTTATTCACAAACAAATAACAAATGTATTCAACAACCGAACAAAAACTGAATATAACAAATAAAATAATGATCAGAGATATACTATAACTTTTTCCCAGTCGGTTTTTGTTTCTCATTACGGCTACGATAGGATTTATTCCATTCGTAGTTTTTCGCATGCCCACAGTGAAGGCATCGTCGTTGAAATACTTTCTTTTGAATCAACTTGAGATCGAATCTTTTAGTCTGGAATATACAAGATAGATTTTTGGTAAATATCTAGTGTTTACAGTCCAAAAATCAATCGCGCAGAGCGCTCAGCATAATTTGTCTGTTGCTCTTCTAATGTATGCATTTATACCCTTTGAAAAAACAATGTATATTGGTGATGATTGAACTATCGTTCACACTATCTACTAAGCCAGAAGTTTACCGACACAAATCTTGTAGAAACTACCACTGGAAAAAAGATGAAATAAAGGAAAGCTGAAAGAACAACATGTTCCAACCTGTATCTTCAATTACTAACCTTGGCTGCGAATACTTGCTTGCACTTAGAGCAGAATACTCGTAGAATATCGGGCTCTATTTTCACACGTTCGGTATTCAAAACTTCACGAAAATGTTGTGCGATTCGTCGACTTATTTTGGCATACCCATCGTTACCCTCCGAACCTAGAGAACACAAACATTATAGTATAGAAATTGTACAAGTTTTTCTTCCGAATGAATCCAAGTGGTGTTCAAACTAACAGAATTGTTGCTAGTTTTTCTTCCTGAATGTTTCAAACTTCTTTATCATTACAAACAGTTCTCATATTTGAACTTACTAACTTTGCATTGATACTTGAATGGCAGCCTGGTGAAGAAAATTCAGCTTCATATGAGCATCCGTCACTGGAACTCCTCCATTTCGGGAAGCTGTAGTTCCCTCCTTTTTACCTGATAAACACGGCTGTGGTTCACACATGTATAGAGCCTTAAAGTGGTGAATTAGTTGCATAAAAATATAGCTGAGTGCATATAAGCATACCCTGAGTAAATAACTACCGATAAAGAACTTAGTAAAAACGAGAAACTTAGTAAATTCAAAAAAAAATCCGTCCAATTTTCAATTATATAAACTGCTCGATAACTATCAAGATGCTTTGCTTCGTGAAAAGAAGCTTTGTCCTCTATTTAAATTACTTAATAAAATAAAATTTATTAAGTCGGTTTTTTTGAAAATTTCTTCAACGTGCTCCAGCGCCATTATTGGTCCTGGCGCGAACGCCCTGACCCGCACCGCTGGTACTGTAACCCGGTGTTTTTTCCTCTCGATGGAGCCGTTTTTTTCATAAAACCTTCATATGTTTCGTGAGCGCCGCCTCTGTGCGGGCTTAGCTTTTGTTCTCTGTTGTTCAACTAGCTACGCAAAAACGCGCCATGGTACAACGTAGAAAAACAACCGTCTATGCAACATAACCTTTTTATTAGCACGTTCTCAAAATGTTGAGTAATTTTCGGATAAGAACTTAGTAAAAACGAGATTGGTTAAATTTTTGTATTACTATCATTTCTTCTCTGTTTTACGTCTTCCAGTTGTTCCCAGAACGATTATCTAATTATTTCGGGCTCTGTGTGATAGGAGGAGAGTAACTTGTTCGTGAGGGCAGCCCTAGTAGTGAAATTATTATATTTCTGTTGATTTTGATGAGCACGTGCACACGTCATATGGAGTGATTTCTTCGTTGCCATTTAACTTATACCGCAGATCTTACACGTCTGTGTGACACATGTGAAAAGAGCGTCTCTGATAACATGTCAAGGGTTTTGAATTATTTAATTTGGCGCGTTCCTACAGTATCCGGACTGCAACTTGGGCGCCGCCGAGACCAATTTTATTAGAAAAAGCGTTCTCGCTCGTTAGCGCTGCCTCTAGGCAACGTATTCTGTTGTTTAGTTATGCTTCTAACTTAAACCACCTAGTTTAATACATGTGTTTACTTTATATAGTTAGGGCTCCTTGCGCACGCGTCTTGTTTAGTGAACGCGCAATGCACAAATTCGAGTATTTTGTTCATTTGGTGTGCTTAACTTTCGAATAATTCGCATCAAAACTATGAGAAATATTTAATTTCACTTTTTCTGCTGGTTTTAGCACGTAAACACTAATGTTAGAAAAACAAAAACATGTACACGTATGTCTAGTTTGTTTTCACATGTGTGGATGTGTCTCTGGTTATTTCATTCGTTGGCTAGTTGTTGCATCTGAATCGTCGGTGAAGCTAGTCGTGATTACAATTTAGTTCTTTATAATTCTTTCTCGTATAATTTTAGATGTGAGCTTTACTTTTATTTACTCTCTTTAGATGGGTGTCGAGACGAGGAGAGCCGCTGCTGGTGGACGACAGAAGAAGTCCACGCCGCCCATTCTCAGTCATGAGTTTGTTATCCAGAATCATGGCGACATCATGAGCTGCACTCTGATGGTTTTCATCATTGGACTCATGTTCCCTGTAAGTCACTCTTTCATGTGCTCATTCATCTGCTTTTGACAAAAACGAAACATTCATTCTTTAATGCCACACTTTCACGCACTTTATCCAGAATATCGGATGATGTTTAATAAAAGTTAAGGAGAACGCATGAGGTTTTGCAGGCCAATTACACATGCAACCCGGTTGCATGTGTGAACCGCCTTCCGGTTTTGCAACATCTCCACTCAACAATTAAAACTGGTCAAATAGTCAGTTTTGCTAGTAACCGAGGGTCGCAATTTGTAGAGTGCTTCTACTTTTCGTATATATCGTAAGTAAATGATCATATTGCAGCTGACTGCATCCATCTCGTCATTGTTCGTTGCCCCACAATACAACGAAACCGTCAGCATCAACACCGAGCAAGGTATACTACAAGTATACTCGAAACGAAACAAGATCACTATGAATACTCAACATGCGAAATATCATAAACGGAAGTGTTTAGAATAGAACGAGTAAGGAGTAAGCTGTCACTTTGCTATGATACCCAAGCCCCATGCGGGTAACCAGTGGTTACATACGTTTGGATTCTATGTCAATTTTCAGGCCCCGTCGACAAGATGGTTTACACCAACGGTTTGAAGGATTTGTTCACAATCGCCTTCTACACAGTGGCTTGGGTTGTTGTTCATGCCGTTATTCAGGAATACATTCTCGACAAGCTGCAGAGAAAAGTGAGTAATGAGTTTTGTATTAATAATGCTTTTCGGTGTGAGTTATTTCATTGTGATTGTGAACAAAAGCAGGGCGAATTTGTTGGATGCCCCATTGAATCACCCTTTTTCTTACAACTAACAATCGGGATTTTGAATTACCTACTTTTCTCACTCGCTTACTAGTTTTAAATAGTCGCACAGTGCGCACTTTACCGGTGAAGTCCTAATCTCGCACCCTGTTTTTTGGTTACCCCTCCCTCACCCGGATAAAACGCTCAATCTTTATTCAATTTCTGTGGACAACCAAGTCGCCTCACGTTTGATTGTGAATTACTATTGGTCAGCTTGATGCGTATTTTGCCTGAATAACTAAAAAACACGACGATTCTTCCTTTTGTGGTTCGGCCAAATATGGCTACTGGCTATTATTAATTGAAATTCAGGGAATTTAACGTTGTTTAATCTTACTGTTATTCAAGTTAATTTGAGGAGTATACAATGGTTAGTGTTACGCTCAAATCGCGTGCTTTACCTTCCAATGTCGTTTTTGTAATTGTTTTGAGCTGTATTTTTCTTCAGGCTCACCTCTCCAAAATGAAGACATTCAAGTTCACGGAATCCGGTCATCAGGTTCTCTTTGCCCTGTACTCCGCAATCCATGCAGCTTATGTCATCATGGAATTCATTCAAACTCATGCTGATCTGAAGAGGTTGGTTATCTACTCATATACTGTACATTACATATAACATGCTTGTTGTACGAGAAAAAAATTCTCAATTCCCATCCCACCTCACACCTTGTTGACAAGCTGTACTTGTACACTGTACAGTACTTGTACAGATGCCATATTGGGACCTTTTGTAAGATTTTGTGCAAAGTTGGCACGCATTCACGCATACTTTAACAATGCTACCTGCACTCTGGTTTTGCGAACGACCCATTTTTTCATCACGCACACGCATCTTTGGACAATTTTATCCCATTATATTGAAAATTTGGAATATTGCCAAAAAAATGGTTATAGTTCGCAGCAATGCAAAAAATAGTAATATAGGTTATAGGTAGTTTCCATAATTTTTATTGCCGTGTGCGTTTCAGAATATGGCTGGGATATCCTGACGAGCACAAGTGGATGTCACTCAACATGAAGATGTTCTTCATCCTCCAGATTGCTTACTGGTTCCACCAGTTCCCCGAGTTCTACTTCCAGGTAAATCATGATGTCATTCAAAGCTTGTTACTTCTACCCTTTGGCTTTTACTGTTAAATATGTGGTCTGACAGGTACCGAATCTTGTGCCTTGCGCTTCACGGTAAATTTTGTCGTCCCAATGTATGTTAATTCGCAAAAACCAAGTTTTAGAATATCCGCAAATAATTTGTGAGTTCCAGAAAAATTCAATAGATTAATTTTTGTAGCGCATTTGCATTGGACAAGGCACGAGATTCGCCTCCTGTCAGACCCCCTTTAATGCTTTGCTATCTATCAGTAATTATCACTTTGACCATACGAAAGTTTCAGTCACTTATCTAAATTCGTATTCTTTTAGAAGTTCAAGAGAGACGAGATGAAGCAGCGCACCTTTGTCTCCATCATCTACATCATCTTCATCGGCGCCGCGTATTTCATGAAGTGAGTATATGTATAACGATTACAAGAAGTATTTTGTTTGAATTAAAGGTTTAAGGACTCTTCCGTGTTGTTTTTGTAATCAATATGCTATTTTTTTTTGCTGCTGTATGCTGTATGTATATTTCCGTTTTTATTTTTTTTACCAGGACCTCCCACCGAAGAAGTTTTTGCGTCGGAATTATGCATAGAACTTGATTTGTTCGCATTTGACAAGTGTGAAAATGAAATATGAAAATGATTATGATTTCAGCTTCATGCGCGTCGCAACGGCCTTGTTGTTCCTGGAATATTCTTCTCAAGTCGTCTTCCATTTTGCCCGAATCGCTCATTTCCTCGAGAAAAAGAATGTGTCTAAGCCAAGGTTAGTTTTTCACAATCCGTAGATTGCGTTTAAGTAATACGCAAAGACATCGTGGTTGTTACAGGGTGTCTGGTCATGTAACTAGATAATTGTTTTCGTAATGTCGTAGAGAATAACAATTGTATATGTAGCTTCTGCAAAATTCGTTCGCACTTATAGTGCTTCCGATCTGAACCATCAACTGTTTTTTTTTTGTTGAAAATCAGGTATTAGGGATGAATAAGATATTGAGATTCGGGTCTTTCTGTCTTCGAAAATTTAGTAAGCACCTTCAATAATGGGGTTGTTTGAATCGACCAGATGTTCAAGTCGGACCTCTACATGCTGCTTTTTCTGTTTTCAGCTTCAAGTTGTGGAACATCATCTTCATTATCGTTCGTCTGGCCTCCGCCGTTCTCACTGTCACCACATTCTGGTATGGCCTTCGTCAATCGGAGTCCGCCTATATTGATGTCGCCGTTGGAAATTTCAACACCACCTATGTTAGGTAGGTTGTTGATGGTTTGTAAATTTATACTTCTGTTAAACCTAATTTCTTATTTAGCTACGCACCCGTTGGTGGTACCGTGATTTATTTTTCTGCGACAGTCCATATATGTTGTTGCGCCAGCCACTGTCCTTTGGGATGCCTCAAACAAGTTACCATGGAAATCAAGCCCCTTATTACTTTTAAATTGAAGTTTTTTTTCTATTAGTGTCCAGCTGGTTTACTTTGTCTACATTTAAATTTTAGACTAAACTGCCTTTTGACGGTGCTCTCACTTCAATTGTTCCAACTGTGGAGCTTCATCACCTTCCACGTCGGCAGCTTCAAGTGAGTGTGTTTGTTCAATATACTTCCACTGACCAATTTTAGTAAAATTCGGTTGGTGAAGGATGAAGACAGCGTTAAAACTTTGTTCTAGTGGTATGCGGCTAATTGTATATTGATTAAAATAATAAAATTTCCCGTACACACTTTTCACGTTATCTAATATAGAACTTGCCCTTTTTTCTTAGAAAAACACGTTCTTGCTATGTGTTAAGCTAATCGGGAGATTGAAGATTTTCATTTTATCCAATTCCTAGTCACTTGTACTTAGCTGATCGAAAGTCACATAGAGAGGAATGATTCCATCGATTTAGTTCTGTTTTTTCTCTGTGTGCGATTTTAATCGATTTATTTTTTCAGGGATGGTTCGAAGGGCAAGAAAGCCGAAAAGAAGCCTCTCGTGAGCGCAAAGCCAAAGAAGTCGAAGCAGGAGGATTCGGTTAGTCATTTTTTCATGCTCCAAGCTCCATTACGTGTTTGGACGTCCGTAGTGGTTTTGGTAGGCTAGAAAAAATTGAGCGGGAGAATGAGATGTCGAGGCTGTCATCTGGGCTGTTGTTAGCTTTGGTGATATTTAATATTTTTCTTTGTTAGCAATGTTATGTGTCTTTTTTATGAGATCTTGAGGGTTACTAGCTCCTGGCTCCTCTGCATTCCTTTCAACAATAACGATGCCATTCCAGCGGAAGTGCCGTAATCTCATATTTATTTTGCTTTAAAGTATTATTTGCTCTGAAAGCTGTTTTATTTCAGGAATCGGAGCATGTAGATAGTGATTCCGCCAAAAAATCGAACAAGAAGAAGAATTGAGTTTCTTCCTTTACTGTACTATCCATTGTTCATCCTTTACTATACTATCAATGTTTTATCCAAATGTAAACGTGTGTATAATATAATATATTTGTTTCAGTCTCAATAGGTGTGATCTTTCTAATCAAACTGTTTTATTTATTTTTTATCCCGTGTCGATTGTTTGATACAATTCGCTTTTATCCACAATTTCAGCTCTCATGCACCCTCCCGCTCGCTCGACTGAGCATTTCAAGGGATTTTGTCCAAATATGGCATTTTGCCGCTTCAGTAATTCTCTTTGCAGGCCAATTACACATGCAACCGGGTTGCATGCAACCAAAATGCAACCAGGTTGCATGTGTAAAGACAGTTTGGTTGCTTTCCAAATGCAACCGGGTTGCTTTCGGTTGCTTTTAAAATGCAACCAAATGCAACCAAAAGCAACCAAATTGCATTAAAAACCGGAAAATGTCAAAAAATTGAGTGTTTGGTTGCATTTGAAAAGCAACCAAAAGCAACCCGGTTGCATTTGGAAAGCAACCTAATTTTGTTTACACATGCAACCCGGTTGCATTTTGGTTGCATGCAACCTGGTTGCATGTGTAAACCGCCCTCTTGGCACCCTTTTCGCTTGTATTATGTTGTGCTTGTGATTCTAGTATTTCCGTTTGGACGGGGTGTTTTTCTTTTAGTTTCACTTTTCAGTGATATTAGTAATTTATTTCCTTGTTATCGTGTTCTATCTGTTAATGACTGTGTCTATACGGTATGAAGGTTTGGTCTGTCACCTGTGTTTTGGACATTTTTTAATGCTGTTCGATCAAGTACCTGTAAACGGAAACAGTTTAACTTGTAAGGTTATGGCGGTACAAGCGTGCAAGCTAATGTGAGATACAAAAGCCTCATTGACTTATTATTTGGTTGGTATAATCGACCTAAACTTTTTTCATTACAATCTAAAATTTCCAGCTTGCGATAAACGGTAACTTTCTAAATAGCAGTGATTTTTCATTGAAGTTTGTAGTTACCCATAAAGTTTCAAAAGCTCAGCAGAAAAGAGAATCTTCATAAATTATTATAACCCAATCGTAAAAACGGGTAGATGAGAGAGGTGGCTAGATACAGGAGTCTTTGCGCAAGATGTGTGGATCAGATTGGCACGAAAAACAACAAAACTGAAATTTGGAAAATGAAGTAACACTATCTCAATGCAACTAGTAATGTTTTGTAAATGAGCATTCGTATAGTATTTTCTGAATGAGTGGATGGGACAGAAGAACCAAATTGGCCGTGTGCACTGTCAACAATTGGGCCCTCGACTTCAAAGGAAACCTTGAACGGATATTCAAAAGTAAGCTCAGTTCAGTAGATTTACGATAATATAGTATGAAATCTTATGTTAGCAATCTTTCCGGTGAACCTTGGGCGGTCCTAGGATTGGGGAACAAATCCCCGTCCAAATGGAAAGCTTTGAGGCCAAACTCGGCGGGAAAACGGTATTTTTGGGAAGAATACCTAGCAATGAACCAAACTGGCTTGGTAAATTTCACCTGAGTCATCTAAAAGAAGTCTTCAGAATGATGTACCTCTAATACCATGTGCTAACAGATTGACCTGCACTTTCTAAAAATCTAGCAGATTGGAGACCTTTCCCATTTTTTTTCAAACTACAACGATGATTCGGGCACTCTCTATACTTGATGTCGTTTTCAGCATGCGAAGAAGCGTATTCTAGTGGCGCGCGCCTGCGTCTGGGACCCGAATTGGAAATCCCCGGCTATGGCTGTGCGGACCACTTCTTCGAACTGGACACGGAGCTCCATTCTTGGGAAATGCTGAAGATGTTGGTAGACAAATCGAAACAGGTACAATATTTTATACAAATGATATTTATTATAGTCATGGCGGATTAAATAACAAGATTAAGTTTCGCGAAACTCGAGTTTCTTTCAAAAGGGCTTTGAGCTTTCACAACAGCCACGCATCTCGATAGTTAGTGAGCAATGACAAGGTACGGTGGTTTAGACATATTTTACAATTAAGCCCTGTTCAAATGTTTCCATATTGTACCATTCGTCATCTCCGGATGTAAGTATTTTGAACACTGGTGAGACCACGTTATACAAATGTTGTGTTTGGCTCTCCGACCTCCCTATTTGGTCTTTTCCAACTTGGAAGTGTGTGACCTTACCCGTTCGTTGCAGTGGCCCTCTTTGGTAATTGTGACCGGAATGCCGATTCGTCATAGAATGCTGCTCTACAACTGTATGGTATCAGTTCAGAATGGGTAAGATCTTTGTTTTTGATGTGTTCAGTGGTTTGGTTATCGATTTCTCGATTCAACATTCAATATTGTGAGGTACACTGCGTATTCAGATAAACTGAGAAAAATCTCCGTTTCAGCATAATTTCTGACAATAAAATCAGTCTAATAGAAAAACGGGACACTTGATAGGAGAAACTTGACACATAGTAGTACTTTTCCTGATTTCGTTTCCGTTACCATTTCCAGCAAGATTCTACTGTTGCGTCCCAAAATGAAGTTGTGCGATGACGATGTGTATCGGGAGTCTCGCTGGTTTGTCCGATGGTCCAAGCCGCTCACGTATACCACTTTCCATCTGAATACGGAGTTTGGGTTCGAACAGGTTAGTTGTCCTTCCGAGATCACGGTGCTAAAGGATTTTTGGGAACTTCTAATAGAATCGAAGTAAGATGACTTGTACAACTGATACTCTTCTTTTTTCAAAAGATTAGGAAGTTATGAAAACATTGCGAAGATTACTTTTGTCTCAGGGTTGTCTCAAATATTGGTGATAATAGACCTAGCTTTTCATTTTTTCCTCCATGAAAATGTCTTCTGAAATAATAGGAGACAATTGCTATGAATTTAACCGTAACATAACAAGAAGCAGAGAATTATCTGTATCTATAATAATTATCATGTTCAGGATACCGTGCCGTTTGGTGACGCAATTCTGGTCTCAAGTGATGGAGTCAAGATAGCCTTCGAAATATGCGAGGAACTGTGGACGGCTAACTCGTGCGTAATAAAAATATATGAAACATATTGTTTGGTAGTAGTAAGTATAATAGCGTTATTGAGGAGAGTGCCATTTTCGAAAAATTGTGGTTAAACATGTGGGAAGAACCAGATGTTTCATGCCGAGGTAAAATGAATCAGTGTGGTGAAAATTGTATAACAGCAACCAAATGCAATGTGCACATACGAATAATCACTTTTTGGGGATCAGTTATATTGCA
Source organism: Litoditis marina (assembly GCA_964036275.1). Lineage (NCBI taxonomy): Eukaryota > Metazoa > Nematoda > Chromadorea > Rhabditida > Rhabditidae > Litoditis > Litoditis marina. The sequence goes on along the minus strand of OZ038433.1, from coordinate 2,009,861 downwards.
TAGAAGAATAGAATAGGAATCGATATAGTTTTTGATAAGAAAGTTATTACCAACCCGCTTTCTGAGCATGCTTTTTAATCTTTCCAGCTTTCCATCAATCAACATCTAGACTTCTGTAATAATAAGAGACCATTGATTGTCACTGTTCAGACCTCATGTGGAGCTGTCGTTTCTCGGTGTGGATATTGTGTGTAATGCTAGTGGAAGTCATCACATTCTGGGAAAATCGAACTACCGCATCAATCAGCTCATTCTCGGCGGAAATCAGAAGGTACGATAACTTACAATTTCGTTGTTTTAAATTCGAAAATTGTGGTTGATAACAACAAATACCTGAAAAAAAAACACGAATATCAAGTAATTTATACAGCAAGTTACTAAATTTAAAAAGGTAACGGTCCTTATTCTTCCCATTCTGGAAAGAACTGTATAATGATAATATCATTACACAGTTCTTGATAATATCCACGAACATATTATGTTCGTGGGCAAGAAATGTTTCTACTGTGCAGAGACAAAAATATCTGGACGGCAGTCAAGGAACACTATTTTGAAGCGATTTCACGTAATAATTCTTGAAGGGATTTATTGCAGACGGGCGGTGTCTATCTGTACAGTAACCACCGCGGTTGTGACGGAGATCGGGTCTACTACGACGGGGCGTCTTCGATTGCACGGAATGGCCAGCTATACGCCCAGATACCACAGTTTGATATTGAGGACACGGCAAGTTCAAGTTCTCTCTCTCTATCTCTCTCTCTCTCTGCTATCTCTCTTTCTCTCCCCCCCCCCCTCTCTCTCTCTGCTCTCTATCTCTTTCTGTCTCGCTGTCTTCCTCTCTCTGTTCTTTCTCTGCTTTCTCTCTCTCTCTCTCTCTCTCAATTCTAGAAGTACGTGTTGAAGGGCTTTTGCAAGGGCAAAACTGATATAGCTTGTATGACTCTTCATGTTTATGCTAGGAACGTGCTACTGACTCATTGCTAACTTTCTATTTGCGAAGACTCACTAAACTTTTGTGTCATAGTTCGTATTCCGCGTTTTTCACTACATTCAGATGTAAGATCAGGTTCTATGAGTGCTTATCTCGAATTTATGTTCAACTGGTTGCACTGTTCAAGTACCGGTTTTCATATTGACAGCCAATGTGCACAACTTCCTCCTGTCTTTTCGAGTTTTATTTCTTTTTCAGTGTGTGGCTACGGCTCTTCTCGACCTGAATGCGAATATCACGTTCCGCAATAAGAAAGCTAGCTGCTGTTTCGAGGTGAGAATTTGTTTGTCTTTTGGAACCGGAGACATACTAGACATCTAGACAACTAATTACGGTAATTTAATTTGCAGTGTTGTTCAAGTGAGCAGCGTGTTTGTATGCCATTGCCATTTTGTTTATCCAACTGGTTTTCAGGTAATCCTTTTTCTGTTCCAGGTTACCTGAAAGTAACCTATAACCAAAATTCTATTTCCGTTGAAACTGTCGGTAAAAGCCAAATTTGGCGGTTTTAAATGACTGGTAACCGCTTTTCCAGTTTAGGTTATCTAAGAAAGGTTACCAAAACACTCGGTTAGTTATATAATTCGTCTCGTTTCTAGGCGGCCACTCGACCAGAACCGACGTGTCTGATTCCGTTCGACGGTCGGATGACTGGCGGAATTGCCCGGGAGACGGAGCAACTGGCCACGGAGGTGACGGAGGTGGAACACCTCCAGATGTCCCCGACGGCGGAACTCTGTCACGGACCACCCGCCTGGCTATGGCACTACCTCAGAAGAAGTCACATGGTGAGCATACACCAGTATAGACCGATTATTCGGCAAAAAAGACTCCGTTTTTGATTCAAACATCTGAAAATTGGAGATTCTTTATCAAAAATATACTAAATTGTCTCGTTTTTGGCGGAAAAGTAGGCCGTTTCGATTCGTTTCGGCTATTTGGACAAGTTTATTGGGTTATGATGGTGAGCCCGCCGTTCCTATGCCGAAATTCGTTAGCGGCTGGAGATTGAGATTGCTCTCAGTTTGCAAATCATTCTACTGATCTATGATACTTAGTTTGTATTAGCCTTCAAGTGATCTGATAAATACTGAATTTGAATTATGGATTTGGTTACGAATAGCGAGTTGATCCGCTTCAGAGTGGATTCTTCATTCCGTTGTCGGGCGGACAGGATAGTTCGGCGGTGGCGGCCATGGTGCGCCTCATGTGCAACAAGGTCTGCGCGGCCGTCCGGAACAGGCGGCTGACTGACGGTTGGTTCTGCGGCCAAACCGGTTAAGCCAAACTCGAAAATACTCTCAATTTGTTCACCATATAGAGTATGACCGTTGAAAAGGGTTTGAAATAGCAAGCACATTCTCAATTAATTTAGGCAAGTATGTCACATGCTAGTCGAATTCGAATACTACTTAAAACAGGACGATTATACGGACCAAACTAGCATCGGTTCTTTAAAGTGCAATTGAAAAATGTATTGCAGTTTGAAGGACCGAAGTCTTAGGATTGGTCCATATAATCGTCCTTCTTATGAGCCAAACTCGAAAGTAGAGTAGATTTATTCCACATTGTTAGGTGTTGCACTCCAATTGGAGAAATGTAAGGAAAATAGGATGACGGGGATAAGCGAGCAACTAGAAATTCGAAATTTTGGACTTGATTAACAACCCTAGTTCGGTTAAAAAAATAAGAAAGGAGTGAAATTTCGGCTCTTAAGTCGAACACGATACTTAGCGAGAATGAAAATGTACTGAAATAATTTAAGTCTGACATCCTTAATATGAAACAAACTTCGTAGAGGGTGAGTACTTATGCGCAATGTAGTATGACCGTGGAAAGAGGTTTGTAATAGTAACCACGTTCTCCATCAACTTTGTCATCGAATGCTAATCGAATTTGAATAACACACTGTGTTAAATAATGCTCTATGTACAGGAGGTGACGATCCGGCCTATTATTTGAACGGTGATCGTGTGGTGGAGGACCCGGCGGAACTCTGTAATCAGGTGAATATACTTCTGTCAAATGAGAGTATTTGACAACACTACGTCACCACAGTACGGCGCGATCTTCGAACATGAAGTTTCACAACATGTAAATAACAACTACTGTACGTAGACATGTAATATGCAGTAAAAAAACGGATGATACTGTTCATGTATCTACTAAAGTTTCATGTTTGATATTATTTAGATGCTGCTCTCTTGTTCACAAAGATGTATTTCAGGTTCTGTACACCTGCTACATGGCAAGTGAGAACTCATCTCAGCACACCCGAAATTGTGCGGATGGACTCGCACGGGAGATCAATAGTAGCCATTCCAGGTGGGTTGTAAATCGAGTTCTTTATTCTCACGAAACTTTTTTTTGAGTACTCAAAAGTAAGTTTTAGAGGCCAAAATTTCAAGTTTTTTATTAGAAGTCATTAGAGGTTATGTGACCAATCTAGTTACTTATTCAGCAGCAGTTATGTGGAAAAGCACCGATGGATTTGTAGTTTATTTTCGGATATAAAGAGCACTGTTAATATGTTAGAATGAAACTTCCATGTTCCAGCATTTTCATAGACATGGCCGTGACTGCAATGCTGTCCATTTTCCAGTTGGCCTACAACTTCGTTCCTAAATTCTCGGTTAGTTCGAGTTTTCTGGCGTAAAGTATGTCTTTGATAGTTGGGTTGGCTTAGTCTGCTTTGTTGATAGTGAGTTGAGTATTGACAGCTTGGTAGCCAGCTTGGCATGGCGACCTGAAAATGATAAGCACCTCTACCTATACGAATAGGTATAAATTTCAATGAAAGAATGGAAACGTAACTTGAATATATAAACAATTGTGCTACTGTCCAATTATCTTTTTGCAAAAGTTTCTCCTCATTTCTACACGTTCGGTTGCAGAGTGAGGACACGCGTGAGCACATGGCCCTGCAGAATGTGCAGGCCCGTGTCCGAATGGTCCTTGCGTACCTCTTCGCGCAGCTGTCACTGGTCGCCAAGGGGAAACGGGGCAGCCTCCTGGTACTGGGAACCGCTAATGTGGATGAATGGTAGGGATGATATTGTCAAACAGCGAAATTTCCTATGGATCTTATTAATGTTTTTCGGTTGTATAGTTTTGTATCCATCAAACCGTTGCAGACAGCGTATGATGAGTTCGGTAGGACGTGGGGTTTGCCCATCTTGTCTGCGTGTGTTTAAACTTTATCATGTGCTGGCAGACTGTGATCAGTGTTTCCACTCTATCTTGCCAGAAGCTAATCTTTATCAGCATACCCCAGTAACGTTGTCCGTATAGTCAGAATATTTCGGAAAACGGGCTAATTTCTCGCTGACCCAAGTGTTTGAGTGGCACGATCATTGCTCGTATGCACGGAGAGTCACAACCGTTGCGACAATCACAACTCTAGTAGTAGATCGCAACTAGCACACTTTCAGTACACTGTACACCATATTATGCTGAATACATTGAGATATACATGAAGATAGGGCGATGCTCATGTCAATCGGCGGTTACGTACAATATCATACTGCTCGCCAGATAGCTGGTTTGTATTCGTTGTTCAAGGTGGTTTGTGTTTTCAGTCTTGTGGGATATGCCACCAAATATGACTGTTCGTCTGCCGATATCAACCCGATCGGTTCGGTGAGCAAAACAGATCTCCGTCTGTTCCTCAACAAGGCCTACCAGGACCTGGGACTGAACTCGTTGAAACAGTTAGTTTTGGGAATTATTCAGCGGATTATGCTGAGACTGTCATGTTTCACCCATTCATTTTCCCACGTCGAGTTCTTTTGTTACCGGCGTCAATAGTGAGGAAAACATGTGTATTGATTCTATGGTATCGAAGCCGGCGTGAATCATTACGAGTGATCTCCGTTGACGCCGCCGTTAAACGTCAACGTGAAAATAGTGGATGCCGCCCTACAGTTTTATGCGGTTGTCAGTTGTACCTTTGATGGGTAATGCTGTCATAACACTAAATTGTAGGGGTCGAATCTTTTAGGTACAGGTGACAACCGATTCGTCAAACTCAGTCCTCTTCCCGCTAAGCTATACTATTTTTCACACGTGAGACACTAACATTCAATGTATCCTGCTCGGTTCGAATACTTTACCATTACCAGTTTATGGGCGTTCATTTCAAAGGGCATTTCTGACCTACCGTTTTTCCATTGTCTTTTTCGTTCATACTGTCTTTTCAGAGTGATCGACTCCATTCCTACCGCCGAGTTGCGTCCTCTGGTCGACGGAGAAATTGCACAGACGGATGAGGTATAGAAAAAGCGAGAAAAGAGGAATATAATGACTGTGCACTAATGCAATTCTATGAAATGAATGGAAAAGGTGATAAATATAAGAAAAATATGATCAGGAACCAGGTTTAGGGATTAGGTTACCTAGGCTCACTAGGCGCCGCCGTAGATGGACTGCCGTTAAGGGAGATTAGCATGGATAAAGGAAGGTAAATTATATATTACCAGCTGGAAAACACCGCGGAAAGTGGGACTTGAACTCAGGTCATGTGGATCGATAGTCAAACAATGGTGAATTTTCACATTTGTTCAGGAAGAGATTGGTTTGACGTATGAGGAACTGTCAGTTCTGGGACGTCTGAGAAAGCCAGGCGGAATGGGTCCCTACGCGACATTCCTCCATCTGCTACAAGTATGGCACCCAAAGTACAGTTATGCACAGGTCAGTCGTCATTTATGTCTGAAAGATAGATCATGGATAATTTTAATTATATTTAAAAAGTTAACTTTACGAAATCGTATCCGAAAGTCGGATTTCCTTCTCTTCTCTTCCACTGATACGACGCACTTGGGCAACAATTTACTTGACCTATTATACTTGCCTATTAGTCTTGCTCTAATCAATTCGTGTTATATTATTGTACTTTCTGCAATTCTGGATTGATTTTTTTTTGCAGATTGAAGAAAAACTGAAAAAGTTTTTCTGGCGTTACCGAGTGAACCGACACAAGGCCACCGTTGCCACCCCAGGTATGTTACCAACCAGCCGTGGTATTTTTCTGACGGCGTTTCAATTCCACTCGTATTTGGCCACTAAACTGATCAATTTTTTCAAAGAAGCAAAGTATTTGAGTATGTATCGTTCTACTTGAACTTGTTCTTGTAACTTGAATTTAAACGGCAATATTTAAGTGAATTATTTATTCTTTCAATCTTTCAACCTGTAAGTTCTACGATGTAACCTCGAATAAGGTCGCTCAGGGAATTATATGTTGAGCTAAATCGGACTACGTTTAGACTGCTGTATTTGTAGTTTGAACCTCGTGTAGTCTGGGTGTCGTTGGTATTCTTTGATATATGTATGTAGATCAAACTACAACTAAATGTAGTCATGCTTTATATCAGAATTGTTTCAGCGTATCATGCTGTGGAGTACAGTCCCGATGATCACAGGAATGACCATAGACCATTCCTCTATCCCGAATTCACCCACCAGTTCGAGAGGATTCGAATGAAGGTAAATCAGTGGGCTACAACTATTGATAAAACCTCAATTCTAGCATCTAAGTGCGTTGTACCGCGTGGTTTATATACAAGTAGAAGATGAAGTGCGTTGCACCGCGTGGTTTATATAAAAGTAGAAGATGAAGTGCGTTGTACCGCCTGGTTTATATAAAAGTAGAAGAGAGTTTATGATCCGGACAGTCCTAAGAGTTAGGCCGCAATACTTTTTGAAAAGTATGAAAGCGGTCCTAGTGTTTTCTCAGATGTTCGTTGGCGTCTATTATGGTCTTTTTAGTTAAAAGGTTTAAGTTGTTCGTGAAACTTCTTACAGTCGTCTGTTTTGCAGGTTCTCGAACTGGAGGCAGCTGATAAGAAAGCGACCTAATCAATCACATGATCTCCAGAATCTCTATAATCTAGTCTCATTAATTCGAGTATTCTGAAAATGTGTTGGGCAACTTGCCATAGATTGTGATTGGAATTGACTACTTATCATGTAATTCAATTTCATTGTATGAACCAGTTTCTTCCACCCATTTATCTCACTCTGCCTGTTTTAACCATATTCAGCATGATTTTTTTCTAGTGTCTGGTGTAGTTTGTACATTGATTAGAAATGAATCTTTTACAAATGATAAGTTCAGTCTTACTATTCGTTTACCGATATGTATCTGTCACAATGTGAAATTATTTTGTATTGTTGTTGTTATCCATAATCAGAAATCTATTGAATTTGTTTACAGAGACAATGCTTAGTACGGCGAGTGTGCATGAGAATCCGATACTGCTACATCAGAAAGTCCTGGTTACCGTAGTTGAGCCGCGTGGAGAGGACAAACCGGAGTAAGTTTGTTGATTGGGAAGTGGCACTGTATTTTGTAGTGGTAGTAGTGTTTCAGAAGGGTTACTGTATTGTGTTATGGTAGTCTCGACTAGACTCACGATCTATTGATTTTCAGCCCAGTCACTAAAGAGTTGAACCTGCGCATTGAGGAAAGGAAGCTGGACAACAATGAAAAGGTGAAGTTTGTTTATGTGCTTATTAAGTTTGGGTGATAACACGCAATTTTCATTGTAGTAGAATTTTGTGCTGGAAGCATTTATGAGCATTATTTCCGAGTAGATGAGAGATATTTGTGTATATAAATAGTATGTGTGAGTTCGGTTCTATGATTATTGTAAGTTTGAAGACTACAAATTTGGACACTGGGTAGTTAGTACGATCTATTGAATGTTATAAATTAAAGCAATGAAAACCCTGCTCACCGCTCCATTTTCAGGAATTTCGTGTCGAAATTAGTCATCTGGATGATTTTCAATTTCTCTATGGCGACGGAATCACCCGCGTAAAATTCCAGGTATAGTTTATAGGTTTTCATAAGTATTTAGTAACTCACAAAAGTTTTAACAGTTTCTAACAATAACCCCCTGTTAGCACACTGCCAAAAAATATGTTTGAGTCCCTTTTTCATTTCATTTTAGTAAGTTTAGTTATAATGTTTATACTTTTCTTCGCATCCACTCACTACCAATTTATCAATTTACCGTCCAACAATCAACAGGCTTTGGCGGACAAATGGGGTGTGGACAGCAAGTTTGAGGATTTCTTCAAGCTGCTGCTGATCCCGCTTCTGAAGGAGAAGGACAACGGTCAGACAGTTCATCTCAAGTGTATTCTATCCGCCGACCGAACACTTTGCACGTACGTATTCCCATCAATCATATAGACACATCAATACTTTTTACGTCACGTTTACCGCCGCAGTTGACAGTGAAGAAAATATGCGTATCGATTTAGTCGGCATTAACGCCGGCCTGAATCAATACGCATGTATTCTTAACAATTAACGCTGGCTTGAACTGCCGACGTAAAACTATGAGGGCGCTTAGTCTTAGTTTGGTTGCGCATTATCTTGGTTCTGAGGGAACAAAAATACCATTGTGTAGTTTTCTTATACGCAACATTTGTGAACAGCTCCTTCCCAATTGTGTGTTGACATGTGCCCAAACACCGCTACGGTGTTACTATGGTACGAGAATGGGGAAAATTGTACAATCACCCCCCCCCCCCCCCCTAGGGGTGGGGGGCGATTGTACTACGGGTCGGATTCCAACCTATTTGGGCTCAAGGGGGGGGGGGGGGACGATTGTACAATAAACCCCGAGAATGAAACCTTTTACGATTACTAAAGTTTGTATATACTGGTAGGGGCAAAGATTATCAGTGGAATTTACGGCATTTCAGTTTTTTTCACACATGTTACGAGGTTTTAGCTCTTTACTGTGTTAAAATTGTTCTATTTGGACCGATTTAGTTTCGAGGTGGTGGCTCGGAAGGAATACTTCATAGTGAAGATGCCCATGGAACTTCATCTTGTCACAGGAGATGCCCTTCTACAACACCTGATGAACAGTGTGCGCAGTCTCAGGGTTGGTCGGACTTGGTATTTTATTTATTTGTTCATCCACATTCAAAGCATATGAAAGTACGAAAAATATTTTTCAATATCTGAGTTTTTGAGAGCATTCAAATTTGGTGGTATAGTTAAGCACTGCGTTGTTCTCAAGGCCGTATGAATAGGGCCAATCTTAGGATGATTTCCGAGAAGTTTGGACTAATGTGATGTGTATAAGAAAACCACTTGGTCTAATCTCTAAATCTCAAGAATATATACGTGTGAAAAGTGCACTTTTCTAATGTCACTTCACAATTTAGTTGAGTACTTGACTTCTACTATATGTCCTATGTTTAGCGGAACGTGCGCGGAATGACAGCCCTGAAGAAAGAATTGAACGACGTCAGAGAACGAAAGAATCAGTCGGAGAGGGAGTGCGAGGGACTGAGAAGTGAGCTGGAGCAGGTCAATGAAAAGGTGGGGAAGATGGGGAAAAATGTAGAGTTACCCCCCCCCCTATGTTTGACCCCCCCCGTGGTAGTCTGACCCCCCACCCAAGCTAAAAGCACCAAAATCTTTTCTAGGTGGGGGGTATAAGTACATTGAGGGTGGGGGGAAAAGGTACATTGTAGATAGTTACTTCTTACCCCCCACAATAGAAAGTGGGGGGTAAATCTACACCCCCGGCAATCATGTACACTTACCCCCCCCAACAACATATTTTTAGTTTGGAATGAGCAGTGTACCTCTACCCCCCACTCGGGGGTGGGGGGTACAAATACACTTTACTTGTACCCCCCACCCCCGAGTGGGGGGTAGAGGTACACTGTAGTCACACCCCCCCCCCCCACCTGCAAAGTGGGGGGTCAGAATAAACTGTACTTCTCCCCCCCCCACCCCACATGCGAAGTGGGGGGTTAGAATAAACTGTACTTGCACCCCCCCCCCCCATGAGCCCGTGAAAGAACGAAAACAACCAAAACAACGAAGCTTCCCAATAACACGGATAAGATATATACATGGCCAAAAGCACTAGTCGCATAAATGAGGAATATTGATAGAAACACATTCTTCATTTCATAAACGAAATGTATCACACCACTCACAGAAAATGCAGAACAATAGTGTCGGGAGATCATATGCAGAGCTCAATACCAACCTCAGACTACCTATTCTATACACCCTGACACTCGAGATAAGGGTACCCAGTAAGCAAACACCAGTATACAAGACACATCAGCAGCCTAAGCTAAACATGTGCTTACAGCAATTGTGAGTTCATAAAACCAAGAAAACCGTAATGGAGAGTGCACCGAAACATAAGAGAACATACACAATAACACATCACACGGCTGCCAACACACTAGATGTTCAGAAAATCTTTAATACCGTCGAACATGGCATCTTGGAAACCATCACCCTCCCATTCACGGACGATGACCTCGTTGATGTACGAAGGCAGCAGAGGTTCGCTTGTTCCATTGGCCTGCTTGAGTGGTTTCTTGATGCGTTGCCACAGAGACTCGATGTTGTTTGTATGAACAACAGTACCATCATCATCAGTCCTGCAAATTGAATTGAAACATCCACATCTTATATAGTAAAGATAGAATAGTGATAAAAAAGTATAACAAAAATAGTACTTCAAAATGTAAACATCGCATATATGCAGAAAAAACCGAGATATGAATGCGAAAAAACTCAAATGTTTTTAATAAACTCACTTCTTGTACTGGATGGAGTGGTTGACGGTACGATGTTTTTTGAAAACGGTCTTGAGGGAACTGTAGCTCTTCCATAGGTCAGAGTGAACTTCCGAATCCCGATCGATATGCTTCCTGAGAATCGGTATCATCTCCTTTGCAGTACGATTCTTCACAATAACAGCGAAGCTTTTCCTAGAGCCAACTTCTGTCCCTGAAACTGATCAATCATTAGCAATGATGGCTTCATTAGATCTTAATAGATAGTGATCTCAATAGCGCAAATATCAAGCTGAAGAGGGTGAGGGGTAACACTACATGTTCAACCGCAGCATCAGTAATCAACGTGTTTCGGCGATTCAAATTACTACTTATCGGATTCAGTGCAATTTTATCGACCCTAAACTACGACAAACCCAACAATAAATATGATACTAACCACCAAGAATCCAGGTGAGTTCGCGTTCTTTCTCTCCCCGACCGTATTTCCGGGAATGGACACACGTTTCATCTATTTGAACGACTTTTCCATCACCGCCGATCTTCCCATACGACTGGACACGCCTATAAAGTTGGTAACAATGAAAATGATCATACAAATAGACGTAACCAATTTATCATACCTGAACACACCATCTACCTATCGGATCTACCTATCGGACTTATCACTTGTAAATTATTATATCAACTCACTTGTTGCACAGCTCCCTCATGAAATGCTTATAGTCGACCACCGTCTTGTTTGACAACTTGAGCTCGCGTTCCATTTGGTAGCCAGTATAACTGCAATAAACGTCATACTGATACTTTCGGAAATTTATATATATATATACCGCTCCCCATTTCAGAAGACGGGAGGGTTATAACCCCGTCCCTTTGGGGTTCTAAGGTTATTCCCATGATAATCATTCAATCATTAAATAACATGTGTGTGATTTTGTGGAATAAACCTATTATTAAATATATATATATATATATATACCACTATTTTTCACCCATTCCCATTGTCCCCCATTCCTAACTGCAAACATACAATTCTACAATCAATATGAATCTGACAAAAAGGTTCCCACACAAATAAAAACCTAGATTATGTGAGATGTCTAATTAAAACCTTCAAAAATTAGCGCTAACCGGTTAATCCACATGATCACAAGTTTAACCGTGGTCTTCATTGGAATACAAGCCTTGGCGAAGAAGCTGCCTTTCTTGACAGAGACAACCGAACAGTCTTGAATTTTATTCTTCCTACAGCGCCACTGAAATACAAACACTAAAAATCAGTTAGGCACCACCTTCCTTTCAGATGCAATATCTCAATATTGAAGCATGTACATTTTTAATAATATTCAACATTCAGAACTATTCAACAATATTTGTTGTTGACAACACAGGCTAACTTTCACACGTTAAATTAAGAAAACCAGGAAAAACCAAACTTCGAGATCAACCAATAAGTATCTTAGATCATCTTATTATTCAATAATTGTCTCAGTTTATCTTACTTTTCCAATAATTATCTTATATTACCTTATTATCCAAAAATTAACTTAAGATTCTCTTGATATCCAATAATTATCTTAATATTAACCATTAAATAATTATCTTATTGCTTATCCAATGATGCATTGCAATGATTACAAGATTATTCAATGATTATCTTGATGCTACCCTTACCTCTTTCAGATTTTTCCGGCTGCGCAGCTTCATAGCCTTGCCACACTTCTCACAATGTGGGTCATTGTTCAGATAACCTTGCTCCAGAAGAACGCACGTACAGCTGCTCTCATCCGGACACAACAAATCCAATTCAGCGAGTGATTTAACTTTAGACAACTCCATTACCTTCAGCAACCTGAAAATAAACTATAATTTATCATCCATGAATCCATGAAAGCAACAAATCATAAATGCATGATAATTAAACTTATTACAAAAAAACAAATACAATAAACATAACAAAAAGAAATTATTAAATTCGTAAATTTTTCAAACGCTACCTAATACAGCGGATACTCAGTCAACCTACGCAACCAATTAGACGCGGCGCGTTCGCGTCACGGTGCGCGGTTACGGTGCGCGGGTGGGGGGTCACTATACACTTCCCCTCGCCCAATACAGTTTTGGAAAAGTGGGGGGTAACTCTACATTGTTCCCGGGAAGATGTACTATTTTCGTTCTATCCACAGGAACTATTATATATACAGTATTCATGGCCATATTTCGGGTTCCTTCAATTCGCAACTTCGTTTCATGAGCATAGTACCCCTATATTTCGATGTGGACTGATGCTCATATTTGCCCGATTTCGATCGACGCATCACTTTTCGGAGAAATTTTGATTCCCACCATTGAGAAGACATAATTCACGGCAAAAATACGACTATATTTCGCGCTCATACTCACTTTTTTCACCTCGGTTGGTAACTATTTTACGTATGCTGAGACGCCTACAATAGGAATACAAAACTTTCATTTGCGTGAATGAAGTTTCAATCACGTAAAATTCATCCGACAAGTTAGCAAGTTGCGCAGTCGATTCTGCTTCCCTATTACAAAGATTCATTCCAAGATTCTAGATTCAAAAAAACATTTCGAAAGCATTCGCGTCAGATGCAATCATTGGGAAATAAGAATGCATTTTGTAGGAGTTTCAGTAGGAATGATGTGATATATAGCTTGCTTGTCACATATTGTTCGTTGTTTAAATATTCATCTTCTCTGAACTTGTAAATCATGTTCATGTTATCTGTTGACATGAATTGATCAATCATAAATTGATTAATGCATGAATTATGAATCATTTATTTACAGCTGGAACAGGCCGAAGAGCGCATCAGTGATCTAGAACAGGGCAAGATGGATGCTGAGAATGATTTACAGGTTGGTTGCAGTGTACGGTGGAAAATTTGCAATTGACAGTCTGGCACAAGCTTAAGATAATCCACATATAGTTGGAGGAAATTGAAAAGTGTTGAGCAATTTAAGACCTATTTGGATGTTATTGACATTGCCGTCCTATTCCAAAATGTTCCATTTTCACTGCAATAGTTTAGATGCGAGTCAACTGAAACCCTAAAAAGCTCCCCATGAGCTGAAGATGGAAGAGTTATGCTTCCATCCCTTTGGGGTTTTCAGTTTATTTCTGTTTCACGGAAGATTAATATTATGTGCTATTACTTGAAGGAATAAATATTATATAAATGTGGAAATGAAGCTGTTCTATTGGGTAAATAAACATTTCCCCCCTCAATTTTCGTTTCATTTACCAAATTTGAGTGTCACATCTAATCTTCAATCGGGAAGATCGCGTGTTCAAGCGCGATTAAACTCTTCTCTTCTAGCTCAATTTAACCTATATTGTTAATAGGAAGAAGTGCAGACATTAAGTTCCTTAATTGGGTGTGATTCAGTTGTAGATTTATAATATAATATTATTATTATTATTAGTATCATTGTTATTATTACAGATGGCCCGCGATGACGGTGATCGTCAACAGGAGGATCTGGAGCGACTACACGACCAATTCGACGGCCTGGAGGAGGAAAATGAACAACTCAGAGAACAGGTGGGACGTCTGAATTAGTCGATAACTACTGTCCTGCACAAATCTCCGGTAAAATCATACATAAAACACAAATAAACGATATATTCTATTCTAGTAGTGTTCGAAGCTTATTTGTTACTGAAATTTATTTGTTGTATATACATTGCGGCCCTCACGACATCATCAGGAAGCCAAAGAATTAATGCTCAAGCCTAGTTATTTTCCCATGATTTACCAAAGTTGTTGGTAAAATTATACCATACCCCGGAGTCGTGAAAAACAGAACTTACATTAGTATGTGTCTGAACATTTTTCAAGTTTTGTTTTGAGAACATTTCTGTGCAGGTTCGAGGTCTATTGGAACGTGAGCATAACTGGGAGGAAGAACGAGAGACAGCCGACAAGCAAATGGAGCAGCTCGTCAGAGAGGTTGGTTCCGTTTGTGATGATTTCGTAATTTGTAGTTTGTTGCTGGCTCACAGATTGCGAGACATGGACGGAGAAGGAGATACAACAATTATTAATAATAATGATAATAACAATCTTTTACGGCAGCTATTTCAGCCGTGTGTTACTTTGTTTCTACAAATACAACCAATCCAGTGATCACATTGTAGTCTCCGTAGAGGGTGGGGGTCCGTAGATGAGAAATTAGCATGGGTGAGCTTCATTACCAGCTCAGGCGGTCCGCCATGAAGATACCGCCCCGAGTGGGATCGAACCATGGTGTTTTGAGTGCTAGCGCGCACACAACCAGTCGACCACTCGGCCCCAGTTATGTACAATAAGGTCCAATATCATAAATGAAAGCTTTTTTGAAGAGATAATATTGCATTGACGAGTTTGTTGGTTCAATTTGGCGATCAGCACTTATTCGTAGAAGAGTTCGTCATTTGCAAGGAGCTTCATGACCTAGTCGACACCTATTTTTGCAGGCTTTCGACAGCAAAGAACGTGTGACAGAATTACAAGATGAGGTCTACAAACTGGAGCACATCCTGAACAAGTATCTCAAGGTGGGTAGTTTTGAAGGTTGCAGTCGGAGTTTCACCTAATTGAACGCTGGACTTACAATATATACTGCTTACGAACTCCATCTCACACATGATCTTCATAATTATCTAAAACCAGCCTGAGTAATCTAAGTTTTACGAAGTGCTCTATTTTCAGCCGGATCCTACAGCTGTCAGTTGTGACGATCGGAAGCTGAAAGAGTTGGAATCAGCCCTAAGGGAGAAGGATAGCACAATTGAGCAGTTGAACGGTACACATAGAGTTATTAAGTTACTTATTTGAACATAGTATAATTGTGCCACTAGAAATTTTTGAATGGTGTAGTTAAATTAATGAGCTCAGTGATATATGTACTCAAAATCGTCTTGAATCCGGGTAGAAACGATTTCGGGTCCACATAAAGTTATTACAGAAAGTATAAATTTTCTATTTCACTGTTTTAAAAGTACTCTTATTTGTGTTTTACAACATTTGTATTATCATCTTTACAGCCAGTATGTCCGAGTTGAAGCACGAGCACGAGTTAACGGTCGCGGACTTGAAAAAGACGAAAATGTCACTGGAGGAGGCTCTCTCCCTGCAGCAGAGTGGGTGGAACACATTCTTGCTTCCGATTCGAAAAGATCACTCGAAACATTCGCATGACGATTAGACCATGTAGGGTTCCGTTGAATAAGTACATGTTTCGCTTCTACCAAAGCAAGCCCATATGATGTAAGGTGCTATCACTGTGTTTTTAGTTGGTTTCTTTTGGTTGAAACTCGTCAATTATGGCCGAAATCAAACTATTTTTGATCTCGGCCATAATTGACGAATTAGAATTAGTCGCTTCCTATATAATTGCTCCGTGTGACTTTCTAAGCAGTGTACCTACTTCATTTCGTCGATTATCAGATCATCATCTAAACTGTAGTTACGCACTGTTTGTACGTCGTTACCAACGTGTTTCAAAGACAAAATTATTTGGCATGGCAAGCTATCCAGGAACCGCA
This sequence comes from Litoditis marina, assembly GCA_964036275.1. Taxonomy (NCBI): domain Eukaryota; kingdom Metazoa; phylum Nematoda; class Chromadorea; order Rhabditida; family Rhabditidae; genus Litoditis; species Litoditis marina. The sequence continues at coordinate 1,993,743 of OZ038433.1, read as the reverse complement.
TAGTCCTGAAATCACGAATCTTGTTGTTGCAGAGCAGATATCGTTCCACCACATGGCCAGCCCATCGTTTGTGCCGAGAACCAGCCCCCTGGGGGGTCTTTCCCACCACCCACTCGCCCATATCCAGGCGCCCTCTCGCACAACCATGCCCCTGACCCCGGCAGCCTACTTGCCACCCATTGTGGTAAGTATCGCGGATAAAAGGTTAAAGGGCTTTACGTGATGTGGAACCGTATTCTCCAGTCGGAAAGCTGAAATATTTCCCCACGGGAAGGTAGAGCACGAAATAGTGTTGTGGTGAGAAGGGTCTATAGGTGCAGAAAGTTTTTAGGTCCTCCAGTGAGATTGGTGAGTTTAACCATTGAATCTGGGACCAGCTTGGTCATTCAGACCTCTTATAACATAATTTCTATAACTAGGAGTGTGAGTAAGTACTCTGCAACTACTTGGGTTAACATTTCAAATGTTGTTTTTGCAGGGTCGAGGTCCCAGCACTCGTGTCCCCGAAACGCCGTTGCATAGTAGGAAAGTCCATACGCCGATTCTCAATAAAATGCGAGCCGATATAGGAAAGACAAAAGAGAAGTCAGTGTTCTGTTTACTTTTTCTCAATCGTCAACTGCTCAATTATTGACGACTATTTGCATGGTTTGATATTAGTTTTCGGCTGACGCTCAGAATACAGTAACCATTAGAATGACGAAGTCGAAAAGTATGTTCACTATCTAGTATTTACGCAGTTTACATACACTTAATAAATGTTCATTTTGTTGATAATCGTGCTAGTTGGTGAATCGTAGCAAGTATCAGACTGCATGCGTCTCTCTTACGTAGAATCATGTTCATTAGCGCCAACTTTTCGGAGCGTCACCCCATTTACAGGTTCACTCATATTCCTGAATGTCCTTGTTTTTTAGTGTTCGACCGCTAGGACTGGGAACCAGTACACAATAAGGCGATCCCACTCCATGGTTCTATCGTCGATTCATAGGCTCATTGATTACCTAGATATGAAATTGCTGACAGCCGTTCATCATACTCTGCCACTCGTGCCACTTGATCTCTTTATACTACTAACATTCCATAAATAGGTAGTGTATATGATGATAGATATTATCATTAACCGTATTACCTGTTGGTCATAAGTACTGCTACAGTCAGGTCTACTAACCTGACCAGGGTTCAAGGTTCACGCGGTAAGTGATTATACTCGTTTTTGTCTTCGTATAGTGCTCATCTCACTAATCTATACTTCACAAGCTGCAAAAGTTAGGAAGCTAGTAAAATATACGTGACAGCAAATTTTGTAGCTAGTGGAGTCCACGTTGGTCTGATGAGCACTATGCCACGCATGTGCCTGATCTTCTCACAGCCAAACCTCACTTATTGTCTTTCTTATTGACTTCCTCACATTGATTTCGCCTTTGATCTGCACTTTGATTCGTGATGCTTGTATTATCAACGTATTTGTATATGTGCATTTTTGGTATTGTATAATTTTAAATAGGATATATTTTCGTCTCGGAGTACCGATCATGTGCTGTTTCGAGATAAACATTAAATGTATTTCTTCTCGCTTGTATCTTTACTCTTCAAAAAATCTTTTTTTTACAATAGACTTTCACATTAATATAATTAATATAAAATACTGTTTATCAACGATAATTGAAATAGTTATAGGGGAATACAACAGTTTACCCAGAATAATAAGTTAATTCACAAGTCTCGGAAAATTTCCTCAAGATCGCGTGCTAGATTGAGCAACGAGGTATCCTGGAGATTGCACAAAATGACGATGCACAATCCACTGGGGGCGGGGCCTAATTTGGGGGACGGGGATACGAGGAGCACGGAGGAGGCACCCACAGCGGCACCCGTGTGGTACCACACGCTGGACGGACTGGAAAAGATTGCCAAATGAAAATTAGGCAGTAAGGGCTGGCTCTACACGGAATTCTGCGTTCGTTGATTTTTACGTAGGGAAACGCGGCCTGTCGCAACGACCGCGACGCCTGACATATTACTGTAGATCTCAAAATTATTTGAAATTCGCGGTCAAACTCTCTCGTTCCTCCACACTATTTCTCGCGAGCCGCACGCGTCAATGGCGCGATCAAAATCGCGGCCCACTCGAACCAAAGCGTCCATTGGAGCATTGTAGGGTTCAAACACCGTGTCCTACATACAGAACACTTTTCAATCACAGGTGAATGAGAATCATACAAACGTGTCACACGAATACACCAAGTGTAAAATGCATGTGTTCACTAGTTTTCTCATTCTCTCTTTCTACATCTTCTGTCTTGGTTCCTCCCAATCTTCTTCTCTTCCTCTCTCGCTCTCTCTCTCTCTCTCTTTCTCTCTTCCCACCGTTCTCTCTCCGATCCTCCCACGGGGTTACTGTCCATTCTCATCCATCCCAGGGCAGCTCGTGTCGAGTCGTTGATCTTTATCTCTCCCCTCCAGAAATCAGACATTGTTTCTTTGGAGATCAGGGAAGTTGAAGAAGAAGACTGGTAGCTGAACATGCAATTTTTTGAGAAATTCAGGATTGGAACTTTGGCAGAATATTACTAATGCATTGCACATATAAATATGTCTCAACCTCTAACTAGAATATATCATCGTCGAGATTTAGAGACGACACGAAACAACCAGAAAGTGTTTCTTCATAAAATTCAAAACTTTAACATTTGTGTAATGAGTAAATTTTATTTATTTAAACCGTAAAATATATCATTGTATTGATTTTAATCAATATATTTTGTTTTTCTAATACAAGGTTCGCTCTTTCTAAAGCAAGCCTATACGATGTATCTTGCTCTTGCCCTATCCCGTTGTGTTTGTAGTTTGATGCTTTTCGGGTGAAACTCGAACATTTAGGCGCCAGGCGTGATCGAACTACAACGATTATTCGTCATTTTCTACAATTCGCTCAAATTCTCCGATAATTAGTTTTGTAGAGTAGAGAAGTTTACCTGTACAGAACTGCATTTGCAAATGTGAGTAGATCGTTGACATTGGAAAGCAGACCACCGCCCGCCCACTTGTACGAATTATTCACTTCCTGACAGTTCTCCAATACACCATTCTTCCTCACGTAATAACTGGAAGAAAGGAAACGAATATGTAGTCGACATAACTTCCACTGAGACTCATACAGTACACTTTTACATAATGGCTGCTTCCTATTGCTATCTTCGACTTTGTCAAAACAATCTTGTAGTAGCCTTGAAGGTTTACGCAATTCAGACACTAAAGGTTTGTATTCCTACTGTAGGAGTCTCGATAGGAGTGAAAAGTAATACAACAGTAGATCGTTCCACATAGAACGTGTGAAAATAACTACTCAGAAAGTCTGGTCGTGTTGAATCAGAATAGAAAAGTTTTAATAAATTTGATAAAATTTATAGCTCTATGTTATTTCTTCGAACAAAATATATTTGTGGGACGTTTTGAATGTTACACTTCTCTGAATGTACTTGGACATTCATATAGTCTTTTTCATTCCTACTGAGACTTCTACAGTAGGATTTCGAAAGTACCAAACTTTTTTCTCACTCACTTATGATCGGAAAGGTTTAGGATTTTGGCACCCTATTCTCGTTCACAGGTACAACAATTAAACGAGAGGAATTTTGATGAACTACATTTTCAGCTTCACAACAGCCTTCGGAAAGTTTGTATGGTTACTGAGTCTCAGTAGGAATGGTGGGAACTATAATCAATATACCTTATTCTGTTGTGGATGATTTTGTGGTTGAAGTCCAGATGCGTGTGTCGCAGTCCCAACTGGGCGCAAAGCTCGCGAACCAGCCGGGGGAAATCCTTGCCAGAAACATTTTCCAATACCGCGCTCACTAGGGTCAGGCCGTGGGTCGTGTAGCTGAAATACCCGTGATTACATTATTAATAATATAAATTCGACACATTATCGGACGTATTCACATGGTGTTCCAAAGAACACTACAGGGATCGATTAAGCAAAGGCAGAGTAAAATGGCACACAAAATCTGTTATGTTGTGTTTGTAGTTTGATCCCATTGCGTTCCGGTCGAAATTCGTAAACTGACGCCTTTATCGAGTTCAAATTGCAGCTTCGCTATGGTCATCCCGTATAAAGAACAGGCTGTAATGGTACATTTCGGTCAGATCTACTGTGTTTGTGGTATTCTCCTTGGATTTCACTTGCACTTCAGGATATCTGTTCTGTGTACAGATAAAACTACAACTGAGGCACATATGAACTTGGCGGTTAGTGACCCGCTACTAAAGCGCTAGCATCACATTTCTTGTAATTTTCAGTCAATTTAGAAACTCTATTTAGAGATTGGAATCGTCGTAATTAGAAAGGTTTTTTATTTGTCGATCGAATTTTCTTACGTTTTCGTACTGGACCTTGTTATTGTTTTTCAATCTCTATCGGATCAAAATGCTAGCTCGCATGTCAAAATCAGGTGGAATGGTCTCAGTACCAAGTCTTCTCCGGACTACACAGGAGAATATTTTTCGGGGAATTTTCGGGGTTCGCTCCCCGTTCGTTCGGGGAACGATTCATGAATCGTTCCCCGAATTAAAGGGGGAAAAAGCCTGAAAAAAATTCACCGAACGAATTACGAATAGGACCTCTCAAAAACTTAATGATCTACCGTTTTATGAATATTTATATTTGAATTGTTATGTGTTATCTATTTGAATCAGTACCATCAATATACTCTGAAATTTTCACTCATTTTGGTTCTCCCGGGAATCGAACCCTTGGGGTTCGGCGTTCCAGGCGGCAACGCTGCCACTGCGCCATGGGCGCTTGTGACAGGGCAGGTGAACTAAATGCTTACATACTGGCTGTTACCTCGCGCGTTGGATTTCGGGGTTTATTCCTCACTTTCTCCCCGAACATCCCCCGATCACTCCCCGAAACGTGAATTCCCCGCAAATTCAGGGTTTCTTCAGGCCGTTTTCGCACTTTTTCCCCGAAAATCCTCAAGCTTTCGGGGTTCGTTCCTCACTTCTTACCCGATTTTTCCCCGTTCGCTCCCCGAAAAGTGATTTCCCCGAAAATTCAGGGGGTTTTCCGGGAAGCACAATTTCCGATGTAACAACGCAAGTTTCGACAACATATATGCATTACTATTACTATCTGCATAGAGTATGCGAATGAACGAACCTGAACTTCTTGCCTGGTTCCGCCACTAATTCGTCATCTTGAAACATTTTCAAGGCCTCAGATACCGATTCAAAGTGCTCATTCGATAGAAACTCTTTTACTGAAGTATTGTTGTTCGAAGGGTCCTCTATATCAGTATCGGCATCTTTCTGAAAAGCAAACATCGTTTTCTCCTTATGTTCGGAAACACTTGCGTATATCTCGAAAATTTTCTTCTGATTTGAAAATCAACTTAAAAGTATAAATAAACTACCCATAGGCCCATAGCTGTTTTATTGTCTTGTTTCGTGGTGAGTTATTCATCTAGCCGTGTTTTTCGCAACCCTTTCCATAACTCAACGAAGTTTTGTTGTTGCATGACGTTTACAGTATGGAACGGTATCTTGTAGTTTGATGTGTCAGTAAAGCATAAAAGAATACGCATGTCTCTCACTCGGTAGAACCTGTTAAAAATCATTACTGCACGTTCCACATACGTTGCTCCCACTTCCGTTTGAATAGATCTACCGATTTTTCCGATGGGTTATAAACTTAATTATAAAGAGATATTATAGTTAAACTACTGTCAAACATTCTTAGGAATCTACTGATCTCAGTATACTTCAAATGAGACTTTCCAAATATTTGCCACTCTTCTACTTTACCGAATTCCGTACTTCTAGTCGAGTCGCTCAAATATTTAAATGTCCCAGAGAGAAAAAGTTGAAAATGCCTAGTACGGTGTTTACCACGAAACGCGCGCGTTCGGCAAATGATAAGACCTCGAGGCCCCGCCCCATTTCGAAATGGCGCCATTATTTTACTTATTTTCCTTCTTAGTTACTTGTTTTGGCTTTTTCGCAATAGTGAATTTTCAGAATGAACTCGCGACTCGTATCAAGCACTCTTCGTTTGGCTACCAATGCGAGAACTCCAGTTCTAGCATCGAAATCTCAGTATCACGAGAAGGTAAGTTCTATTTTTAGATATAGTCACGTGTTTTTTTTTCTGAAATCTTGTAGCACGTGGAGAAATATGTGATTACTCGACAAATCCCTCCCCCCCCCCCCCCGCGTCGCGGTCGGACAATTCCCCCCTATCTCGGACAACTCCCCCCTCAACCTATTTTGCACTAGTTGTGGTCATTTTTCGAAGTTAACTTATCTTATTTAAAAATATGTAGTTTATGAAAGCTTTATAGGGTGATTAGAGTTCGCGGACCTAGTGTATTGATTATTAATAGCCGAAAAATGACATAAAACAGTGATTAACCGAAATCCACGGAATAACGTAAGTTTTAACCTCAATTCAAAGATAAAAGTGAAGTTTTTGCGTTGAAAATCTTCATATACGTGCTTACTTACAGGGTAAGTCAGCATGTAATACAATTCAAAGCATGTTCAATTAACAGCCAGGTTTTTACAAAAAATCAGAGGGGGAATTGTCCGACCGCAACGCGGCGGGGGGATTTGTCCGTAAACCGACATATGTTTCACGAGAACGTATATAAATCGGTATTCTATGTGTCAATTAACTCAATTCAGAATCTACGGTCAATGAAATGTGTGCATGAAACTTTTATTTATTTTTCGTTTGAACATTTACATACATACACACCAAGCAAAGGAATTATCTCACGTTCACTCTCACGTTATTCTAGGTCATCGATCACTATGAGAATCCTCGTAACGTTGGATCCTTGGATAAGAATGATCCCACCGTGGGAACTGGAATCGTGGGCGCCCCAGCTTGCGGAGACGTCATGAAGCTTCAGATTAAGGTAGGTACATGTTCATAGTGTGTTACGAACCAATTATTTTTTCATTCGTCATACATTTGTCTTGGTATGTTGATTATCATTCCCTTTGGCACTTTTGTAAAACAAAGAGCAAGAATTGAAAGAAGTTTTGATAAACCACGAATAAAACTGTATTATATCCCTTGATCTCTGTAAATAGTCAATGTCTCACTCTTCTAGGCTGAGATTTCATTGTTGTTGATTAAATGCCCTGAAAAATTATTTAGTTCTCTCTGAACAATGATTTTTTTCAGGTCGATGAAAATGGCAAGATTATCGATGCCAAATTCAAAACATTCGGATGCGGTTCAGCCATCGCCTCCAGCAGTTTGGCCACCGAGTGGATCAAGGGAAAGTCGGCTGAATATGCGGCCGGAATCAAAAATGATCAAATTGCCAAGGAACTCTGTCTCCCGCCCGTCAAGCTTCATTGTTCCAGTACGTTTTTTTCTATTTTCATACTGCTCTGAAGTCGCATCCCAAAGCTGTATATTTCGGGAATAACTGATATTAGCTTCTCCCTCCAAGTGTCATGTTTCGTGTTTTGATGAACTTTTTTTCAATGACTTGGATAAGTACCGTGGCTTTATTTCAAACTGAAAGAGTTTCGTTACAGTGCTTGCCCAGGACGCTATTCAAGCTGCTCTCAGTGATTACAAGAAGAAGCAGACACCAGCAGCCAAGTAACCTTTTCGTGCAACATTCACATTTTGCCAGTTTCGTTTTCTACTCCATTCTCGTTAGTTCGCCAATAGACTAGATAGAAACCTTTATTTGGAAGGGTATGTTTGAGACTGGCTTCAGATTGTCTCATAAAGATAAAGACGTATACATTGTACATAGTTGTTTTTGAGTAGTTTCGTATACATATTCATTCGTTGAATCTGTATACATGTTACTGATATTACATTGCGTATTAAAGTTATATTATTTGTTTTTTTTTCTTTGTGACTTCCTTAGTAGAACAGTACTTAGAGTAAACTAACCTTCTCATAATGGCGAATTCCTCCCGTATGCGACAACAGCTGACGTGTGGTGATATTCACTTCCCTGCTTTCAAATTTCTTCGTGGGGAAGCTGGGGAGGTACTTCTGCAAATGTTGAAATGATTGAAACATTGGAAATCAAAAGTAGGAAAGAAGTGTATATGATTCACCTGAATATTGCTGTCTAGATCCAGTTTCCCTTCTTGTACCATTTTGGCAGCAATGGTTGCTGTGAACGGCTTGCTAATGCTCGCTATTCGCATAACCTGGAATTTACGAATAGTTTGACCAAAACAATATGACACATGGCGGGATTGAACATTTCTGTAACTGATTTAAACGGATAGCTGATAGAACCAGCGTATGTTTTCAATGTGTATGTCAAATTCCAGAAAGATACTCGGACAATAAAAAATCAAAACATAGTTTGTTAAACTAACCGAGTGTGATGTACACGGGGTGGCAGTCTCCAAATTGGCGAAGCCATAGCCGTTGCTCCACAGCTTCTGCCCATTGTTGGTAACGCCAATGGCCAAACCGGGAATCCCATGGACTACCTTCAAAGATTGGTTGGATGTTTGGATCTACCCTCGATAACATCTTACCTGGGGATCTTTAGAAAGATTGATGTTATAGTTTCAAACTTTTCGTGAAATTTAGCCCCGATAGTTCCTACTCGGTTCCTTCAATCATAATCTTCTGAAACTGACCATATAGGTTTCAATAGCTCGGGAAGCGCGTGCTATCTTTTCTTCTAGCATTATTCTGTTCTTCTTTCTTTCTTGCTCGGCCGGTCTAATTGGAGTGGTAGTGGCTGCACCATAGGATAGAAGCGCGGCCGAAGCAGCCAAAACGAAGGGCCGCGAACGCGAGGTCCACATCGCAAAGTCTGAAATACCGTACACCGTGAACCAGGTTATACAATATGTTCTCTCAACTGAAGCAGAGTACTTCTTGGTGAAATTGTTCAGTTATCGAAGGTTGAATTGGACTTGCTTCGCTCCTAAAAAAATTAAATTCGTTTGACATAGACACATCGGGTACGGTAGCCCTCAAGCTCAGAATATTTCATGCATAAGAACTTTTATTATCACAGGTTTAATTATACATGAGCAACATGAATCGAACATATACAATTGAGTGTAGGGTATGAGAAATATACAAAATAACTATAAACAAACCATGGGCTATCTAAGACCTACTCATGCAGATCACCCATCCCATAACATAGTGGTTCTATCTGAGCTCGTTTACGAAAGTTTGTGGAAGTGTCAAATCGTTTTATATCTTTTACCGCACTTATCTAGTTTTTCACGATTGGTGAGAAGCCTAGGAAAGCAGGGTTCACTATGAAAGGGGTGGTTCTATTAGTTGTCGATCAAATGGGTGTGGATGGGTCATTCTGATCGAAATTCAGGCATTTGGACTGTACTTCGTAGAACAGTTCGTCGATGTCGATACACAGCTGCTCGGCGGTTCGGAATTCCGATTGGAGCAGATGGCAGCGACACACGGCGTCTCCGCCACCCCGCGGCCGCTCCACCACGACCGAGTTAAATCTGAAGAAGAACCCGATTGTCTTTCTCTACTAGCCCTCCCTTGTCCTCATATACTCGTGAACGCTATCTCTCCCTAGCTTTCTCTTTCTATCGCCGGCTCTATATCTATCTCCTATCACTCTCTCTCTCTCCTCTCTCTCTCTCTCTCTCTCTCTCTCTCTCTCTCTCTCTCTCTCTCTCTCTCTCTCTCTCTAATGTTCCCTTATTCATGCCTACCTACACATCTCGTCCTCTTATCTTGTGTTTTATGTTACATTTACCACTTGTTCAATAGGATTTGTTCGGGAAGAAGTCTCACCTCCCGAAGCCGTCATCGTAGGATACGGTAAATACCACATTCAGAAGTGGTATCCTGTCTTTGGTGTTTCTGGTGGCAGGATCCACAATCTGCAGACCATGTTCCGATATTCGAATCAGTACCTGAAATGGTTTCATATCACCGTCATACTCCGAGTAAACATGATTAACAGTGAGCATTTGTGAAAGTTGAAGCATTTGTGAAAGTGTTTTCTAGTGGAACTGCTCACCTTGGCCATCCCTCTTGCATCCTTAGCCAGTGCTCCAGCGAGTTGTGCATTCTCTATCTGGTCAATGACTTTCTCCTCATTCGATCGATTAGCTTCTCTTATTGCTACCTCCAAATGATCCGCCGAATGGAGAGAATGTAACTGAATATGAGTACTGCCAATGTAGAAAACCGAATGTTCGATCATTGTCAGAAGGTTTACAAATGGAAGAGCTAGCTGAAACCAGGCTGCGAAAAGCTGATGGTGCACTCACAGCGATGATCAAACATTGGCGATAAGAGAGCGAAAATAACTGATCTATTTTCTACACCCGTAAATTATTAGGCATGTGCATTGTAAACGTATTTTCATGTATTTTATGTTCTAAATCTATATAATCATCTAAATATGAAGTAGTCAAATAAGAATAAAATGTAGTTTGTTCGATTTATTGTCTTTTTTTATTTATTTCAACAATGCCCGCGTGTCGTCCTAGAACCTTGAGATAGTCTGCTCCATTGATAATTATTTGAAACTCGACTAGTCCTTTAATTGTTCCGAATTGTCATTCCAATACTTTTTGAATTTTGTTTCTGACTATATTTTCGATTTCCGCTGTTTAATTGGGTCTTGTTTTTATACTTCATCTTTATAATGCCGTATTTTGATACACGACCTTATCTTCTAATGGTTTGCTCAGATTGTGTACGAACATCGGGCGATTCCGTGCAAAACTCTGATTTCCAATCCGTATTGCAATGGTGTTTTTCCAGGATCTCATTCCAGTATGTTCCTTACCCGTAGTGAATATGATCGCGGAGTGAACACCTTCTCTCCCGAAGGAAGACTTTTCCAGGTCGAATACGCGATCGAGGCTGTGAAGGTGAGATTTATGACCATTATTTTCGATTTCGTTGGCACAAGTTCAACGAGGCGTTTCTGTTTAATATCCACCTCTCTCAGCTGACAAATCTCTGATAGCTACGTTACTAATTTTGCTTTTATCGAATTTGCTCAACCCCCGTTTAGCTCGGCTCCACTAGTATTGGTATCCGTACCACTGAAGGTGTTCTGCTGGCTGCTGAGCGACGCACAACCTCGAAGTTGATGGTGAATGATGCCATTGAGAAAATTAGCAAAGTTGATGAACATGTTGGTCAGTCAGATTTTGTTTTATGCTTTTATATCAAGTTTCTTATTTGGCTCCACAACGTAATATTTTCTGGAAGTCTTGTTCGTCAGCTACGTACGTACCATATTCTCTCCCGATTGCTTAGCTCATAGTCATAACCTCATTGGAGCACTCACGTACCGCGTAATATGTGTAGCGATCTAAGTTTATGGTTTTTTTATATCGGTTAAGAACTTTTGACAAAAATTGTAGTCAGTTACATCAGCAAAATTAGTACGTTTGTTTCATGCTTTTATATAAAGTTTCTTATTTGGCTCCACAACGTAATATTTTCTGGAAGTTTTGTTCGTCAGCTACGTACGTACCATATTCTCTCTCGATTGCTTAGCTCATAGTCATAACCTCATTGGAGCACTCACGTACCGCGTGATATGAGTAGCGATCTAAGTTTATGGTTTTTTATATGAGTTAAGAACTTGTGAAAAAAATTGTAGTCAGTTACATCAGCAAAATTAGTACGTTTGTTTCATGCTTTTATATCAAGTTTCTTATTTGGCTCCACAACGTAATATTTTCTGGAAGTCTTGTTCGTCAGCTACGTACGTACCATATTCTCTCTCGATTGCTTAGCTCACAGTCATAACCTCATTGGAGCACTCACGTACCGCGTGATATGAGTAGCGATCTAAGTTTATGGTTTTTTATATGAGTTAAGAACTTCTGAAAAAAATTGTAGTCAGGTACATCAGCAAAATTAGTACGTAACTGAAAAGTCTTATCGTAGTGCTTGTTCTCATAATTTTGTTACAGGCGGCATGTTTTTAATGTGTTTTTCTAATCTTAGTAATCGTACATACACTAAGAATAACAAAAGGCATGGATCATGGTGTAATGCAGTTTGAATCTTTTATTCTGTAAATTAGTGTGACCAATGTCGATTGATCATAAACTCGTGAAACTAAAATGATTAGCATGGGGATAAGAGAAGTGGTGATGCGCACAGAACAGGGTTGCAGGAGTCACTTTCGCCGGTCTCATTGCCGATTCAAGAACACTCGTCGAAAGAGCTCAGATCGAAGCGCAGAACTTTTGGTTCACCTATAACAGGTATGGATGTTTTGCATGTGTGATGCCGTTCAAGTCTTGTATTTGGATTTTGATCTAGAATACCAGAATAGAAAACAAAGAATCGGAACGGCAAATTTCAATTTTCACAGAATCATTACCCACTTCTCTTGCATTTTGATGTGCCATCCAACTGTTGAATATTCGACCAAGAAGGCATGAAGTCATTTCGTGTAGTTTCTCGAGTTGAAACAGTCCTCATGAATACCACCCGATTTTTTTAAGGAAAATTCGTGTCGAGGATGTGACCCAGTCCGTCGCCAATCTCGCTCTTCAGTTTGGAGATGACGATGTCAAGGTATGCCTTGAGTACTTTGTTTCATGCCGTGTTTCTGTTCAGTGGCGGTCTAATACTTGTTAGAATCTACTGATTCGAACATCTGTGAAAAAAATTATATGCGTCTTTTTTCTGTCTACCGTGTTCAAGCTTTTCTCCAATCTTCACCCGGTATATTTTAGTTTTGTTCGTGTCACATGTCACTGCTGGTTCATCACACCATGTGTACACCTCGAAGGGTCTCTCATTTTCCCTGGAAGCTCGCGATATCGCTCTCTTTTTTTGAGTCGCGACCCCTCCAAAATACTTCAAAACTGCGATTTTCATCAATTTTTGGTTCTAATTTTCACTAGTTTTGTATGAAATTCAATGGGTTTCTACTCGTGACCCCTACTTTTCTATAAGGCAGTTCGCCCCCCCCCCCCCATATAAGAGGCCTTAGCGGTGTATGACACTATGACCCCAGAACGTTAATGATTCGAAGATGAACTTAATTTATGTATTTGAAAAGTTGATTCGTTTGCAGGCGTCGATGTCTCGTCCATTCGGAGTGGCCATGCTGTTCGCCGGTGTGGATCAGGACGGACCCAACCTCTTCCATCTTGACCCCTCAGGCACATTCATCAACTGCAAGGCCAAGGTTTGTATATCTCTTAAAGTAATATGGAGGAACTGTGCATTTTTGATGAGACGTTTTCATGGATTTCGCTTCAAATGTATTTTAATTTTTCCATGTTTTGTGAAAAAATCTTCGAAAAACTTTCTCTCCAATCATGACTATCAAGTAGTTTAATTGGTGTTTTTAAAGGCGATCGGAGCCGCCAGTGACGGAGCAGAACAGAATCTGAAGGATCAATACCACGACGTAAGTTTTTAACACAAGTACTTTCGTTTAGTATACAGTTTTGGAATTGTTCAACCTGTGAACGTTGGTTCTCAGTTTCACATAGTATTCCTCAACAACTTGTTTTCTTTGTTCCAAATTAATGATATTTTCCAAAATTTAGCCCTGACATAGTTCTTGCTCAGGAGTCAGAAAATTGCCACTCAGTTGCTCAATGAAAGTATTAATTCATTCGCTATGGGTCTCAGGTTGAGAAGAGACGTATGAAGGATTTTGTTCGGCACCATGTCTTTTCACGGTGTGTTGTCGAACCATTGCTCTATCAATAGGTAATGTTTGTGGTGGTTGTAAACTAGTATGATGATTTTGTTTCAGAACATGACCCTGAAAGAGGGACTGAAGGTGTGTCTGGCAATCCTGAAGCAAGTTATGGAGGAGAAGTTGAACTCGGCCAACGTTGAAGTAGTCGTCATCAAGCCAACCAAGGATGCTAAGGGTTTGTTTCTTCTCCAGTACGTTTATACAAAGTTTATTCAACTTCGATGCAATGGCAACCATACACCATAGAAAAGCGAAGTAGTTATGTAGTTTATGATTGCCAGTGGAGGTATGAATATGGAAAACGTCTGTGTAGAGGTCTGTTATTGGACTTCTTCACAGTTTAGAACATTTCATCTCATTTTATGATTTATTAAGCGTTTTCAAGCAATGTTTTAGGACTTCAGCGTAGAATTCATATTTTATGTCAATGTCGTCATTCCAGGTCGTCAAGTCGGAGCTTTCGAGCGTGTTGCAAACTCTGAACTGGACGAAGTTATTGGATCTTTGTAGTTTGATTGCAGAAACCTTCACCATACAATCATGGCATGTTTCTTACAAATATGTGTGTTGATCTACCGGTTAATGTTATTTATTTTCTTCTGTGTTTTATCACTTTGCACACAATTAAATCTTTTAAATGTGAGAAGTTATCTGTCTGTTGGCTAGTGGTCAAACGAGGAACGGGCCACAAATTTCGTTCACAGACGTTGCACTATCAGGTGCTACTGACCAGCACTGGCGGTCACAACTGGCTGTCTGATAACGCGAAATTGACCACTCGAAAGAGTTCAGGCCGATTAGTCGTGGATCCACCTACTAGAAAGTTTATCACTACCTTCATACTTGTCAATTTTTACTACTTCCGACTCTACTACACGGTTTGTACGGGCGTATATCCTATTGGTTTCTCAATCGCTGCTTCTATGATAGAGAAAACCAATAGATCTCTATACATCACTTAGCGATATATTTCCCGGTCACAATGACCGTCTGCAGTTCAAAGCTATTCAATTTACACTCGTTCGAGTTGTGAATTGCTCAACTGTGACATTTTCTCTGGAAAATTATCTCTGAACTATGTCTAACCTAAGCTATTTTATCGTAGCGAAATACTATACTGAGAATTTCAGTGTGATCCCACTTTTATAGCAACTTCAGTGAAACAGAAATACCGAACTATACCATATTCAATTCAATACCGAACTTACAATCATAGTACTGTAGCTGCCAAATTTTCTCTGTGCAAAGCTGGCGCGACGACAGAATTGCGGGTGATCTGATAACAATTGTGACATTTTCCTGTTGGAGACGAAATTGTTCAACTGACCACAACAAAATTGTGTGTAGATCAAGGATGCGCAGGCAATCTGAACCTCTGCTCTGTACGTTCTCGGATAATTGAACAAGCGTAGACATAGGGAGACTAGTCGAATAAATTGTGTATTTCTTGTTATGCGCAAAAGTTAGATTCTATGTTGCGTGTTACTACATATCACTGCTATATCAATACAAACATTTGCTACCAACTGTTAAGCATATCATGTGTATTATTTTCTGTGGTGTTTTCCTGCTTTGGAAGGATTGGGATGAACTGTTGGCGCATACTGGGTGTTTTGCTTGTAGTTCCGGATCCGTATTCTATCTATCGCCTTTATATTACTTTTCGGGAATATAAGCCCACGGCCCACCTATAGTTAGTTGAATTATTTCGGCGGAACATTACGTCCCATGTACACTGTCAACACACTCGCTAAGTAGATTCAACCATAGTTGAGATAAAGATAAAGCCGGATAGCGGAACCGAATTGGGAAAGGCTTGTGGCTTCAGTTGTTCAGAAAAGTACTGTAACGAGTGGGTGAGGATTAAGCTCAAAGGCATTATGCTACGACCTATAACTCAAGTTTAAACATCAACAGAAGGTTCAAAGTGTCACAATGGGTAGTTTATAAGAATAAACTAACTTTGTGAAAGTTTGGAGAGAAACAACTCATACAGTTTTTAATAAGAGACATCCGCTCAATGTGTTCAAGCTTAATCGTCACCCACTCCTGTAACTGTGATTTCAGCTAAATATGCCACACTTGAGCATGAAAGTCAGAGTATAGTCCCTTTCCTTCCTTCTTGACACCACTACAGTTTGGGTTTAACTATTTGTTCCGTTTTCAACATTGACAGTTTTGAATAATATTACATACCTTCATTACACAGAACATGGTCTAAACCAATTTCTGTATCCAGTGTTTCATATTATATAACTATACTATAATTTCTACGTTTAACGGCCGACTTTTGGAGTACACGTAGGACTGATGAGGACTCTTTAAAATTACGATGTCAAACTATATCTGCCCCAACGAGAAGTATACTTGCACTTTCTGTCTTCGAATTCAAGTACTCTTTCTGACAAACATTGAGATAAACATTACATCATGTTTCGAAACAATGCGCAAAAACAATGGAAGAAGTATAAAAGAGGATATACGTGTTCCAGTCGTACGTTTAGTTCACGTCGAAACAGGCAGAATCTCTGCGTCTCTTCTCATATGTGATCTCTACATGTTTTCTGACTACTTTTGTGTCTAACCAAGAGTACAGCTATAGTTGAGTCGTCCGAGGAAGGAATGGCAAACATCATTACATGTTGATTTCATCAGCTGTGTTTGTAGTTTGTAGTTTAATCCATAGTTGTGGTTCTCAACCTCCCAGGGCCCATATCAAACTACAACGCAGATTTGGCCACCCCGACTACTGGCGGCGTAGCAATCCCTCAGAAATCTTATGAGATGCCTCATGAGATATTCGCATGAGCTTGTCATGAGATTATATTGATTACTATGCTACAACATTGGCAGTTCACAGTTCACAAGTAGCTCCTGAGGTATCTCATGAGAAACTTCTCGTGAGATTGGAGGGATGCTACGCCGCCTGAACTGATTGACGTGCTTTTCTCCCTCCAGTTTTTTTTGTTAGACAGTTATTGCGCTCATTTTATTACAATTTGATTTGTTTCGACCTACTCACAAGTGTATTTCTCCACTGTTATAGTCGTATCTTAGATCAATCGAAAATCACATAGTTCCTGTAATTCTTGCGCGATCTCCTACAATTCAGGGCATTGATCGTTCCCTACAAAAAAAGGTGAAACCATTTTTTCCGGTATATCCAACATTTTCCTGACGTTCTTGCCTTCCAAGAAACTGATTGAAACTTTCAAGTTCAAACTGTTGTTTAATAGTTGGGCAACCGTGTTCTACTTCCTTTTTTTTGATAGTGGTTGTTCTATAAGGGATTTCTTGATTTCATCGATCTCTCTAGTTTTTCGCGAAATTCACACATCGTATCACCAGATATGAGGTCAGAAAAATAGCGTTTCTGGGGAAGCAGAAGTTACGGTCGAGATATTCCTGATTATAGTGTAGGGTTGTTAAAGATTTTCGAGTTGATTCGAACTGGAAACTCGAAAACTCGAAAATTCTCAAAACTCGAAAACTCGAAAACTCGAAATTTTCCAGAACTCGACAACTCGAAAACTCGAAATTTCCCAAAACTCGAAAACTCGAAAACTCGAAAACTCGAAATTTCCTAAAACTCGAAAACTCAAAATTTTGAACTCGATTAACAACCCTACTATAGTGAGTGCCAAATTTATAAATTCCTGTCTCTCGCCGGAATCGAACCTGCGAGCAAAAGTATTCTAGCAGGAAGCTGACCACTGCGCTATTAGAGCACATAACCGGGAATCGAAGACATGTGTACGTACACAGCAGAAAGTGGGATATACAGTACCCTGCCGCTTTCTCGGTTGGCAACGACTATTGTGCCTCAGATAGAGTACGGCTGTCAACAACCGCCCTACTTCCAGCGGTCACTCCAAGGCACCAGTCGCCGTGTAGGATTCGCTCTTCCAAACATGCCGATACGGTGTTTCTTGCCCTATCCTACTGAGTTTGCAGTTTGATCCCTGTTGTCTTCTGGTCGGCATTCGTAAATTATGGCGTTTATAGAGATCAAAGTATAATGAAGATCTTGTGCTCAAAAACACGAAAACTATTCTGCGCAGCGTTACGCGCTGCGCGCGAAGTTCATCTCTTATGGCCGTGTGCTGCAAGTAGTGAGCCCAAACTGACCAAGGACTTCTTCACAATGCGGTCAGGCTGAGGTCAACTATACATTATCTATCATAACTTACTGAGGCGGTACCGAACAGGCGGTACCGAACAGCTTCATCTCAAATTTGGCATTTCAAGACACCTTGCTAAGGACGCGGTTCTTTAGTTCAACCAATATCACATCGGTAATCTAACGGTACAATATTGTTGCAAAAACGCTATCCATGTCAAGTTTTCGCATCATTCTACCAACATCATAAATGGACCAAACGGACTTTTGAATCCGATCAAACTCTACACAAGAGCCCCCTTAGGGTTATTGTGTCTGTTTATTTACTCTATTGGGCTACAAAATGTTTGTGCTGAGTTAGGCATCTTCCCCTGAAGGAAGTATCTTATCAGAGTGACCACAGTCGGTACCGACTGGCACTAGGCACGCTCGTCGTCTGGCACCCTCCTCCTTCGCACACTCTTTCTCTCTCGGCTCCCGGTTTCCAGAAGAATTCGGATCATCTTTGACGTCTTGTGCCATTGCAGGATCCATGACTGCTACTGGTTGTTTAATCTCTTGATTGAATCGAGCGAGGCTATTGGAAAACAAATACAAACACCTCGTTTCGTAGTGAGACGGTGTTGCGCTAAGCTCCGACAGAACCTATGGGACTTGGAAGATACTTAGTGGGTGTGGCCTATCGAATTTTGGCGTAAAATACAGTTTTGAGTAAAAACTTCACGTATACACCATCTACAGCGAGTGCGTGATTGATGACCCTCGAGGGTAGACAGAGTAGGACAGGGTCGGAGTTATGTGAAACGGGAGACAACTAGATTAAGTAATGAAATATTCACAAAACTTGTGGAGCTTTCGTTGTGTAGGAGCTGAAAAGGAATCGGCAATGTAATGAACTTGACATCAGAACTCAAACGGCGCGACATGTGGAGAAGACATTGACTGCTCCAAGAGGAAACCCTCTCTTCTCATGTGGGGCGAAGCACAAAGGAGTTCATTTTAGCAGTAAGTATTGTTACTCTGAGTAAGCTAGGCCAAATAACCTGCTGGACTCTTTTTCTGATAGAGCAAACGTAAGGGTCAGGTAGAACAAGTTGGATAAAGATTTTGTTCATTTCAATGTCTCCCGGAGTGCAGCTCTAGCACGCACTTCAAATACATGTATATGTTGCTTAGTAAGGAGATACATTAATCTTGTTTCCTTCTCGCTGAGTTTTACGAGCGGTCTAGAGTGAACTTGAATAAATAAAGCTGATAGAGCAAACTACAACTCCGGGTTGGTCATACCTCATAAACGATGTATGTCGGGGTGAACCGTCCGAACTGACCAAAGGCCGTATGCATGAAACATCCCGGGTCGGGTTGGGATGGCATCCCGACCTAAATTGGCTGGGAATGAGCCGAATCGAGGTCCCGGGACATTTCATGCATACAGCCTCAAGACTATCACATCGCTACCGCTCCTGTTGATTCGGCTCTATTGAACAACGACCTTTGCTGGAAACTGTTAGCTGTAAACTCGAAAATTGGACTTTTGTTCAAACTACAAAACGCTGAAACTAAGCATTTTTTTCGTGAAACTCAAAATGTAGACTTAAGAAGTCTGCATTCGGAGTGTCAAAACATAACATTGAAAACTCAACTCGACTTGCCCAAACTAAACATTTTGAACTCGACTCGCACAACTATAAACAACGTGTTTTGTCCAACTTTCCTAAAACCTTCTCGAACGTAGTACTAGGCCAGATAAGAAGCACCTGTCCTCCTCATTTCAAGGTCTTCTCTAATCAGCCGGAAACATTGTTTGTCCTCTCTTTTCAATGATGTTTGTCACCTATTTTGGTCTCCAAAGAGGCGGTTCGGTTGTAAAAACGCCCCACGGTATCGGTGTTTCTCGTATTTTATATCACGCTACCTTCTACTTATACTGATAACTTATTGTCATTCATTAAAAAGCGTTCATTAGGTGAGGTACGTATACATTACAGTCAGGATTGTTGTTTTCAGGATTTCTTCAAGAAAACTTCTTTTTAACATACAAAAACTACGTATGCTAGAACATCCCGGCAGTTTCATCCCAGCCTGCTCTTGCGTTTTGCGCAAATGATATCCCGGCGGGATGTGAGAGCAGAGACACAGCGTAACATTTGAGTAGACGCAGATTAGGAGGAAACTCCGGGATGTTCTCGCATACGCGCTCAGAAATCCGCAGCGGCATACTGCAGGCTACGGAGATTTTGCGTGGATGATATGTTCCCTACGGCTCTAACTCTGGGAAAAAAAGTAAATTTAGCACTAAATGAGAGGAGCCAGCGTACACATGCTCTATTCTAGCGTTTAAATAGATAGGAACGTGTTTTCTGTGTACCATTCCGTTACCCTAGAACCATTCGCTGGAAAACGCTTAGAAGCACCGCCGGGGGTGTTGGTCCACTTGATGGTGATACTGTCCGAGCTGCGGAACTACTGTAACTATGCTTGCGATGTGTTCTGTACACAAAATCAACTTCATAAGTTACAAAGCAGACTAATAGCCGCATATATATCCCAGTTGAGTAGAAATGCAAAGCCTCTCCTTACCAGTGAAGTATTAATAAACAGGGCTACCAATAAAACACTATAGTCTCACTCCATGTATTATTCCATTTTTACTGTTCCATTCTATTTTCAATTAAAACCTTTGGGGAGTTAGTACAGCAGATAAGATACGTTCAACCATTCCTTATTATATCTTGGATTCAATTAATTTTTTTTGCCGACTTTTTCAGGTCGTTCTCTGTTCTTCATATTTCGTCGCGATCCCCTTATCTCTCTCCCCCTCGCTTATTCTGACCCCCAACCACTCACTAACTTCTATTTCCCACAATCACCTTGTTTGTTGTGTTTTATAATTTTGAATCGGGTGAGCATGCTATCAAAACATGCGTATTGATTATATATCCGTGATTCTTCAAGATTTTCTATCTCAAGAGGTAAACAAAATCATGAATACTGCTTCAGGCTTCAAAGGCATAGACTAAAACGCTGTACTCCAGATTTTCTCTAAATGTTCTCTGACCAAATTAGTTATTGGCATCTGTAGGGCTCGGGGACAGCACACAATAGCGATAATTTTGGTACCTTTGGCTGTGCTTGTAGTTTGATCGCTCTATATTTAAGATTGAAGCTTCATCCGAAAATTGTGCTGTATTGGCAGATAACTCAACCATTCAAATTTGGTACAATGTGCACTTGCATTTCGAGATCTCAGAGGAGATATCAACTTCAAATCTGACCCTCTCAATTTCCTGAAATAGAAATAAGGTCGACAGATAATGACGATCCAATTTAAATGGAGTATTTGATAACACGTACTTCAAAAATTTGAATTGTACTCTTTATTGAGGGCTATCAATCAAAACAAGTTTTTGTTTAGATTAGTGCGCAAATATTGCGGTTGTTATCTATTACGCTTTTGATTGGGTTCACTTTCGGTAAGCAGTTTTCCTGCTCTAAAGACTAAGGGGTAATTATCAACGAGAATCACAAATTTCTGAAACTGATTCCCTGATTATTCTGGAATGTCCCGTCACCTTGGTTTTTTCCTGCGTCTCTCTCTCTCTCTCTCTCTTCGCGCACTATTTCTCATTACTTGTATCTCGACGTAAAGGAGAATTAGAGAAACAGGGTATGTTTGAGAGGACGTAGGTTGGGTTCTGACATAATACTAGAAGTAAGATGAATAGTCACGTAAAGTTGGCATTCTAATGAGAAATCGTGCACTTCGTCATTGCACGTTTCTGATTTCGGCTGTGTTTAACACGTTTCACGTGATTGTGCGTTTGAGTATAGCGGTGTTCCCGAATACGTCCTCAGAGCTTTATGTTCTTCAAGTTTGCTTCTATTCAAAATAGAATTTTTAATATAGGCCCCTGTGTCCTTTTTTCGACTCGAAGGTAGTCGATACCATAGATTTTGCAGCCAATTGTTTTCGATTGAAAATGAGCTTCTATTCTGGTCTGTTTACACTTTTTCTTAAATGATATAAAGTACGATCAGTGTCCTGATTCCAATTATCAGACTTACCCACGAGTTCTGACCGCACTTTGGAAGCTCCTGTAGCTATATGTAGTTCTGACGAGAGGCCAAAGGATACTGTATGCTGAAATTCTGCTGTGTGCTATATTTGGTTTTGCGCACGGCAATGCGTTTCATCCACTCTCCAACCTTTCATTTTGAATACTTGAAGATTAATTTGATCTGAGAACTAATTATAGACCTGCACCCGGAATGTTCTTCACAGTTTCCAAAAATAGGTTTTGGGTGCACGAGCACGTGCTCGCACTTTGATCGAAATTCAAGTGATTTTTGGTCGACTATTGCACAAACATAGTTGTATACGTAATTTGAATAAGTATAAAAGGAATGACCTCACAGTTTTATCGGCTATTCAATCAATCAATCAATCAATCAATCAATCAATCAGGTAAACGTTAACTAAATTCATAAGAGGGTTTGAAAGGTGATTCTGATTTGATCATGATGTATGGTCGGTTCCACCTCCTTGTAGAAACTTACAGTATACCTCCACGACTTCCGGATAGTTTTTGATCTGTGATTCTAGTAGTTTGATCAGTATAGGCACCAGAGACTGCGATCAACGACCACAATACGAGGAGATCAAACTACAAACACTGGTCCATATTCATCCATATTTATTCATTCACGTCGCTTCGTTACGAGGCGATGATCATCATACATGTCACAGTTTTTAGTAGTAGTAGCTTCTTCTAAGTTGATCTTGGTCCCTCCTTCATAGAAGACTTCATGATGGATTATCAAATGCTCTGATGACGACATGCGAGAGAACTCTTGAGGGAGGGAAGAGAGAGCTTCTTGTGAACATGCATTCCTGTTGGGAATACGGACCAGCGATTCAAACCTGTAAGGAATGTTCAACCTATTCTCTCTTATGCAACATTGACTCTTGATCTCATGTAACACTTTATACTACTACATCTAGACTGTTCCAATCTCCCGCTTTGAAAGGCTGAAGATTAGTTTATTTTTGTTTCCACTTTCACAAATATTGTTTGCTCCCTCGCCCGAGTGATAAAGATAGATGTATTTGTTTTTCTTTCGCCTCTCTGGTAGCACGTATCTGTCAAGGCAACACATTGTTACAGTAACCCGATCCACTGTGATTGGTCGAAAAACACTGTACCTTCCCATTCAGAAGTAGGCTGAAGTGGTCCTAGTTATAACTGTGTCTCAAAAAATTGCCGGAAAATATTTCGTAGGAGGATTGTTTCCCACGTTTTTTACACGGTGTTTTTGCTTGCTAACCTTTCATTCATCGAAATGAATGAATGTAGCTAAGGCGGTAGATCAGTCACGCCTAACTACTAATTTCACAGTAGTTAATTGCCCACTAAACAGCAACCAGTGTACTAGCAAGTTCCTATGCCAGTTCGAGTCCTGATAGTGGTACGCGTAGAGTTGAAGGGGGACCACAGAATCTGGTACTTACAGGGGTACACAAAATAGGACTTAGAGAGGTAGGGCGGGCGCGGGCGTAATGTGTACCAGAGCAAAGCAATAACCAGCGTATCAAGCAAAACGTGAACATAATTTCGATTTATTCATTCTCTGTTTGTTAGAATTCCTTCTCCATGTTCACAATTTATCCATAACTCATTGAACACTCATTGTTCCCAACTTTTTTCTCACAACTGTATCTGTACTCAAGTACAAACTACAATATATTTCTAGATGTTGGACCCTTGGACGAACAGAGAAACCCTAGAATTCGCCCCGTCGTGCATAGCCGAGTTAGGCTCCATGAGCAGTACCGAATTAGGCTCCGCCCCTCGTCTGTACACCTTCGAGGCGAGTGATCTTCCCACGAAAAGTGTCACCGTCTACTGCGACCGCGCCGAGGTGAAACGGCTGGTCGTCGAAAATCTGGCGAAAGGAACCAATGAAATTATTATCAAGGTGAATATTTAGTTTTATTAATTTACAGTATAAACTGAACACAAACTTTGTTTTCCTTCCGTTTCACTGGGTGTGTGGTGTTGTTCGAAAAGGGCGCTGTTTGTATTTGAATGAAAGTGTCTCACTAAGATTCAGGGTCATGCTCACGACCTATAGTTTCGATTATAGTCTTTGGATGGCTCAATGGTCATCGCACAAGGTTCAAACTTCAAAAAAAAAACGCGGTAAAGAAGGATTCAGTTAACGAAGAGCTTGTTTAGCGTTTCCGTCGAAACAAGAAGTACACTTGTGTACACGATCCTAACTTTCCCTGACTTTTTCTCTAAGTCTTTCACTCCATGATTTGAACTTCACAATGACACTAACTGCAATGTTTTATAGTCCCACGTAAATAATAAAAGTTTAAGTTTACTAAAGTTTTAAGTTTGTTGAAGTATAATTTAGCTGGAGAGCTTCTACAGTAGGTAGGGTCTCAGCCTCCCTCTTGATTCTGTAACGAAGAGAAACAACTTTGTCCCTTCTTTTGTCTTTTTTCTCTTAGATTAGATAATACGAGTGTAGGTGTTCTATCTATGCACCCGTCCGTGTATTTTGCAGGAATTATCGCCAACGCATCAAAGTGTTTCCATGAAACCATTTGCCCTAATCTATGCGATTGCACTTGGGCCCATTGTTAGAAATGGAGATTAGAAAAGAAATATATACAAAATTGGGGGGGGGGATAGTGTTAAAAACATATGTAATTTGTATGTGTAGTTTAGTTTGATCTATCTTTCATATCATCAATTTCAAATATCTAACAAACGATTTCTACTATAAAATATCGCATACACAACAGAAGATGGGAACCCCTTTTTACAGAATCGAGGTGTGCTGCCAAAAAATGCATATTTATTCATTTTCCTTCTAGTTAGGAGAAGTTGGTGCTTCAAATGCAGCTCAATGTTGCGTAAGCTCAATCGTCGCCCACTCTTTCCATCTGTGCACTATTGTTTGATCTTGTGCTGTGAGCGGTAGTCAAACATTGTTATGAGTGCTTTGCAAGCATAACCGATAAAAACTGGTGATAAGAAAAAACGTCGAAATGGTCAGACAAACAAAAGACGTTGCGAAATAACCATTTTCACTGGGGCTTGAAAACAATCAAAGTAGATATATAGTGAGTGCCAAATTTATCAATTTGTGTCTCTCGCCGGAATCGAACCTGCGAGCAAAAATTTGTGGCAGGGCGCTAACACTGCGCTACTAATGCACATAACCGACAAGCTTTGGAATCGAAGACATGTGCGCGTACACAGCGGAAAGTGAGATATACAGTACCCTCCCGCCTTTCTGTTGGCGACGATTATACTGTTAGTCTATCGCACAGTCACGTGAAAATGTTGAACACAGCAGAACTCAGAAACGTGCAATGACAAATTGCACAATTTCTCATTAGAATGCTAATTTTACGTGACTTTTAAATTTTCTTCTAGTGTAGTTGTTGGTATATTACATAACTTTTCTTATAAGTGAACTAGCCAGCTTATCCTCAACCAACATTTTCGCTCATAACCACCTACACCACAAGATCAACAACAACCAATAAACAATCAAATTTATCTCTAGATTTGTTGCAATACAGTTTCGACCAAACGCGACTTTGTAATTAACACAGCGCGTTCCGAGTACGAGATACCGAACTTTTAAGTTTATTTTTATTCTTTCCAGAATGTGTCGGCCGTAATCGAACGTCAGTCGGTACGCGTGGATGGCCGTGGAGCCCTGATTCAGGAAGTACAGTATCAGGAGATGCCAATCGATACGCAGATTGAAACCGACAAGGTATACTGTGGCACGCGACAGGACATTCACGTGAAACGTCAGCACGTTCACAGTTTGTGATGCATGTTACACGACCGAGTCTTCTTTGTGGTTTGATAAAAATACACGCCCGAATTCACATGGGCTTGACACAACTCTGACATACACCGCATAGGATTGCTTCGGAAAGAGCGAACCTTATAACTAGCCACTAGTAAATCAATCAACATATATATTTATCAGGTGCGATCTTTGGAAGGAACAAAACTAGATCTGGAGAACGAGAGATTCGCGGTGGAAGATGAACTCAATTCGCTGAGAAAAAGAATAGATGTTCTTGACGGAGTGGCAGCTCAGGTATTCACATCAAAGTACATACTACATAGAACACTGTAGTTTTGGTAACTTAATGAATCGTGAAGTGCAGAGTTTTGCTGTACTGTAGGATAATTCAGTTTGACTACATCTTTGAGATCATAACGTGATTCAATCCAGCTCTGTTTTCCTGTATTTTCCTGAAATCTCCGCACTAAATTAAGAATAACGTCTGTTTCTCTATTTCTAACCATCTTTCTCAGATCGCCGCCGGACCTTCCCCACTGTCGAGGACTCCTTCCGAATCTCACATTGGCAGTCAGCCAAATATGGTTAGAAGGTACTGGTTTTGTGAATTATTTCAATTTGTGTTACAATCGCATAGCTGACAACGCATTCAGTTTGAGGTGAACGCAAACTACGTAGCGAAGTTCATAGACCAAACTACATCTCAGATATTATGGTCTCTCTCTCTCTTTTGTTTTCTCTTTCTCCGTCTCTCTTTCTCTATAGTCTCATTCATTTCCTCCCACAGACATACCATAACCGGTCCGCCTCCCCTCTCGAACCTTCTGGGTGCAGGGGGATCTTCCTCGATCGCCTTTCTTATGAACGATGACGGACTCAGCAATCTGGCCAGCTTCCTGACATATTATGGTGAGTAGTACCAGTCATCTAAGGCTGTTAATAAAGATCAAACCATTTTCTCCATGTTTTCGATTCGGAAAATTCGGAATGGTTTCACACTGCTAGTGCTTGGACTACAACTATACTTATACACGTGATATTCAATTTTTTACAGTTAACTTTTCTTTTTCAAGCATTCAAGTTTTGAACTCACACAACTCGATAAAACATTATATTGCATTGTATTGTATTCTATTATATTCTTCTAGGTTCGACCACCAGTGATATGAAGGCTGAGTTGCGCAAGAAACATCGCGAGGTGGACCAGCTGAACGAGCAGATAGAGACACTCGAGCGACAGATAGACCAGTTGAGATGCGGACATGAGTACGACTCCGTCACCAGGTACAGCCTTCATTTCAGCAACAAAGACTGCGAAAGACCTGTCTGAGAACGCAATTCAATGCGTCCATTCGTTGCTTTGACAAATAAGCTAATTTTATTTGGTTACGTTATTGTTGAAGTTGTGGCAGTTTTTAGTTCATTGGTTCATGAGTTTATGTCCTTTACCTTAGTTGTCATGGACCAATGACATGTAATTGGAAAAAGGTACATCAGTTTGAAATGGTTGTATTGAAGAGGTGAGACTGGATAGATGCAAATACTTTATTGGCGTTACTGTACAGACTAAATAGTCGCTCAATATCCGGGAGCGGTTCTTGGAGGAGGGCAGTGGTCGCAAGCTCCCTTCTCTCCGTCCTGTCCGGGCAGACCGTCGGCGCCGTTCTCGCCGTTCTTTCCGGGGGCTCCGTCGAGTCCGGCCTCTCCCTGGGGACCGGGAGGTCCGGCGCGGCCAGCATGTCCGGGGCGGCCGTCGGGTCCAGGCTGTCCGGGAGGTCCGACCTCGCCGGGCTGGCCGGTCTCTCCGGGAGGAGAGGGCAGAGTGCGAACTTGTCCGGGAGCTCCGGGCTGACCGGGCTGTCCATCGGATCCGGGCTGTCCGGGTGGTCCGACGGGTCCGTGGGGTCCGCGGTTTCCGGGGCGGCCAGCAGGTCCGTCCTGGAAAATCAAGATTATTGATTAGACTGAAGCAGGTTGTAGAGGTAATTGGCGGTATGGGTTCGGTTAAAAAGATGGAAAGTTGGAAGGAGTCTACCGATACGAGCTCTTGGAGATTGATTTGATTTCAGAGTTGATTGTCTTATGATAACAGAAAACGTAGTTGAGCTATCAAGTCGTACCTCTCCGGGTGGTCCGGCCATTCCGTTGGGTCCCTTGGGTCCGGGAGGTCCGGGTGGTCCGGCGGGAGAGGGCTCGCACTCGAAGCAGAAGTCCTCGGCGGTGGGCTGTTCGTCTTCTGGGGCGTCAACTCCGGGAACTCCGGGCTTTCCGGGGCGACCGTCGTTTCCGGGCTCTCCGTCCTGAATTCCGACCGGTTTGTAGAATTGTGAGAATCGGGGGTAGTTACCAAGATATATGGCTTGAACTCATAAATGTGTGGTGTGAAATTCTTTTTTAAATGTTTGCAGTAAGAAGGTGTGTATGTGTAAAATCACAGAAGAGATAAGTGATTTTGTGTGTTAGTGCCTTGGTTTACGAAGAGAGACTGATGATGAGATAAAGCACGAATATTGATTGGCACCCACCTGTCCGGGTGCTCCGGCAGGTCCGGCAGCTCCAACTCCGCACGAGCAGCACTCGCCGGGAACGGCCTGACGCTTGGTGCGAGAGGCGATGGCGGCCTTGCGGAAGGTAGCCAGCTGGAAGTAGATCATGGTTAGGGTCGGTAAAGAATGATGATCAATGTTCAATCAGGGTAATTGAAAAAAAGTTTCGAAGTGACAATACTGCCTATGAATAGAATTATTTGAATATGAAAAAGTAAGCTGCATAAGGTCAATAAGATTGAAGTAAAGTATGCAGTAATAATTTGTTTGGTGTTTTTTGATCGAAAATCATGCACCGTATAGAATGGTTTCATTCATCGCTCACCTTGGTGTATTCTCCCTTGAGCGAGTCGGTTCTGACGCGACAGAAGTTGAGTTCGTCCTGCAGGCCGGACTGCACGTTCTGCATGTAGAGACAGAGCATGGGCACGGCGACGATGGCAGTTAGGGTGGCCACGGTCGAAACGGCCACTCCGAAGAAGGCGAAGCGCTTCACCGACGCCGTCTTCACACACTCTTTCTCGTCCATTCTGAAGGAGAAGCGGGGTAAAACAGATAAAGGAACTTATAGAGAAGGTGTGGATCATTTGAAAAATAAGATGTAGTAGCAGGCTTCACAGACTCGTTCTTTCACATTCTGCAGAAGAGCGGAGATTCAAACAGGGACTCATGTAGAAAGGGTGAAACATATGAGAGCAGAGAGACCAGAACGAAGCTGGTGAAAGTTTTATTGATAAGTTGTTTACACCAAATCTTGAAAAATGAGTCATAATTTGAATCGTTGAGTAAGTGAAATGATGGGAGAGGGTTCAGGATTTGGAAAGTTGTGGAAACGGTAGTAGTTGTGTACTAGTTGGAGAAAGTAGGCCTTCCTAGTGTGAAGAATAGAGAAGTGATTGAGCTCACCTTATTGGAATGAGATCCGAAATCGGATTGTTGTTTATCATTCCAGCCCGGTCTCTTTTATAGGGCGAAGGGTGGTGAACTGGATAGGCGGAGGAACGAAAAAACGGTTGGCCGGGGGTTTGCGAAGTACCCGTTTCGAACTGTCGTTTTTACACGCTAAATTGGCATCGAATTACATTTTATTGGGGGAAATATGCATTTTTTTGAGTGAAATTGAAAATCATGTGTAACGTGAAGAGGACAGAACTTCGTTGATTGACGTAGAATATTACTTGAACGCTCTGAGTTCGAAAACAATCTTTATGTTTTCTAAAACACTTCAACGATCAGGTTGTTTACAAACTTTATCATACCCGGCTAGGTTTTCGTTGATTTTCACAGAGTGAAACCCGATACAAATGTGGTTAAAGAGGGATCAACATGGTTAAAACTATTCAGGGTCAGACTGCCTAATAGTCATACCGTTTCCGCATATTGTTTTACTATACAAATAATTTCTAAATGATCAGAAAAACAACAAACATGAATATGGATATGCGGTGCATCAAGCTACATTTAGTCATAACTAAGTTAAAGTTTGATTTCATTCTGTGATTAAGGCTATTTCGTAATGTTTCGTGACTTTCCTGATTTCCAGAAACATCAGCATCATTGTTGAAATGGAGACGGCCGGACCAGTGGAACTCTACGTATCATACCAGGTAAATTTGCGAGAAAAATTCCCTCATCCTTCACGGACTTATGGATCATGCCGTGTGCAGTGTTTTCTGCAGAATTGAATGTAATAAGTTGTTCCTTTCCACCGTTTTAAATAACGCAAAGCGTTGTAATGGGTTTTGTTAGGTATCGTTTCCAACTCACTGTGAACGTCCACGAATTTAACCCATTATACCGCATCCCAAATTCTCTACTCCATAATACTTCATATCTCAAAGTTTCAGAAAATTTAGTATCTCAATCATCACAACTTTCCAATGATCGATTTATCGCTTATTTAGGGTGTTCTGTCCCATTTTGTCCCGCCTAGCGCGATAGCTACAAAAAGCGGATTACTGTAAGAAAAAGCGGACGCTTATCCAATTCCTACCGCTATTCTGCGTTGCGTACGCAGCTCGTTTCGAGTTGATCATTGAGTAATAACAATGACATTATAATTGATTAATTGGCTTGAATGTGGCACTCGCACACACCTGGGGGAATCAAAAAGTGACTTGTCATTTGGTAGTGGAGTTAACAATAGAGTTCAAATTTTTCGAAAAGACATTTTTTCTTCCAGGTATACTGTGTCAGTTGGAAGCCGTGTTACGATATTCGTGCGTCAACTACTACCGAAGACGAGCAGTCGAACTCTGTCAAGGTACGGTAGTTAATAAAAAAAAATTCCCAAGTTGACTTGTTGGCAGAGTGCCGAAAGATTCACATAGCTATTTTGCAGCAAAAACAATTATTGGATTGGATAGCTTTCTGACTTTCAAGTTCTCTGCATTTACAACTGCAAATTAGCAAAAAATATGTTCTTCAAAGTACTATTCTTCATTAGCAAAACAAAATTCTATTTGGAAGGTTACAGTAAGACTATATGGTGTATGGGTGGAAATTACTATATACGGTGTCTCCGATTTCAGCTGTGTTACTACGGTCTGGTGGAACAGAACACGGGGGACGACTGGCGGGAGACGGACCTGGTTCTGTCTACGGCCTCGCCCTCGGTGGGAGGATGTGCCCCTCAACTTTCCACCCTGGCGGCCACCCTCCACAAACCCAGCAAGTAGTGAGTGGAATACTAATTCAAAGAATAACAACAATACCAATTTTATGTGGCAACCAATTCGGTCACGTGTCTTGATCATATTACCGCCAAGAAATTGATCACGGAAGTATTGAGGTGGGGTCCAAATAGGTAACCTGAAATTAATCTGAAAATTGAACCATTCAAATTAACTCTGTAAAACAAACTCCGATAGAAAAAGAAGAGTAACCGGTTTCTCGTTTCAAGGTACTTGCTGTCCACCGAGGGTACCGGAAAAAAGGCCGGTTAAAAATAGAGTTTATCATTGCAGTTATCGCCAGCGTCAGGCGTCGGCGGCCCGTCGCAAGCCGCAGTCGGCCGCGTCGGAGGAGGACATGGGATTCGGATCGTTCGACTACAACGAACTGGCCGATGCGGCCGCCTTCCACAGATACAACACGGGACAGATGAGCAGGAGCAGCGACGACAACAGCGTCTCCACACCGGTATGTAGTTTGATAGGTATTTAGTTGTAGTTTGGTGTTGAAACACATAAAACAGTGTATCCACACGCATCAGGCAGTTAGTGATTACAGTTTGGCGGCAGCTTGGTCAAACACATCATATTTCTAACGGGAAGTTCGTAGTTGTGGTTTGATTGTAGTTTGGACTTTACGCACTGCACAATTTGAGTAGGAGCAGTTCCGACAATAGCGTAGATGAGTAGGAGCAGTTCCGACAATAGCGTATATACATCGGAAGATAGTGAGAAGGTGGTAGTTCAAGATTTGTAGTTTAATTGTGGTTTGGTTCTAGTTTACTTGTAGTTTGGTCGTTAAACATAGCTCCGTGTGTCCACACCGGTTTTATCGATATGCGTGCACAATTGCACACTAAGAATGTTCGAGTTTGGACAGGGGCGCAGCCGAATCGACCTCCATTACAGAGTAAAACAGGTGCACGTGTAGCTTAAACACCAAAGACGACCTTTTTGAAAAGACGAAATTTTGTTTGCGGTTTATCGTAACCATTTTATTCTCCAAGTCCTGCTTTCTTTGAACCTCGGCATTGTTGTTTGAACCATTTTACTTGTTCCTGTATATCACAGTTAATGAATCAATCAATCAAACACATATGCACAGATGGTATTAACCCCGACTGCTACCCCAAAGTTGGTTCAGTGCGGTTACCACGTCAAAATATACACATTGTACCATTTCCATGTTGCAGAGTGTCGAGAACCTGGTGTCCACCTGTTTCTCCATTCCGCGTACCGTGACCATTCTCAGCAACGGAGCCGACCACAAAGTTCTCGTAGCCATGGTACGCAACTTCACACGTTCGCAAACATCACTGAAAATGAGGAAAACCTTCCGTATCAAAAAGTCGTTCATTTATAATGTGATAAATGTAGGACCAAGCCGAACTCGGTGTAGGTAGCAATAGAAAATTGGAATAGGAATCAAGATCAGTGTAGTATACTGTTCGTCAATTATACAGTCACGTGAAACATGTTAAACACAGCAGAACTGAGAAATGTGCAATGACAAAGTGCACAATACCTCATTAGAATTTCAACTTTACGTGACTGTTCAATTTACTTCTAGTATAATAAGGACTTAAGTGATTTGGTAATTGGTTATTGACTTTTGCATCTTCTTTAACAAAATCTTGCTGCAGGTTGACCTGGATTCTGCCTTCTTCCACGAGACGGTGCCCTCCCGGTGTTCGGCTGCATTCCTGTCAGCAGCTGTCACCAACACCTCCCCCTATCCACTGCTGAGTGGACCAGCCGCCGTCTATCTGAACAACAGCTTCGTGTCGAAGGTGGGCAGAGGGGACAGAGGGCGACGAGAGGAAGTAGAGAGAGAACTGATGAGAAAGGGAGAAAGAGAGAGGGGGAGAGAGAGAGGGAGAAAGAGCGAAAGAAAAGAGGAGGAATAAGAGAAGAAGAGAAAAGAGACACAGAGATGAAGAGAAAAGGAGCAGAAAGACAGTGAGAGGAAGCTACAGAAAAAAAGGGGAAGAGGGAGGAAGATACAGAAAGAAAAATAAAGAGGGAGAAAAATACTGAAAGAAAGAGAAAGAGGGAGTTGAAGAGGAAAATGGAGATACAGGATATAGCAGGAAGACATAGAGAGAGACATAGGAAGAGAGGGAGAGAAACATGGAGACAGATAGAGAGAGAGAGGAAGAGAGAAAGGGAGAAAGGGAAAGAGGAGAGAATAAAAGAGAACATGTCATATGTGTATGCGTTTTTCCCTTTGCAGACCCACATGCGGGCCGTTGCCCCGGGGGAAGAATTCCGTTGCTCTCTCGGCCTGGATCCTGCCATCAAAGTAGAGTACAAGACCCCCACTATACACACAGAGCAGGTTGGAATACGGCCTATATTTGAACCATATTGAGATACTCGTCAAAATGTTATTGTCAAAGTTATTGAAATTTTACATCAACTATTTTTTAATGTTTGATCTACAATGCTCAACTTGCAAAATGTCTGCTCAGAAACATTTGTGCCATTCTTCTGGTGATTAGCAAACTACAAAAGCGAGAGAGCGTGAAGGGCTGAGACATTCTGCGTCTCTCCGACCTGTACACTCTCTCGTCGATGCCGCCTACAAAAGTTGCCAATTAGAACGAAACTGTCTGAACTTTCATGGCAATTATGTAGCAAAATATTCCTCAAGATCAGAACAACACAGTGACATTTCTGAATACCGTACCCGCTTCAGATTGGTTTCATGTCGAAGAGTATTCTGGTAACCCATGAGCAGACCGTATCTCTCCGGAATGCCAAGGCCAGCCAGGCAGTCCAAATCACGGTCAAGGAACAGATTCCAAAGTCGGCCGATGAGAAAATTAAGGTGAGGACAAACCACTTATGAAAAGTAGACATAGGCGTCGTTCTCGAAGAAGTTTCAATATGTTCTACTGCTGTATAAATGTAGCTTGAACTGGGTAGCGACTAGGCATTTTTCTTGCTCTGCTTGTACTTTGGATACCCAGCTAGTCCCACTGATTATGGTCTCTGAGGCCAGATTCCGAGTTTTCTTAAGTAAACAATAATTAACGGCTAAGTATTGCATGAAGCATAGTATAGTTTACTTCTATGAGAAGTATCGAACTCACACCATCTAGCTATCTTTATTATCGCGTAATGTATGAAACCGAAATGCAAAGATGACCTTGTTTCTCAATTCAGGTTTGCATCGTATCTCCCGAGGTTCGCGCTAAAGGCGCCGAAGCGCGACTGAACAAGGACCACAACTTGGAATGGACGTTGGTGCTGGCAGCCGGCCAAAGTAAAGACCTGAGCATCAAGTATACGGTAGAGCACCCGGCCTCCGAGTCGTTGTCATTCCGACTAGTGGCATAGGATTTTCAAATCGATATATAGTTCGCACATTTCCCAACTGGACTTGGGCAGCTTGCCAATGAAATTTCAAGGCAGTTTTTGAACATGTTGAAATACTTCAAAACAATAGAAATTTATGTGAAGGTATCTTCCTCTTCGTTATCATTCGTATTCAAGGAAACTTTCTGTAAAATATATGTTTTCTCTAAATAACAGTCTTCCAAAGTTTTTGGCACGCTTCCAACGACTCCAGTTGGGAAATGTGAGCACTATAGTATCTACCACTCGTCACACGGTTCCCATATATAACATGTTTACAAATTGCGCGTATTTTGTAGTTTGGTGTGCATTTTCGTCATATCATTGTATGGGTCGAAAAACTAACTTATTAGTTCAAGACACAAGAGATCAGCACTATCTGATACTAACTAGGATGTGTACTTTGTACTTTCCGTTTGTTTATATTATACGTCAGCACTTTCTGATACTTACTAGGATTTGTACACCTTTATGTTTATATAATATACGGCCTGGACGAAAAGCAATGAGTAAGAGATCGAGCGTTGTTCATGTTTGTCTAAGCTTTCTACAACGCCCCGTAACTTTTGAACTCTTAACTTGTTAGCTTTTGTCCGAATGTGAACTCTTAAACGTGAGTATTATGACTATCTAAGGAGTAGCTGAAGGTTAGCTTGCAGTTATTCAATCAACTGTTTTTGTGCTGATTGATCATTGTAACTGTATCCCCAACCACGGGCTCCAGTTGAGCATACCTTATGTATGTTTCTTAGTAAAACACTCCTCACCTTACAGTAAGACTCTGAGAACAGGATCTTCCTATTATTTCGTGCCTTTCATGTATTTACATTCTTATCTGTAGTTATATAATGTTCAAATTGTTTATATTCATTTCTCTGTACGCTGAAATAGCTTTTCAGCGCATTTAATTCATCGTGGTTCTCATGATTTTAATGAATTTTCTGTAAAATTTTGTTAACGTACGCGAATAACGATGACAACTTTCTTAGATTTTAATAACAGAAATAAGTCTCGAGACATAAACAATAACAGAAACTGTCAACAATGAGTATACTAAAGTGAATAAACTATGAAAAAATAAGGGAACTATTGGATAATGTTCAACAACAACGTTAATTGTAACGTAAAACAAGTTGAAAAACTAACCAAAGCTGGTACGCAGGTGAATGAAAGAAACAAGAGTGAGCATGAATTTTGAAAACATGGCGTTTGTGAAAAATTATGACAAAGGCCTTTGACCTACCGCCCATCATTTTAAGGTGATATAAAAACAACTCTACTAAATGAGTGAAGTAGATAAATACTATTTATTGACACCTATATAATATTGAGCGGCTGTCATCCGTACATAGTTTCAAGTTAGAGATGATACAACTTGTGAAGTGGGGATATACTGAGGTAATAAGTAGGGCGACGTTATAAGTGCTCCTACAGAAAGAGGACTTCAACAATATACTTGACACCTAACAGAAAACAACGAAGATTTACACCTACTGTA
Organism: Litoditis marina; assembly: GCA_964036275.1. NCBI lineage: Eukaryota > Metazoa > Nematoda > Chromadorea > Rhabditida > Rhabditidae > Litoditis > Litoditis marina. Next base: position 1,958,011 of record OZ038433.1, on the reverse strand, counting down.
AATTTTCAGCTGTGAAAATCAGTCGGCGAACATTTCCGGCACTCAATTGGTTGGCCGGATTCCACCTCGTAGCTTCTAGAAAGTCATAATCGATACGATTGCTAACGTTGAATCGTATTTTTATCACTTATACACTTGAATATCATCGAAAATATCCTGGTAGTGAATATTCTTCTGTCACAGTTTTGCCACCAGCTCCAACGTATTAGCTAATGTGTTGGGTGGTGAGCCCTGCCACTCATGCTCATCTATGACTACACTCCAAACACAGAATAAAAATTTCCCAAGGAAAATTGCGTAACTCGTTTGAGCTAATCAATGATTAGATTAGGTTATTAAAATCAGTATCCTCCTGTCCCTGACGAACAAGAAATACGTTCTCCTTAACTTACTGTAAAACAGCCCCATTTTTCAGATATATTATATAAAAGTGCAATATATTATGTAAAACACCCGCAATTTTTCAGTTACAACTCCCAGTTCTGTGCTTACCCTTGCGTTTCGCCGCAGCACATTCTGTGCCATTTCGATGCTCATCGGCCTGCAGTCCTCGTAGTGGAAGCGCAGCGGATTCGGGCCAAACTTTCCCACCGACTTGTTAAACTGGAACCAACATATACAAATAGTCTCACTCGCACAATCTACAGCCAATTAGCAAAACACTACTGTAGAGGTCTCAACGAAAGAGTGCGTAGGTTAGGGTGACGCAGACTATCTGTGGTCTCATTGAGCTCCATGTTCTCTAGCTTTTGAAGGTTGATCCCAGAAAATTGCCGCAAACTTTTTGGAAAAGTTTTCGAATACGGAACTATTTGTGATCGGACTATCGCATTGACGCTAATTATATATATATATATATAACGCTAATTATAAAAAAAAAGAAATGACATACATTATGTGTTGTTTATATTCTATATATATATATATATATATATAGAATATAAACAACACATAATGTATGTCATTTCATGAAATCGAAAAAAAACAACCATTTAATTACGCCACGAAAAGGCAGATAATAGTGGCTAGAAGGCTACAAATAAGAATATGAGTATCGAAATCGAGACGAAATGCAATCAAGTAGTATAAAGTGTAGACGTCGAAGTATCTTACCAGGTAGATTTTAATAGGCTTTTCCGGTCTTTCCTCCTCCATATTTGAACAAAAATGACAGACGTAACGAGGTACGCCGCAAGAGAGGAAGTCCTGATAATATATAGGTACAAGTACAAACAAAAAAATAATCTGACCCAATCAAAAACTTTTTCAAAATTCACTCTTTGTCTCTCTCTATAGTTTTATATATTAACCAGATTATTGGTGTACAAATTAAATTAAAAGTAGATATAACCATGAATAAAATATATAGAAAACATCTGGAGACATGAGATGAAATGTGTGATACGAGCCAAACTCGTCATCCAACCGGCTTATTTAATTTGAACCGTTGGTAGCGATAATCATTTGATTCGTAACAAAAATACAACTTACATCCTGTTTGAACAGATAAACCTTGTTGACAAGCGTAGGAACGTGGACAAAATAACAGATCTGCCCCATCTCGGGCCAAACAAACTCTTCCACTTCTATAATTATTTGTAATTAGTAATTATAAGGTCCGCTCTTTCCAAATCGAACCTATACGGTGTATGTTGCCCAGTATCGCTGTGTTTGTAGTTTTATTTCGTCGCTTTTCGTACAAAATGAACAACATTTGACGTATATCGAGATCAAACTACAACGATAGTTTAATCACTCCCCATAAAGAACCTGTTCCCTTAAACCACCCATAGAAACGACTTTTCTACTGTACCTCCGTGCGGGGTAACGCCTGACTATAAATGAAACATGCATGACGTAATAGATCAACCGTTTTGTGCAAAAGAAAAACTTCAGATTTAAGTTTGTGACTCAATTATACACGTCCAATCATCGCAAAAACAAGCAACATTATGAAAACCTAAAAACCCACTGATTTCGGGAACAGTAATCTCAGAAGGTACCATCGGTGAAAAGTTCACAAAAGGATTCGGTCTCATTTCCTGCAAACAAGCATGATCCGCTGAAATTGCTAACAATCACGATTCTGAAACATAGCCTCGCAGAACAATCAGTTATTTGCCGTAACCTGCCGGAAAAACCTGATAGTTAGCCTCTTTCATCTTTTGCTTGAATGAAAGATCTACCGTGTTTAACAGATCATGACAGAGCTCAATACAAAATAAAACAAGCGCTCAATCAAGATAAAAACCTGAAGCTCAGAATATGAACTTGAGAACTTGATAAAGTACCCGGAAGTAATCGAAGAACGGGCTCTTCCCCAAAACTATAAAAAAATTCTATTATGATGGAAAATCCTTAATTCTCACGTGTTTCAATCTAAAAACGGAAAACTCCTCATCGACAATGCTTGGCCTCACCCTATCATTCCTGGATGGAGCCACGACAGTGCGAAGACTCTCGCGCGATGAGGTGGCAGAAGGGTGTTTGTTTTCCAATTTCGCGGGCTCGGAATGTTCCACCACAACAACATCTTCCTCACTTGACTGAAATATGAAATGTAATTGTGAAAGTAACAGAAACTTCAACCTGCATGAACCTACGTTGACCAAACACCAAACTCACGAAAACTGCGATTTCCTCCAATTCTTGTCAATTTACCGTTCATATTGTATGAAAGTCAAGTTGGTGACCCCTCTATTTCACAATCATATGTCCGCGACCCCTTTCTCTTATCACATAAGTCAAAGGATAAACTCAACATCAGACTGTTATATCTGGATGCAACCATTACTGTGCGAGTGCCCTCGGGCGATGAGTCAGCTGTAGTATTTCTAGTCTCCAATCTGTCGAGCTGGGTAGACTTTTCATCCAGAATCACATCCTCTGACGACACCACACAATCGTCATCATCGTCGATTGTAATCTGCGAATAATGACAATAAGTTTACTACAGATTGAAAATGCGAAAGTAAGTGTGAGCTTCTAAAGTGACCAATACGATCCAGCCAGATCCAGGCAGAGCTACTGACAACATCATGAATAACCAGATACATACCAGTAAGGTATAACCAGTTTTTAATTATTTTTTCGATTCAGATACGTGAAACTCAAGGATCTCCACATTTCAATTAGAAAGAATTTCATGAAAGTGGCATGAAAGGAGTCCTTTTTCTTATCACGCTGGCTAGTCGGACTGGCACTCACTCACGACTCACCTCCTCAATACTATTGGCAGTGTCGTTGGCGACAACATCAGTTGAAACAGAATCCGAGCTGCTATATGACAAGGTGGCCTCGGGGCGAGTGGAATCTAAAAAAAGAATGGACGCTATAATTTTATAAGGTGTGTAGAAGAATAGTAAGAGAAAGACAATAAAAGTGGTACGTTCCACGTTCACCTTCAACCGCAACCTGACTTCCACCTAACGCAAACCTACCTTGTGTATCCGAGTCATCTAGCCTGATTATCTCATCATCCGCCTTTTTTGGAGCCGGTTCTCGAGACACGGGTTCTTTGTCCTATAGCATATGTATTAGAAAAAAACCATGAAAGAGTAAAGTGAACAGTGTGGCGCTCAATTTTATATATATTTTTTTTTGAAAGCAATTCAACCATGTGTCTATGCGTTTTGCTAGGAAGATAATCTAGCACTATTTTCATATGCAGGATATCTCAAAAAGTAACAACGCCGAAATGAAAGATCTGTTCGCGGATTTGCCTACCGGTTCTGAGTTATGCGAAGCATTGCTTAGACCCCTTTCTTTTCCACTGGAATAATTCAACTATTTTTGGTGAAATATGTATAATCCTCGAGTATTTTATCGAGTATGGACGGATTTTATAAACAAGGGTGTAGTTCTTGAAGGATATAGTTAGTGGTATGTACAACCAAAGTTAAAAATACTGTCTGTAACTGGATATTATTACCGCTGCCCACTTCCGCTGCTCACTGAAATCTGAACCAACCGTTTGCTCCTGCTCTTGACTGGGCGATATTTCGATAGGATCTTTGTCCTTTGAACCAGATGGGGTACCAGCATCCTTCCTATTGGGACAATTCCGGGTGTGAGCTCTTTGATCCACGCCAACTCTACTGGCACTGGTTCTGACATTCTGAAAAACACCCGTGCACATGACTGAATGTGAAGCAGTCTTTATTTTTGCTGCATACCAAACGCAGGGCGACTTTGTTGAATTCTTCAGTGAATAACACGGTTTTTCTTACAATCGGGACTTTGACTCCTCTATTTTCAACAATAGTCGGTCACTTAACTAACTGGTGAAAACTAAATCTCGCAGGCTGCGAGTCGCACGCAGCCTGTTTTATAGATGTGTTACCTAGATAAAACACCTGATTTTCATTCAGTTTCTTTGGGCAACAAAGTCGCCTCACGTATGCTGCATACACATTTACCAGATACTCAAGTGAAAGTGAAGGTTACGATTACGAAGACATGAACAATATGCAATAAATATGCAGCTATCAAAGCAGAACACGAAAACATGTTATGCGCCAAACAACATCAGAGCAATAAGTTCAATTTCTGATTTTGTGTCACATTGTGACGAACACGAAGTACGACAACCATTCTGCCTGATTAGGCCATAACAGCTAACTCTGGATCAAATTCATAAAAAGAACCGCAATTACCTGAGCACCACCGTCATTTTCCTTCGAACCCTCACTGGACTTCTTTTCGGTGGCAGAAGGACCAGTATTATTGGAAATGAGCAACTTTTCCCTCAATTCACAATTCAAAGCGGTATGATCAACTGAAAAATATAGATTACAGAATAACACAATGTTACAGAGAACTGGTACTTGAATGGTAAGTAGGGTGACTAACGTGTCACGGAGTCAAGCAAATTTGGTCAGGTGAAGTAAAGAGGTAAAGGCAAAAGCGGTTCACATTTTCACTTATTGCTAAATTTAACTATAACGTACTGACCTTGCTTACACCAGTGAGGTGTCCGTCTTTACATTGAAACATGCGAAAATTCACGATTTTATAATGAAAATAGACAACTTTTATCGTTTTTTTGGGGAGAAAGTTCCTGTTTTTTGTGGCTATTCGCACAACTCCACTGAGGTATAGAACCTTGCTTCGAAATCAAACTTGCCTCGTGGAGGTGGAGCTAGAGTATCTTCTTCCAACATCGTTTTCAAAAGTTGAACGTGCTTGAAGGTATTTTTGCGCGCCACAAGCTGAATGAAAGGAAGACAACGTGAACATAATCAAGACTATATTGTGATGAAGAACATGATCAACCATTACTTATGTGGCTGATGTTACGCATATGATCTGCCCGAGAGCTCAAATCTTCTAAGTGTAAATAGTTGAACAGTATTCTGTTCCCCAAAAATTACTGGGCCTGTGCTTTATTAATACTGTGGCGAGGAAAAAAATGACACCCGCCCCCATGAATTGACTTAAACAGAAGAGCTCAGTAAAGGAACGACAGTGATGTATATCAACGCTGAACAGGTACTCAGTATGAACAGAAAAACGTGCTCACTTTGTTCAATGAAAATATGTAAAAAAAACTTGACGAAACTGTTCGTATTCAGTTTCAGTCGAAACTTTGTACCTTTACCTTTATAACCTAACCTAACCTTCACCTTTATAACCTAACCTTTACCTTTATAACATAACATAAATAGCTTTGTTCATAATAGTGGGTTCATACCGTGGCTTCTCCTTCTTCATACCGCCCATCCGCCGATTTCGTGAGCGCCTTCACTTTGCTTCCTGGCTGGGATTGGTTGCCAGCCGGTAGATGACAGATGAGATACTTGGGCGGTTCCGTTTCCGTTTCAACAAGAATCAAACCAAATTGATCCTACAGTATTTAGCATTTAGTTTAGAATTCAGTGCATACTAAGCGAACGTAATAAGAAAAGTAGCTCAAGCTTAACGCTCTGTGAGAATGTTTTCAAATGTCGTAACTACAGCTCCAACTCTAGTTATTGTTATTGTTAATTGATTGGCTGGTGATAAAATTCGTTGTTTAGAGATTAAATATCGCAGTTATCTTTGAAAACTGTACTTCATGTTGGTTCTGCTCTCTAAGTAAGAATTATCATAAAGACCGTATTGCATTCTTGCGCTCCCATCTCATTCCCAAATGAGCAAATACTTGATTTTTGTTATACCTCTCGATTTGTTCAGTTACTGGTCTCGTTATTTTATCGATCATCTGATCTTTGTTTGTCTGACCCATGCATCGTCTCGACTTTGAACTTTGTAGTCTGATCAACGCTCCCTTGTAAGTAGATTGTACATTTAACATACATTCCTTTGGGATACGTTTTGCCATATAAGCTTAAGCTTTCAATAACTCAATTAGTTAATTCTTATTACTTTTTGTTGTTGAATCTATGCGCAATAAACTTTATATTATTATATCGTGTTATATATCAGAAATGCACCACCCATATGGGTATGGCCTTATAACAACTTCCTCATATCAAAACTACGTGAAAACTGAACACCATATGGAAAAGTAACTTCGTTTGTCTAACAATGTTTTATGTTTTTCACCGAATTGAAATTTACATTATGCATACAGAACCCACCACAGAAGTTATAAATCACTTACTTGATGCTGAGAACCAGCGGACGAGCCCGACATGTTATATTTGTCTTGAGTGAGACAGATTAAAATCAAGGTTTAAATAGGATCAGTTCTAATAAATCTTCTACATCAGTTTGACTCCTGTAAACACATTTTTCGTACAGAACATCACATTGAACAAAAGTTATGACAGGAAGGATATCTATTAGTTCACATACAAACTGTTAATGATGACCTAAGGTCACGGCGTTCTCAAGAACAGCTTTGATAAATAAGGAACTCGCGTCCTCGATTTGAGACGGTCCGCAAATGATTCGCGTGAAAATAAGCGCGATACACAGCGAATTAGTGTTGGCACCGTTCCAAATTGCAGTGGGATACAGTGTCCCGCCACGAAAACTTTGTGGACGGAGCTCAATACAAGTTTAATCGCAAAAATTACTGTAGGCGAGAACGCCGTGAGGTTTAGTTCACGGCATCTTGGAAACTGGTGAACAAGAAGTTTCTCGGAAAAATAACAACGGATTCTAATCGAGATTCATAAATACACTTTGGTGTACAAGATGAAATATGCAACGGAACTCGAAATGTTGTTTTTAAAAAAGACTGTGCACATTACACACGGTAAGACCGCTCGACAGAAATGGTCCAATAGAAAAACGGAAAAATAAAAAACCGCTTCGCATACTGTACGCAAGCGGTTATTAACAACGGAGCAGACTTTCCCATGAAAATTATACAAATTTCGACAAAAATTAACGCGCTCAAACTACAGTATATTTTTTCCGCGCGGGTCCGCAGCTCTGTCTGGGATGAGCTGGCCGCATTTTAATTGGCGCGTTCGGGCGTTTTTCAACTGAGGGAAGAACTCAAAATTATTGGGAAGCGGTCTCACCGTGTACATGTCAGATCAGACTGATTGAAATAATTCAAACGATAGCTGGTTATAGCGGCAGTAAACAGAAAACGCCGACCTATACGGCAAGCACCGCGCATGTAATTCGAACAGTAACGTTGGCATAAAATGAAACGAAGTAATACCGAAGTGTGCCAGAAGAGTTTCGAATAACCTTCTCTCTGTTTTTCTCCACTTTCGATATATAAAAACAATAATGTTGTTATGATCGTATGAGGCTAACACCGATTTGTCTTTCCATCGTTTAAGTCGAACCAGGACATCGATAATCCATACTAGATCTAATCTATCTGAATACCCACTGGAAGCATAGTTAATTTCCAGAGACGGAATCACTCGCGGTCATGACCCTAGTAACTTAAAACATTTTCACTAAGAATATTTAAAAAAATATCTCACTAAAAAAAGTGAACTATTAAAAAAACGCGGTCCTGGTCGATCAGAAACGGGGCGAAGTCCCTGTATAATCTTTCCTTTTTCTCTGTGCCTGGCTCTGGGAAAAAAAAGTAAGTTTCAATAAGGGTAGTAACTATATGGTAAGGTTATGCGTGACCTTCAACTTCATCTGGTAACCTTAATCGATCAACTCAAAAGTTTACCGGCATGTAAGTTCGGTTAGCGCGCTTTGGATAGGCTAACAAAGTGCCGTGTTTAACTACCCATTACGCGTCGGTTATACTGTAGTTATGACCAGTTGTTTGGATTGAGTGTCTAAGCAAATGACCACGGCCTAGATTGACCACATTCCTCACCTTGTGCATGCTTCAACGAAACTTCTCTTGTCAGCAAATGACTGCTGCAGCACGCTTATAGGGTTTGCTCTCCTAAACCTATCAGGTCTATTGTAACTTGCATATTAATATGTATTCCTGTTAATTCGGCCGGCAATGTGCTCAATACCAACGTTACAATATCAATGTGGGAAGGATTCAAGAGTTCTGCATTCTTTCGCAACAACCATTTCGCACGGGACTTTCGAATCATTTTGCATTTATTTTGTATTCACACTTTTGGACTCGTTTACGATTTCAATAACTTATTCTATTCTATTCTATTTTACGGTGTAGGTTGCTTCATCCCACTGTGTTTGTAGTTTGATACCGCAGCTTTTCGCCTGGAATTCGTCAACTAGGCGGTGTATCGAGATCAAAGTACAATGCAATTATGATCATTGGTCATCCCCACTTGTCTGTGACACTATAGTCGTTGCCAACGGGAAGGCGGAAGAGTACTGTATATCTCACTCTCCGCTGTGTACGTGAAACATGTCTTCGATTCCAAGGCTTGCCCGTTGTGTGCTCTAATAGCGCCTTGCTACGAATCTTTTGCTCGCAGGTTCGATTCCGGCGAGAGACAGAAATTTATAAATGTGGCACTACCTATACGTTGCAGGTCGTGCAGCCAGCTGTCGGTCTAATTTTAGTCAAAGCTCATGCATCATTGCGGTATGCAACACTGCGCTATAGAGTAATGTCACCAGGCTTTTTCTTTCTTTGTTGGGAAATTGCTGTTTGATCAAAGATTCAAGAGAAATGTATGAAATTATTATTAGAAAGTAATGGTGTTCATATCCCCCCGTTGTTTCAGTTTCAGCAGCTTTCGCTGCTACGAGTCGACTCTCCCACCATCCTCCGCTTTCTCTTCGTTTGCAAAAACCATGGTTCACAGCGAGATCTACGCAGTTTTAGTTCAATAGCCGCTATAGCCAATCTTATCTTCTTTTCGATTATCCGATTTAGTTTCATCGGGAAGAAAGTACGTCTAAACCTGATTATCTGTTGTTGACACACAAGAACATAAAGATTAATATTCTTTCAGAAGCTGTTCAATTGTATTATTCGATTGTATTGGATACTCAACATTTTTGTCCGTTGTAGCGTGCTTAAAGAAGGACGATTATGTGGTCCAATCGCAACGCTTCTGTCCTTTAAACTGCAATATATTTTTCAATTGCAGTTTAAAGGACCGATGTCACGGGATTGGTCCACATAATCGTCCTTCTTTAACAATCGATGTCCCTAAAATGTGGTAGGAACTTATTCCTGGAATCGCCTGGAACACCTTTTTCACAAGTGTATTACTTGGCAGTATTTCATTTACGTGCAACTTGATGTAAAATATCATTGCCAATCTAAAAAACGCGTGTATTCTATATCTAATATTTGTATATCTATTGTTTTTGTGAACTGTAGTTTGTACAGTGAAGTTTAACATTGTACTCTGTTACAAAATCCATCCTTGCTAATATGCTAATCTAACAAAAGCGTGTATCCTATTCGAATCTCTTTGTATCTACCTGTTTTTGTCCCCCGGTCTACTTTCTGACCTTAGTGATTGGTTGCAGCCCCGAACCGGTTGCCTTCTACCATTGCATTTCTTGTTGGAATGCGGATTTCACATGCAATCCCCAAACCTTTTCCACATGGAATTTCACACCTCACTTAGTTATAACGTTGTTCGAGTATGGTGTGCACTCATAAATGTGTTATCAGAGAGCAAATACCTTTTTTAGAGAAACTTCTCCGTGTAAAAGTCTAGTCGTCAATCACGATTGACATCAATTTGCTTTACATTTAACAGTTCATTCATTTCAACAGATCTCTAACAAAAGTTGTATTATTGTCGTAAACCAAAACACTATCACGGAGTATATTAAGATTCAGAAATAAATTCCGTTTTTTTAAACATTATTTCACCAATAAATAAATTGCGAGCGCTCCTTCTGTTCAATTCCTTGCGTATCTGATCTGTTTTCCTTTATAGACTTTATAGACTTTATGTTCAACAGAGAAGCGACGGGATCAAACTACAAACACAGCCGAAATACAGTGTCTACGAACCTTATTTGTATGTTTCCAACTTTCTTTTTCAATTCCTATCTGATCTTTCAGTCGGCTATTAGCCCGTCGCTGGTGTTATGAGTGATTAGTGTGCCCTTGACGAGCGTGGAAAGTGCTGCGTTTGGAGGGGAAGTCGAGTGTCTTCGCCCCCCGGGGCTCGCCCCATTTATACTTTCCCTGAAACATTCAAGTCATCATCTCTCAATGACACTCGTTCCCACTCCAACTGAAACCTTCAAGTGATCATCAGTTGCCACTTGGCTTCCTGTTTCATTTACTAACACTTTTTTTCACCTGGGCTTTCAAGACACTTTCCTCAACCTCTAGAATATTACATTCACGTCTTCAGTGTGCTGTCATTCTATCTAGCTTTGCATTTTCCCATCATTTCGCCGTATATTTTCTGCCTCTGTTTCTATTCATTCCTTCTATATTTCTTTATCTCTTCCTTTCTCTATCTCTCTCAGCTGTTTTCTTCAGACCAAGTCCCTTTTCCAATTCTCCTCTCTCTTGCTCGACAGAACCGCAACACTGTCTAAATCCGAGGCGAAACGGTGTTGCAATATCCTGATTCCTAACCCAATGTATAATACTTACATAATTCAAACTCTTCTCTCTTTATATTGGAGTCAACATTTTTTTCACCTCGTGTTTAATTCAGGAAAATCACCAATATTCTACAACATGCAGAGTAGGGTTGTTAATCGATTATGAAAAACCGATTATTTCGATTTTCGACTTTCGAGCCATTTTGAAATTTCGATTCGATTCGATTTCGATTTTGCGTATGTTTGGAAAAAACAGATTATTTCGATTTTCGACGTTCGAACCATTTTGAAATTTCGATTCGATTCGATTTCGATTTTGCGCAGTTCGAAAAAAACCGATTATTTCGATTTTCGACTTTCGTTTTTTAATGGAAATCTCACTCCAGATGGGCTAGATAAATTATGTGGATGCGCTGTACTCATATCAGAACAATCGTATGATGCTTTCTAATCGAAAACTGACCATTTTTCAAGACTAGAATCGAAACTCGAAAATAATCGAAATTTCGATTCGGAAAAATTTCGACTTTTTTGATTTTCGATTTTGAACAAATTTGGTCCAATCTCTGTTTTTCGAGTTTCGACTTTTTCGATTTTGGCGAAATTTCGATTATTTCGAAAGTCGAAATTCGACTTTTTTCGACTTTAATCGATTTTCGATTTCGATCTTAACAACCCTAATGCAGATGTTCATAAACAGCGGAACAGGGAGACTATTCTCACTTTTCCATCTCCCTTCCCCACCCTCCTCTCTCTCTCTCTCTCTCTCTCTCTCTCTCTCTCTCTCTCTTTCTCTCTCTTTCTCTCTCTCTCCCTCTCTCTCTCCCCCTCCTCACTCTCCCCCTCCCTCTGTTTTCTGATCAGTCCCTCGCAAGAAGGACAGGTAATGGTTGAAACCCGATCGAAGGAGGAAGTCTGCCTTCATTAGCATTGTTCGGCCCTGCGCCCGGCTAACACCTGAGAAACACCACACCGACACAAGTCACAACAACATCTTACAGTACCTTTACCCCGAGTGATATACTATTACAGTTACATATTGCCTCTGAATGACTCCAACTCGTTAAAACTAATACTAATTCACTAACTACATACACGATAATGTGAAACGTGGAAAAATACCGTTTATACTAGAAGTAAATGTAATAGTCACGTAAAGTTAGCATTCCAATGAGGCATGGCGCACTTTGTCATTTCAGTTTCTGAGTTCTGCTGTGTTTTACATTTTTCACGTGACTGTGCAATTGACTAACAGTATAGTTGTCACATTTTGTATTTCCTTCCTCACTATTCACTGCTTTTTTCCGTGCATCAACATTATATAACAGTTACTTGTTTGCTGAATCAAGAACACATATCTCTGTTAGTTTGACCTCTTGAGAAACACAGCCGACTGAAACCGAAAACCGTTTGAACAGAGACTCGTACCGTCCCCGTTAACTTGTTAATCTGTGGTCTAAGCCACTAGGCCACGGTGTTTGTTCTGTTTGACCCGTATATCCTCCCTTCTACGTCCCCCGTTGCAGTGTTTGTTTTATTCGACCACACGATTGCTCATGTAACCTCATTCATTCACAACACTCGACTCGTCTTCAGAGCGGAATCGAACCCACATTCACCGTCTGGTCACGAATCGGCTCCCTTTATTACATATTTTACATTTACCTATTTATTCATTCACTTCGCTTCGTTACGAGGCGGTGATCATCATACATATCACAGATCTTTGTGGCAGCAGTTTCTTCCCTTTATGCTAGAAGTAAATGAATAGTCACGTTAAATTTGCGTCCTAATGAGGAATCGTGCACTTTGTCATTGCCTGTTTCTGATTTCTGCTGTGTTTAACATGTTTCACGTGACTTTTTTGGTCGAGGTCACGAATCGGCCTCTTTTATGCTCTGTTTCAGTAGTTGATGTACTTCAACAGTAATCCTTCGAATATTCGAAGGCTTATCTAATGAATAATTCCCCATTTTGGTTTCAGACTTTCAGAATGTTAAGTAGTGAAGGTGAATAAGACATCACCAAAATTTGAGGAAAATCTAAAACACCAACATACCAAACTTTGACCTGGAAGTTTGCGCATCTTTAGAGGGTTAGGAGCGGTTGGAACACACTATACCACCTACACCCCACTCGATGGCGCGAGTTTTGCCTGACGCGGTAGCAGTCCCTCGTGAACCTGATGAGAGCAACTCATGAACAACATCTCATCAACTTCTCGTGAGAAACCAATGATGGATACTTCAGAACACTGTCAGTTGGAGGTAGTTCATGAGCTGTTCCTGAGGCCCTCTTGAGAAGATCTGATCAAACATTTCATGAGGTTGGAAGGATTTCCACCTGACAACCTATTTTCAAGCAAAGTTTGTGGGTTCCCAAAGGTTGTAAACGAAGGTGGAGATTGCAACAAGTCTGGTTCTCCCTCTTCCACTCATGTCTTCTGTCTCTCTGTCTCTCTGTCTCTCTCTCTCTCTCTCTCTCTCTCTCTCTCTCCCTCTCCCTCTCCCTCTCTCTCTCTTTTTCTCTCTCTCTCTCTCTCTCTCTCTCTCTCTTTTTTTCTCTCTCTCTCTCTCTCTCTCTCTCTCTCTTGTTTATACTATATATATCGCATGTTTTCCCTCTCTGTTCCCCCCCCCCCCCCCTCTCCCTCTTTCTCTTTCTTCCAACCTCTCTAACTCTCTACTCTTCCTCCCCCTCTCCCTCTCTTCTTTTCACTCCCTCCGATCCTTTTAACCTGTCAAGTGCAACTTTGATGAAAATGACCTCTCACCTACCACTTATTTTGAATTGTCCACAATGCATCCATTAGCCTTCAAAGAACTTTCTTTGAAATCAGAAAGCGCTTTTTCATACGTAACTTTCGCCTATTTTGCAGTCTTAGAACTATGTAAACCTCAATGTTTCATTGCTGATGTTGCTCCACTCTAATCTCCTCCCCCTCCCCTCTCTCTCTCTCTCTCTCTCTCTCTCTCTTTCTCTCCCTTCCCTCTCGAAATTTATTTTTGTTGTTTATAACATCGTTTTCTCTCTCTTCCGTCTCTCAAACCGCTCTCTTCATTTCTCTCTCACCCCAGTCTTCCCCACTTTTTTCCTTGTTTTCTCTTTCTATTTT